>OY755244.1:61645930-62245930 GCA_963576725.1 Azorinus chamasolen
GGTGGTGGTTTGGTTGGAACAACGTAAGAAGAGACTGATCACTTAAATTTCATTTAAAGCTCACAATGAGTTTGTGTTCTATGTGTCAACAGCCTTTTTCTAGACGTGACGCTATGTTGAGGCATCAACGTAATGTCCATGGTGAAATGAAAATGAAAAATAGGGCAGTATATTCGGAGATTCAATGTGAACCTGGCACAGTATTTATGGTGCAACATCCTTTCACCATGATTGTTACCGGTCCTAGTGGAAGCGGAAAAACGCATTGGACCAGACAGTTGTTGAATTCTTCCCTCATTCAACCTTCCCCTCAAAGAATTATCTGGTGTTACGGACAATGGCAGCCTCTTTATGAACATTTACAACAGGAGTTACCTGATATTCAATTCATCCATGGAATTCCTGATCATCTCAACGACTCAGATTTTATTGATGGCACAAAACGTAGTGATTGTGTTAGACGACTTGATGACAGAAGCTAAGTGCGACCAACGCATCGCTGATCTTTTTACCAAAGGAAGTCATCATAGAAATCTTTCGGTGGTGTATTTGACCCAGAACCTGTTTCCACGAGGTAAAGCGTGTCGAGATATCACCCTAAATACGCAATATCTTGTACTGTTCAACATCCCCATTGACAGACAGCAAGTGGCCACTTTGGCTAGACGCATTTATCCCAATACTAGTGGACTTTTTATGAAACGGTATGAGGAGGCAGTACGTAAACCCCGAGGTCATTTGGTTGTGGATTTGAAAGCTCAAACTCCTGAACATAATCGTTTGAACACAAACATATTTCAAAATAGCTTGACTAACCAAGGGTCGTGTATGTCCAAACAGGTTGAGAATAATAAGCAACCAGTGTTTGCTTACGACGACGACGACGACGATGACGACGATGATGATGATGATGATGATGATGATGATGATGATGATGATGATGATGAAACTGAAGATGGAAATGAAGATCATGATAAGAATGATGATGATGATAAGGATGATGATGATGATACTGATGATGATGATGATAATGAAGAGGAGGATACAGTGACATTCAAAGATAAATCAAGAAAACGACACTATCAATCTGTATATATGGAACCTCCGGGAAAACGTAGAAGGTGTGAGGTAGGGTATGCGTGCCGTGATATATGGGGTAGACGTTTCCAAGACCCCATCAGACAGCAAAATGCAGAAAAGTTCAAAGCTGAATGTGATTGGTACTCAGAACAAGGACTGTCTTCGGAGAAAGCATGTCTTCATGCGGCTAATGATAGTTTACCTCAGTTAAGAAAGAGGTTAAGACGAGACTATGGTCAGTTTCTGATCGATTTTTATGCTCTGCAAAAAGATCCATTACAACAACAAATTCTTCAGTCAGCTAAACACCTCAGATGGTTACACGGCATGAGCATGGCTGAATCAATCAGACAGGGCATCAAACTCAGAAAAAATCTGTTTGAAGCGTTATGGCCTAATCATGACACCGAAGACGTGACACAGTGTATTGAAAAGTATTATGAAGATGCTGCAGAGGAAACCACATAAGAAGGATAGCAGAAGAAACTACGTAAGAAGGGTCAAAGCAAGTTAAGTTAACAAACATGGGTTCCATAGAAGTCTACGATTACCAACAAATGAAATGGGTCCCTTACGTACCTGATCCGAACAAAGCTGAACGATTATATCAGGAATATAAAGCTAAATTAGAAGAAAAGAAGCATGGACCAGGATACTTGGAAAAACTGTTACAGGACAAAGATGAAAAATTGAGGGATACAGAACGGAAACTGAAGGAAGCAGAAGCAAAATTAAAACATGGTCCTAATGTAAATTTAGTGACACCTGTGGCCCAAGGCATTGAAATGGCTCTGTCAGAAGTAAAACGAGCTGCAAAGCAAAAAGAAAATGGCAGGGTGCAACAGAATGATCAGTCAAAGTTAGACTGGAGAAAATGGAAATACTAATAACTAAAACAGAACCATTCTGCATTTTTAAGTCAGTAAACTACAGAAATCATATTTACACCATAGCAAGAACTTGACAAATACACCAAGTGAAAACACAAAACTGGTGACACATGGTAAACAGAGAGAGACAACTTGAAGAACAATAATTGAAGAAAGGCAATGGGGGCCATGTGTGGGATAGGGGGTGTTCTGAGATGTGGTATCGCCTTCTCGTGGCTCAGAACGTGAGTAATCTCTACGAGATGAAACTAAGAGTACCACTTACTGCTGCTGCTGTTGCTGCTGCTGTTGCTGCTGATGCTGTTGCTGCTGCTGATGTTGCTGCTGCTACTGCTGCTGCTGCTGTTGCTGCTGCTGCTGCTGCTGTTGCTGCTGCTGCTGTTTCTCACCATCACCACCTCCAATTTTCTTTACAGTGTGCTTCACACGTAGATCTGGTAAAATTCTTTCCAACGATACCAAACATGACACTATTCGGTCAATACACAAAGGAGATATGACCTTGTAAATTTCTTAACTGTTTTAAATTTCATTTTGTTTTTTAACATTTGATTTGATTTAAAATGTGTGTATGTCGGAGACTAATAGAGATAAGCACATCAACCTATATATTTTATGGATTCAGTATCAAACATTCTTTCTGGTGATATACAAATGATATGTCCATGTGCAACGCTTTTAATTAAAATAAAATAACAAAATAATAATAATAATAATACATAATAAAATGTATGTGAAAAATTAAACTTTGTTCATGTTATAAGACAGCCTTAAATTGACTTTACTAATGAATTCTTGTGACAATTTTAGGCTGAATTGACACAAACATCATTAAAATCGGTCGAAAACTAAAGGTGTTATGGCGGTTTTAAAATTTAGAGTTGAATCGTGCATATTCATGAGCTAAATGACGTCATAGAATTATTTTGAAAAGGCTATAACTCGGTAACGGTAAGAGATAGGACCTTATATGTATACATTTTCTTGATCTGTGCGACGAGATCTTTACAATGGTGTATGGCTTAACACAACGAAACATTTTCCACACTCTATAAAGCAGGGTCTAGAACAAATTTGTACATGAGGCATTCATTATGACGGATGACTTCAAGTGTTTTACTCGATTGCACTATATTTAACATCTCCAGTATGACTATTTTTCTTTAAGCATCGTTTTGATTATCAAAAGTAAAAGAAATGGTGATATAAAGCCTTCTATTTCTCTATAAGTGCAACTATTTTATGCAAAGTAACTCACCTGTAACGTATATTTAGCCCACGGCCAGTTGCGCTGTAACATTCATAGAACAGGTGCGTTTGTTTTAGATCTTATCTACATATCGGACAAAGGGAGTTACGGTCATCTCTCGCATTTTAGGTTTACATTGTTTGCAATATATGGGACATAATTTATACCTAAATACAGATTCGCGCTTGCGTAGAGTTTCCTAGACTGTTTATATCACGGTCTTGGACCCAGAGGCATATGTACCTAGATGTTACTACAGATTATCAGATTATATGTGTATAAGGGAGAGTGGTTAGACTGCTTATGTCACTTGGACCCATAGGCGTATGTACCTAGATGTTACTACAGATTATCGTAAGCGGGATTTACGTTATGATATAATTCTAAACAATGCGCATGCGCGTCTCCCTACCTTAGACCGTATCTGTTGCTTTTGGTCCCATTTGTCAAACGAACGTTGGAAGGTTAACATCGTGAAAGAGGTATTTATTAATTTACTTTTAGACTATTGTATTCTTCGAGAGCTCATCTGTTAAGGAAAGGGAGTTACAGTCAACTCCCGCATTATAGGTTTAAATTGTTTGTAATATATAGGACATAAATTATACTTAAATACAGATTTGCGCTTGCGTTTTAGCATACAATAATACATTATATAAACATATACACAGCCGCAAAAATATGTTTCGGTTTTTCAAATCATTTCTAATGTTTTAAATACATTATCAGTTTGTAAAACCGTTTGGACCCTGATCAGGCTCTATGCCTAGTTCTTTGTAAAGCAATACAATAGGTTACAAATTTGATAAAATTATAGGTATTAATTGAGGGTCCCGGGTTGTTTCGGACCCAATCCGCTTCGGCCTTGGTTGTTTCGGCCTTGGAATATATCACTAAATATTCATAAATTACCCTTGATCAAGGTATTCTGTTCAAATGTAGTATCTACTAAGATTATCTCTTGATAAGGGATATAGGGTGTAGAGACTTTACTGCAAGCCATTTATCTAGATTATCTCAAATTTGACAGAACTTTATCTAAATTATATGTGTATAAGGGGGGAGAGTGGCCAGATTGCTTATGTCACTTGTACCCAGAGGCGTATGTACCTAGATGCTACTAAAGATTATCAGATTATATGTGTATAGTACATTTAAATTTAGATCTGACGACATCTCTCTTCTGATTGGTCATCAAATGTTGACAGAATTTTACCTAAAAATTATATGTGTATAAGGGTGAGAGTGGCTAGATTGCTTATGTCATTTCGACCCAGAGGCGTATGTACCTAGATGCTACTACAGATTACCAGATTATATGTGTATATGGGTGGGCGTTGCTATGATATCATTTAAAAATTGCACATGCGCGTCTCCCTACCTTAGACCGTTTTTGTGCCTTTTGATATCATTCGTCAAGCGAAGGTTGGAAGGTTAACATCGCTAGAGAGGTATTTATTAATTTACTATTAGACTATTCTCCTAGAGCTCGTCTGTTAAGGAAAGGGCCTGACCCTCAATGCCCGTGAGTACTTACCAGATCGAGGTATACACATCAGCTCTGTATACCGTGTAGCTCCAGATCTTTCTCGATTTCAATGTGACGTTATACATGTAAACATGGCTGACTATTATCCGCGAATACCCGTGACAACGCAAGGTTACGTCATCTTTGTTTACACATATAGGTTCACATCGCTAGAGAGGTATTTATTAATTTACTATTAGACTATCCTCCTAGAGCTCGTCTGTTAAGGAAAGGGCCTGACCCTCAATGCCCGTGAGTACTTACCAGATCGAGGTATACACGTCAGCTCTGTATACCGTGTAGCTCCAGATCTTTCTCGATTTATATGTGACGTCATACATGTTGGTAAACATCAACGAATACCCGTGACAAACCCTAATCTGCTTATATGCAAATGAGGTCCTCTCATGTTACTAAATATAGACACAAAATGGCCGCGATTACGCAAGGTTACGTCATCTTTGTTTACAAGTAAAGAGACCCTATTACTACTTATGAACATATACATATTTTCGTCATGGCAGAAACTGTAGAATCAGATCTATTTTTTTTCGTAAACAAACATAGCAGACCCTGATAAAATGCTAATACAAGAGCCGTCTGATCTATAGGTCTACTCTGTTTGCAAAGGCATCAAAATGTGTATCCTTTATGGAATAAAGGGATAAAATAGTATCTCACTATCTGCTGATCCACTCGCAAAACCATTTTACAGAAATATTCTACTGTTTATTTTCCGCCAAAGATTTTAAGATATTTTCATGCAGTGACAAGCATGGCCATCGGGAGCAGTGATAAGTAAACCCGCTATCAGAGCTACAGATAACGGTGCGTAACCAAATGATCAATCATCATTTCTCCACCAAACCCTATGTTGTGACCACTTTTTAGAATCGTCTCTACCAAACCCTATGTTATGACCACTCGTTAGAATCGTCTCTTCGGGACGATTCTAAAGAGTGGTCACAACATACGGTTTGGTTGAGAAATAAAGAAGTTATTCTTGAAAATGTTTAAATTTACGCATTTTATCTGGATCTCTGTCCTTTATAGCTACCTACCTCATCTGTGAGAACGAACGTTCCCCAGTGTATGCCCACGGATCTCTGAGCTTTGACGTCATTGTGTATATAGACCGCCTCCTCTGGGTCTACATGTTGGGGCCGCATGAACCATCTGACAAAAATATATGCAACTGTAAATGGTGTTAGTTATGAACTTTGAGATCTATGGTGTACTCGTAAATGCGTGCTTATACAATGAACCCTCATTATACTGGCATTCGTTACAACGGCACCCTTGTTATACCGGCAGTATGCCTTGAAACAAAATTAGTGTTACATATTTGAAACAACCACTGAATAAATATGTACAATACCAATAAGACTTCAAGAATAACTTCTTGCATTCTGCATTAAGCGTTCACCTGTTGATACTAGTTTAAAACTGGCCATATGGTTCCTTTCATATTTAAACTCATTATTACGGCAACCTCGTTATACCAGCAAAATGTCTGGAAACAAACACCTCCGTTGTAACGAGGGTTCACTGTATTTGATATTTCCTAACTATTTCACCGCTGGAGAGCGACTCGCATGACTTGCTGCAATAGGCAAACCTGTAATACAATTTGCAAATAATTTGGACCCATACAGAAGCATTGCAATTACTGTTGAACTTCGATATTTCGAATGCATACAGTAGAATCTGTCTGAATTATGGGTCTGTAAGGCATGTTGTAGCTATATGCAGGTGAAAAGTAATGCTCCTATAGGAGCTTTCTGCATTGCCTTTGACCACCATTCAGCAACCACCTGTTTTTTAAGACTTCTATATTCCATAAATGAATGGTCGCTTAAGACAGGTTTTACTATACACGCTTCTTATCTGCAATTACTGCATACCGTGAAGGTACTGTCTGCCTCGGACTACTCGTGACGTCAACAAGGAATGGTATGAAAAACACTAGTATTACAGGGGCCTTTTTGAGCCTACTGTTGTATCAGCGGCCAATATGCTGCAGAACCCCTGTATTATAGTAGAGAGGAATTTAGGTACTCTTAGGCAGGTGGCTGCTTAATGCACAATGAACGTCATGCAGAAAGCTCCTAGAGGAGCTTTCTGCATGGCGTCCATCCTGCATTAAGCTGCCATCCTGCATTAAGCTGCCATATGTCTCCAATACAAAATTGAACGTCCGGTTTAGAGAGGTTTTACTGTAGCATGATATTCCCAGCGAGATTTACCTTGGTTCATATGCACCTATAGGAATGGCTGCCAGTGAAAATGGACCATGCACATTTCCTATTTGTTTAAAGGCAAAACAGTACCCAGTGTCTCCAGCAAAGTAGAAGCTCTTCGTAGGTCCCTTTACGACCCAGCTACACCAAAGGGCCTGAAACACAAACACTGCAATTTCGACTGTTTATCAAACCGGACCAAAATTTGTATCTCTTCATCACAAGTTTCAAGTTTTAATCCTTTCTCTCATGAATTAATCCATTTGCTCCCAGTGGATTCTTCCATGCTTATATATTGGATTAGTCTATCTTTTATCTAAGGGATGTCTGGTCTAAATTTTCATTTTTGTTTTATATTGACTTTCCTATCAGCAAAGAGTGTAGAATCCGATCAGACGCCGCATGATGCGGCGTCTGATCAGAGTCTACACTTATTGCCTACGTCCCATATATGGGATTGTAGGAGCTAATGGGTTAATGACTTCTCATATACCAGGTAAAGATTCACTACATGAATATCAAGAAATATATCAAGAACATGTAAGAAATAATGACACCATAAATATTTAGTTGCTGAATTCACGGGAGAATGTTGTCCATTTTGTCCATTCTGTCCATTTTGTCTATCTCTCTGTGATTGTCTGTCTATCTCTCTGTGATTATCTATACAAACAGTTCAGATCCAGAAGGGATGTCCACCTACATTTTGTTTCATCACGATCCAAACTGTTTTCACCCATTCCCTCATATTGACGCCTTTTCACGCCTCTGCAAAAGTCACATGTTGAAACAATTATGATAAATAGAGCAATTGCTCCTATAGGAGCAAATGCTCTGTTTATCACAATGGTTTCAAACTACAGAATTCTAAAATTGTCCTTTTCTCTAGTTAATGCTCCTTTTCGGTAGATTTATTCAAAGTCGGTGGATCTAAAAATAGCCTATTAGGGAATGGGTTAACTGTATTTTCTTTTTCTTTTTTTAAAAAAAAGGAAAATGAAATGAAAACCTGTAAACAGCCGTGTTGAGAAAAGATCCGATAAGATCCCATCTTCCATACATGTCAGATAAAGACTGTTCTGATGGGTGGCAAACAGTGAATACTCTGATCAGACACCGGGTTTTAACCCTTCGCTTGCTGAATTTTAATACTACATTTCTCCTTCTTTACCCATGCCCTGTGGTATAATTACATATATTATCACTGTGTACAAGTATTTCGCTATGCAGTCACTGCTGTGGAGTGAACTGGTTGCACAATCAACTTGTAAATAGTGCAGACCCTGATGAGACAGCTCCTGCAGGAGCTGTCTCATCTGGGTCTTCACTATTTACAGGTAGGTATATTGACGTGAATAGAAAGCGAAGGGTTAAAAGTGGCGGCTTATCTGGTTCTAAATCATTTTCAAAGCCTCAGAATAAATTTCGCATAGCGATGCCCATGTATTGATTTCTTGTATAGAGTAGAGATTAACCCCGTGAATGTGGAGGAACGAGTGTATTGACATTTGTAAACAGTATAGATTCAGATCAGAGGGATCCACGAGGAGTCATCTGATCTGGATATACACTATTTGATTCACTACCACATTATACCCTTTCGCCCCGAATAACTCTTGCATTAACCAATTCCTTCATGTTGAAGCATTTAACGTCTCTGTAAAAGTCACTTTTTGAAATCATTGTGATAAATAGAGCATTTGCTCCATAGGAGCAAATGCTCTATTTATCATAATGGTTTAAAAATTACACAATTCTAAAATATTCCCTTTCTTTAGTAAATGCTCCTTTTCGGTAGATTTATTTAAAGAGTTTGGGTCTAAAAATAACCTATGACGTAATGGGTCTAAATAGCCTATGAGGTAATGAGTTAAACAATGGTGAGGTATTCCACTTTGAAGGCATTCAAAGCATTAAGTGTTCTTCAAGTGTTATCAAAGTGGTACAGCTCACGTGCATACTGATATGTTAACGACACAGATAAACAATTGTTTATCTTAACTGCTCATACCTTGTCATGTATATAATAAACATGTTTTAACGTTTACTTCATAAATCTCATCATGTCATCTCATCATTCATCGGCGCTATATGACCTATTCAGTGTCGCAGTGCCGTAAAACCCAACTCACTCACTCACTCACTCATAAATCTTCATGTAAAATATACTGACGTAATGATTATTTATCAGCTGATATTTTATACCGGCATGAACACTCGAAATTTGGGTCATGACAGAAACTGTAGAATCAGATCTATTATATTTCAAAAGCAAACAGAGCAAATCCAGATCAGACGACCCCTACAAGAGTGGACTGGTCTGGGTCTACTCTGTTTGCAAATGTGAAGGCAAATTTATTGAGTAAAGGATTAAACAACCAACTACTGAGTAAAGGTAGCAGTTATTTTATTTAAAGCGTTAATGAAGATGTATCCTAACAATTGAAATACAGTGGAACTTAGATATCTCGAACTAAGATAACTCGAACTAAGATAACTCGAACTTCAAGATAACTCGAACTTAACGTTCGGTCCTTCCAAAATTTACAGTACAGAATTGTTCTAAAAATGTATCAATACGCATATCTAGAAACACACGTTACAGCTTAATGCAGGTCTAAAGTAATGCTGAAAGCTCCTATAGGAGCTTTCAGCATTACTTTAGACCTGCATTAAGCTGAGGAGTAGAGAAATAGTCCAGACTAAAAATCGGATGACTCGAATCCGAGTTATCTGGAAATAATTTTGATGGTTCCTTCAAGGTCGAGATATCGAATTTGAATCATTTTATGAAGACCTCCCTTAACAATTTATATCGTAAACTCACATTGGTGAATCATCGATAATGGTTGACACCGACGCTCGTAATGCCTTGTTCTAGAACAAAATATTATCGCGATATCGTGAACACGTTGGGCAGAAAAACACACATGAGTTTTGACCAAAACTATGGCGAACAACATGGACTACAGCGATATTTTATCCCATAGGTCAATAGATAAATACTGTAAACCCCCACTAATGCGACAACCAAAAAGGGGCATGATTCACAGTGGCAAAGGCAGGTGGTTGCTTAATGCAGGACGAAAGTTATGCAGAAAGCTTCTATAGGAGCTTTCTGCATAACTTTCGTCCTGCATTAAGCAACCACCTGCTTATGAAAACAGCCATGTTTGTTTAAGTGGTCGCATTAAGTGGTCGCATTAATTAGTGGGGTTTTACTGTATGTTTGCTTATGGATGATATAGACATGACTCTACAGTTTCTGTCGTTGCAAAATGTCCTGTGTTCACAAGCAATTATAAAAATCAATGATAAATATTAATTATTATTATTTCTTTTATAAACGGTCATAAACATTGAAAAAATTGTGATGCAACATAGCCGAAATACGAGTTGTACTCTTATTACATTGTATATGTTGGGTTTTTTTCGGCTGATATTTGGTCATGTCTTGGCCACATTCAACTAGTTTTGTAAATGGCCAAAACTCAAAAGACAGCGTCCTTTGAGCCATGTAGTTCAAACCTTTTTCCATTATCTTACATGTAACACATACCAGCTCACACACTGTCCATAATTTAATAGGCGTTTTGATTTAAGACTGCTGTGTTCAATAAATGAATGACAGCTTAGGCCAGGTTCTGCTGTACAGTAATATTTATGTGGGTCCCATGACATCTGCGTTCTATGGAAACCTTCAAAACATTTCAGTTAAAGCCTCTACCTCATACAGTACAAACGCTTTTCACACATTTATATACATAACTGATCAAGATTAGACAGATCATGAGCTGTCTGACCAGTCTGCACTTTGGTTGAAATATTTGAAAGAAAATAAAAGTGAATAAGAACATGTTTTCAAAAGACAGAGCAGCAGATAAAAATTGTACTAAACTACTAAAACTGCCCTTTCTCCACCAAACCCTATGCTGTGACCACTCTTTAGAATCGTGTCAAAGAGACGATTCTAAAGAGAAGTCACATCATAGGGTTTGGTGAAGAAATAAAGAAGTTATTCTTGAAACTGTTTTTTTTTTTAATTTACACATCTTATCCGGACCTGTGGAAAGAAACATGATTATTGTTCTGAAGATAAAGTGAAACTTTACCATGAATAAATGTATACAATGGAGTAAGTTCGTAATTTTACCTTATTTCTATCAAATCCGGTCCTCATACACCAGTGCTGGGCTGGTGTTGCGACAAACCGGAACTTCTTGCCGTCCTTTTCAATTGTACAGTCTTCCCACCAGTTCAACTCAGTCACGTTTGAACAACCACGATTCCTCATCCACTGCGCTTGACCAGAAGCCACAAACCACCTCAACTTGTCACCGAACTTCCGGTTCAGTCGCGTAAGTGCTGAATGTTCCAGATGGTCGTAGTGGTTGTGGCTAATGACAACTGCATCAAGAGATGGTATATCTTCTATTTCACATGGAGGGTCTCTGTAACGCGGGTTGCCGATAATACCCTTTGGTCCACACCGTTTACCGAATACAGGGTCTGTTAATACAGTGATACCTTCAAACTGAACCAAAATTGAAGCGTGCCCGATCCACATAAGCTGTATCTTGTTCTTAGGTGGATTGGCAAGTTTTTCCAGGTTAGGTGTCTTAATAGGTAAAGCCTTGTCTAGTTCCTGGATGAATAACAAGGAAAATACATATTTATATATAGATGATCACAACACAAAACTAGAGGTTTTTGTCAAAAAAACGGATGTCTCCCCTCTAATAAAAACAATATGTAAAGGGAAATCACTAAAAATGTTATGGTCTTGATGAATGATACTTCCCCTCATTATGCGTTTTCCACACTACATTTTTCAAGAAGAAAATGATAACAGCTAATAACTCCAAAAATACTGATACCAGATTTATGGGCCCTTGTGCATGACACTTACTTTCATCATCCTCTTTCCAAAAATAAAATGTCATTCCAATAGTATCAGTCGAACAGGAGTTATTGATCGGCCAAAAAATGTAACAAAGGGCAATAACTCCAAAAGTATTGAAGCCAGAATTATGGCCCTTGTTCATGACACTTTCTCTCATCATGCTCTTTCCATGTATGAAGTTTCAATACGATGGCAAGAGCCATGTAGGAGTTATTGTCCGGACAAGAAAGAATTAAACAAATGTACAAGGGGCAATAACTCTAAATTTATTGAAGCTCGAGTTAAGGATCTTATGCATGACACTTTCTCTTATCATGATCGTTCCATGTATGAAGTTTCACTCCAATGGCATGTGTCACATAGGAGTAATCATCCGGACAAAAAATTGTGATTTTTTTACAAAGGGCAATAACTCCAATATTAGTGAAGCCAGAGTTATGGACCTTGTGCATGACACTTCCTCTCGTTATGATCTTTCCATATATGAAGTTTCAATCCAATGGCATGAGCCATATAGAAGTTATCGTCTGGACAAAAAAGTGTGATTTTTTTTACAAAGGGCAATAACTCCTATATTAGTGAAGCCAGAGTTATGTACCTTGTGCATGACACTTCCTCTCATTATGCTCTTTCCATATATGAAGTTTCAATCAACTGGCATCAGGCATATTGAAGTTATCGTCCGGACAAAAAATTATGATATTTTTTACAAAGGGCAATAACTCCAATATTAGTGAAGCCAGAGTTATGGACCTTGTGCATGACACTTCCTCTCGTCATGATCTTTCCATATATGAAGTTTCAATCCAATGGCATGAGCCATATAGGAGTTATCGTCCGGACAAAAAAGTGTGATTTTTTTTTACAAAGGGCAATAACTCCAATATTAGTGAAGCCAGAGTTATGGACCTTGTGCATGACACTTCCTCTCATTATGCTCTTTCCATATATGAAGTTTCAATCAACTGGCATCAGGCATATTGAAGTTATCGTCCGGACAAAAAGTGTGACAGACAGACGGACAGACGGACAACTCTCACGAAAACAATATGTCTCCCCCATATAAATATGGGGGGAGACATAATAAAACATTAACACGGGCACAGATTAGATGCGTAAATTTAAACATTTTCAACAACAACTTCTTTATTTCTCCACCAAACCCTAAGTTGTGACTACTCTTTAGAACCGTATCGAAGAGAATTACTCGGTGTCTCATCTGGATCCAAGCTGTTTGCGGATGTTAGCCAGGGTCCAAGGTTATAAACCTGAGTCTGAGCTCATTCTCTAGTATCTGATTGGTCAGATTCTGAGCCAGCCCAGAATCTGACTAATCAGATGCTTAACCCTTTCGCTGCAAAAGTCTGTCGTCTGCTACAAGTTTTTATTTTTTTGATTTTCTTGATTTTTGTTTCAAAAACATAGTAACAGTAACAAACAGTTTTGATCCTGATGAGACGCCGAGTTACTCGGCGTCTCATCTGGATCCAAACTGTTTTCATAGGTAATCACAGATCCGGCAATGGCAGCGAAAGGGTTAAAAATGATCTCAAGCAAAAAGTTTTATAACCTCAGGGCCAGGCCGCGCTTTAATAAATATTGAGAAACCTTGTGACTTAACCCGTTTCTGATATATTAGAATTGTGTCTCTAGTATATTTTATAGGAAACATGAAAACATTTGTACACACATGACCAGTCAAATACTGCGCTTCCCTTGATTTAGACTGGTTTTGTTTTGCTTTATAGCCACATTTATAGCTATTTATTCGTACAGTAGAACTCCTCTAATGCGACCACTTAATGAACAAACATCGTGGTCTTCATAAGCAGATGGTTGCTTAATGCATGACAAAAGTAATGCAGAAAGCTCCTGTTGGAGCTTTCTGCAGTACCTCTGTCCTGCATTAAGCTACCACCTGCCTCTACCACCAATAATTATACATATTTTAGGTGATCGAATTAGAGGGGTTTTGTCGTATATATTTCAGTTTTACAAGTCATGAAGTCACGTCTTATCATTTTGAAATTCATGCATCAAGTTTTTAATCAAAACTGGCTGAAACACACGTTAAATACGACTGTATCGAAAGAAAGCTGTTCAAAAAGAAATGTGGACAGTAAAGCCCGTAATAAGCGACCATCAAAAAGAAGTCTAATTATGGGTCTATAAGGCAGGTTGTAGCTTAATGCAGACCAAAAGTAATACAGAAAGCTCCCATAGGAGTTTTCTGCATTACTTTTGCCATGCATTAAGCAACTACCTGCTTTTAAAAAGTATGTCCAGTAAATGGCCACTTAAGAAAGGTTCTACTGTATGAATAGTGTGGCTAACAAGACAGATGGACTGGACACATTAATTCTTCCACCGTCAAGGTCACCAGAAAGCGACTTACAGAGCCTGGTGTAATGGACAAATCTGTGATTAAATTTGCCAACTGTTTGGATCCAAATGACAGTTTTGGAGGAGAAATTTAATTCTTTTCATGTTCTATGGTTATTTCAAATGTCAATACCTACTGAACATTAATGGACAAAATAGTTATAATGAAATATGTAATGTAGAACATTGTATCCATTTTAGAAAGTAAAGAAACAGATTTTTCAAAGTCTGATAGCAAACAGAGCAGACCCTGATCAGACGGTTTCTATGTGAGCCGTCTTATCTGGGTAAACTCTGTTTGAAAATGTGTGTAAACGCGTTTATATGAAAGAAAGGATTAACGAACGTCTATTCTGAAACGTAAACGCCAAGGGAGTTATATGTGTCCAGGCAAAACGTTGCACAACGCTCTTAAATGATGCACAGTAAAGTCGAAATCTTATGCTGACCATGTGCACTGGAAATACGACTAATTGATTCAATGATAAAAGAACAGACGTGCAAGTGGTGTTTTTCTGATATTTCTCAAAGAGTACAGACCCTGACCAAACACCACTCCTCTTTGTGTAGCCTCTACAATGTTTACAAACAATACGATGTTCTTTCTTTCTCTTTAGGCTACAAACATAACATTGAAAAAAGATGGACAGCTATACAGCTAGATAATGTCAACCTTTTTGTTGTTCCAAGGCACAGCACTCTTATCATTTGCCGTCAACCTCCATTTCATCAAATGGTTCAAATATCGATCCTGAAATGTATCGAAAGGGTTGCTATAGCAACCATTTTTGAAGTTCGGCTTTACAAGATCTCCACTAGCATCCTTATCTATCTTGTCCCAGTTATATTCATATTCATATGTCTGATTCCGACTACTGGCTCCGCCCATTCCTAAGAATTAATTCCAGGTGCTGATTTTCCACAGAACAGACGTAATATATGCATGTGACTGAGCAATGGTTGAAAAACCACGTCACTGTTTGAAGTCCATGAAATATGAAAGTTCAAGATGCACAACTTGTCTGATATGATAAACTTGTTAGTCAAATGGCCAATACTGATAAGACATGCATTTAAACACCACCAACAAATCTTGTTATACGCTCGATATGCATTCGATATGCAGCTCTATCACTGTCAAGGTCGCCGGAGAGCGACTCGTATGGCCTGGTTCCGTGCTTATAAAACTTTTTAGTTGAGTCTGAGTTCGTTCTCAAGTTTTTGATTGGCCAGATTTGAGCCTCTTTGGCTCAAATCTGGCCAATAAAAAACTTGAGAACGAACTCAGATTCAACAAAAACGTTTTATAAGCATGGGATCAGGTGTAATTGACGAATCTGTAAATACATTTACAAACAGTTTGGATCCAGATAAGACGTCGGGTAACATGATTGATTGCCAAAGTAGAAACTGTTTAAACAGATCTATATTATTTCATAAACAAAGAGAGCAGACCCAGATCAAACGGCTCCTACAGGAGCCGTTTGATTTGGATCTATTCTGCTTGCAAAGGCGTAGACATGCGTATTTATAGTTAATTGTTAAATATTGTTACTTTTATTGGCAAAAAAATAGGCCCCCTGCTTCAGTTTTCACATTATATTTTGCTTCTGTTTCGTTTCAAACACTTGATTACGGATTCAAGCTGTTTGTGTCATGATGATGTTTCAAAAGGTCATCCCTAGCACAGGTGCTAGGCGTGTGGCCATTTCACAAATACTGCTTATAAATACCTTCAAATACGTTTAAACATCATAACTTGACATGAAAAAAATATAGTAATATACTATACGAAAAAAAAAATCATTTTTTTTCTTTTTTTTTATAATGTCAAGTTATGATGTCTAAACGTATTTGAAGGTATTTATAAGCAGTATTTGTGAAATGGCCACACGCCTAGCACCTGTGATCCCTAGTAGGAGGAGAACTATTGCTTGTCGTCCATTACTCCACCAATCGCGTGTTTGAGTTTGGTTTAACAGAACTGGGATACAAAAAGGCAATATAGTGCCGAGGTGATTGCTAAAACCTATTCCCCCATTTGGCGGCTCTGTAAAAGTCACTTTCTGAAATTATTGTGATGAACAGAGCATTTGCTCCTAAGGAACATAATGCTTTATTTATCACAATTGTTAAAAATTACACAATTCTAAAATGTTCCTTTTTTCAAGTACATGCTCAATTTCAGAAGATTTATTCAGAAGATTATTTCAAAGAGGTTGGGTCTTAAAATAGCCAATGATGGAATGGGTTAATGCAGAATTAAAGTAACACAGAAAGTGCCTCCGGAAGCTACCTGCATTAAGCTACGATCTGCTTTTAACGTCTCATCGTTAGATGGTTTTTGAGTGGTCACTGTATGTAACAGACCTTCTGATACACTTGGGAATTTGACTAGAAATTAGCAAAGCCACTTTGGTAAGCTCCTGGAGTACAAAGAATGAAACTCCAATTATACAGTACCATATTTCTACCCCACCCCCCCCCCACCCCCACCCCCAAGTTTCGCGTTAATAATGAAGGAAATGTCCTAACAAATATCAGATAAAGTGGAAAACAATTTATGAAAAACAATTTGTTTAATACGATACATCTTCGATATTTCGAAAACTAACGCATGCATTATCTTTAAGACAGGTGACGGTTTAAAGCAGGATGAAAGTCATGTAGAAAGTTCCTCTAGGATGACTTTAATCCTGCATTAAGCAACCACCTGCCTTACGCGTTAAGCAATCACCAGTTTTTACTGTATATATGTCATTGCCGTGTATTATTACTATACAGTAAAACCTCTCTACAACGGCCACTAAATTACATCAATTATTTTGTGTTAAAGGCAGGTGGCTGCTTAAAGCAATGTGAAAGTAAAACAGAACGCTCCTATAGGAGCGTTCTGTTTTACTTTCACCTTGCTTTAAGCAGCCACCTGCCATAAATACCAACTAATTACCACAATCTAGTGGCCGTTATAGAGAGGTTTTACTATATATCCATTGTTTACCATTACTCGCTTGTGAAAAAAAAATAGTGTCTGCTAAAGTTTGGATATATTCAATCAATGTTGACTTCTGATTTTATCAAGCTTTTGAGAAAATATGAACTTTTTAAATGTCACGACACTGGCATGTTAGATACGATTGACCAAGTGTGAAACAGCTTGAATTCTAACAAGACATCTCATCCGGGTCCTAGCTGTTTGCAAATGCGACTGTTCGTGGATAGCGGAATATTAGTTAACCCTATCCTTCATATAAACGCCTTTTCATGCATTTGCAAACAGAGTAGAGCCAGACCAGACGGCTCCTATAGGAGCCGTCTGATCAGGGTCTGCTCTGTTAGCTTTATGATAAAGATCTGATTGTATAGTTGTTGTTAAAGCAAAAAATACTACCTTGAAAAGTTTACATTATAAAAATTAAGCTAATAAATATTCATGATGTAATTATTTCTTACATGAATATTGAACAGGGAAAGGGTTAAAGCAGGGTTATCGCCTACGAACACGCAGTAACTGACAAAGAGGTTGACGAAGAGGTGTTCCAAGACGAATTAAACACATCATGTAAATATTGCGTTTATCTTGTTGTAATTCATATCAGTTCGTGATTAACTAGACAAACATTTCTAGTCCAGGCGAGACATCTGTAATCTTAAGAAGTGGTCAACTAGACTTGTGTAATCAAGAGTAGTGAACCTCCAGAGACACGTGACATCCAAGTTCGAAAAGTGACTGGTGTATTAGCCCCATCATAGAATGAATACCCTAAAGCCAATATTGGGCCTATAATTCTTCATAGAATTAACCCTTATCCCGCTATCCACGGCTTTTGTAGGCAGCTTGGATCAAGATGAGATGCCGAGTAACTCGGTGTCTCGTTAGCATCCAAGCTGATCGACTCGGCCAGTAGTATCTCTAAAGCAGGATCATTTTTTTGTAAAAAGTAGTCAAAATTGCACCGGGTCTAAATTTGAGCAGACATTATTTTTGCACTGTGGGTTAAGGGTTTATACTCTGGTGTCAGTTCTGATCGACCTGGGATGTCATATTTCGATGCAGCTCCATTTCTTTATTTAATTGGATCGTCTGTGAAAACGCCGGCGCCTTGACTGCTAAATGATAATGTATATACAGTTGAACTTCGATATCTCGAACTTCCAAGGGACCATGCAAACTACTTCGAGATAACAGAGACTCGAGCCATCCAGTTTTTAATCTGAATACTTATTGAATAATTTGAAAATTTCACAGCTTAATGCAGGTGTGCGTAGCGATACATTTTAGAACAATTCTGTATTGTAAATTTTTGAAGGGTCGAACTCGAGTTATATCCAGGTTCGAATTACCGAATTCGAGATATCGAAGTTCAGCTGTATATATAGACGCCTGTTTGGGCCACCACATGTATTCCATCCTTAGGGTGGTTTAGAAATGAAAGCGCTGATAGCACTGAATGAACATAGCGTTTATGGGGTTAAATTGTGGCACATTGCAAAGCTGTTGAATCTGACATCTTAGATATCTACAAGCAAGTACATGTAATGTTTGATTCCGAAAATAGGGATTCAGCTGGGAAATTGGTTTGGGACCGATGCAGCTCTTTGTAGCACGTTATGTAACAGATACTGAATCCGAACACTTTGTTAGCTCATCATTGGATGATAGTCTATAGTCATAGATATTTATCTCATTTTAAGTTTATTCTTTTCAACATATTTAAACCGACATTAAACTATCTCTGTTTTTTAGGTTGCACCTATATTGATCTCTGACCTGATACGGATGGATACAATGCGCCAGCAGTTAGCTCATGCTTGTAACTATTTTTAGCGCCGAGCTGTTGGTCGTTTTCAAAACTGTTCTAACACTGAACATGCCTTCAGCCGTTTTAATGCGTATTTCTTATCGTAAACTTTTATATTTCGCTAAAAGAGGTGAGATTCGATTCGTGTTTCATCGCAATTGTTTAAGGATCTGCGTAATGACATTTTATTGGGCAAAAAACGAGATATTGCAAATTTCTTTTCATTAACCCCACACTATCAAGATCACCGGTAAATGGAAAACAGAAAAATACGATGGCCTTAACAGAATTCCGAACGTTTCCATGGACAACTGTTTTTACTACTGTAAAATGTATTCAATCAACGCATACTTTTTCACAACATCAAAAGTTCCCCCGGGATTGGTTTTTCTGTAACAGTTACTGCCTTTGCTACGAGAAACAACAACAATTATATGTTCTTCACTCATGAATTAAGAAACAACAAAGAATAACATTTTGCATGATACTATAATGTAGGCATATTTTGAAGTTACATATCAATCATGAATATACAATAAGCCTATGCTGAAATAAATCAATCGACAGCTGTCAAAAATAATCAAAATACTTATTATCATGGAAAATATGTCAATGATCAACACAACGTTAGCACATTACAAATAATCAATACATAATATTCATCATGAAGCTAAACCATAGGCCAACACAAATTAAGAAAACAAAAACAGAAATAAAGCATAGCCTATTAAGAGACGTTCATAAAATATAAGTACAGTAGAACCCCACTAATGCGACCACTTAATGAATAACCATAGCTGTCTTAATAAGCAGGTGGTTACTTAATGCCGGACCTGCATTAAGCTACCACCTGCCTCTGCCACCCAGAAGTATGCTCAAGGGAGGTGGTCGCATTGGAGGGGGTTTACTTATTAACTATGAACTGGTCATCACCAATTTGTAAGTCAGAATCCATACTTATGGAACAGTGTGCAATAAGCAAAGGATGTACAACAAGCATAGGATGTGGTAAAAAAAGTACCAGCTACTTAAATATGTAAATCTAAATAGTAGCTCAAACCTAAAACCTCAAAGTGGCCATTGCCAACTTGCAAGACCTCCTCTAAGAAACTATGTGTCTTAGACGAAGGTAAAACCCTTACCAAAAAATTAAATATAAATCCAAGAAACCAATTGAACTTTGAAACAAAACACGGTTCATTTCAAATTACAGATGGTGTTAATAAAGAACTCTTTCAAATGCCTTCAAAATACAAGTACAATTCACCATCCCTAGCACTGAAAGTTCAAATATTCATGTTTTGGAATACCGCACCTTAAGAAAGCAACTCTTCTGCTTTTACAGAGGGAGACAAAACGATCATTAATGCTCTTAACACGAATTCCTGTTGTTTCAGAGTCATTTTGGCCTTAGAATAATAGCTGAAATCAAAATACTGCACTAAGATCTTGATTTTCACAACAGAAATTAAATCATTATATAAAGCAATAATCTCTTTTCCCCCCTAGAGTGTACCACTAATGTCATTGGTGTCCACATTAAAATAACACAGTCTGAGGATGAGTCCACACAACCCTGCGAAGTCAGACTAGTAAGTCTAGTTTGTTAATACAAGGAAATACCAAAACTTTGGTATTCCAAATAGTCACATGCTTTGCCATAGAATTATACACAATACCGGATTTCCCTTTGTTAATTTTATTATTTTGTTTTTTCCTTTCTTTCTTCTAGTATCTGAATCAGATTCCGTGTTGGATAAAAGACTGGAAGAAGTACTCTAAAGTACATGTACTCTATACTTTATTTAGATTTCTTCTTACGATTAACACACCTGACAAACCGACTCCAGTCTGAACTACAATCAGTTGAAGAAGCTTTCTTCTTCAACTGTCTAGATTTAGAAGAAGCACCAAAACCGGAATCAGAAACATTATCGGAACATTCCGAATCCAAGTAATTCAACCCAATTTTGCTGAGTGTTGCCTTAACTGTATTTCTTATCTCCTACTTTCAGAAGTTTTAAATTAACGTCTTTTCTTAAATCACCCAACGTCAACTTTCGCCGCAGTCGCCCCTTTAACTTTGGAGTCCACTCCACACTCATGTAGAAATAAAGTAGTCTCACCCCGAAGCTGGGACACCACCTCTTCCTTGTCCTGAATCTTACGCCTAAGCTCGTCTACATCTGACATTTGCCGCATCAACACAACCTCCTCGCGCTCCAATGCCTCAAATTCCTCTCTCAGAGTTGTCTTCTCCTCCCAACTTGGCTCCGAAACGACTACTAACGTCAACTACTCCTTATACATTGCCTTATACTCCTTCCTACTGCCTCCAGCTGGCAGCTTCTTATTTCCCAGCCCTTTCTCAATGTCCGACATGATACACAATCAAAAGTTCACCAAATAAAACAAGTCAATCGAGAAAAAGAATTCATGTCATGAATATTTAGCGCCGAAACTCAACCGCCAATGAGAATATAGCAATGAAATAATAACGAATGATACAACATGTGTACAGTTGGTAACCTAACAACTGAAGGAGAGTTACAACACAGTTCAGCTGGCCAAATAAATTATTTTTGGATCAAAATAATGTAGTTAGTATTAGAAAGTGTTTACTGTGTGGGCTAAAATCCTTTTAAAAAGAAGGCCGAAACTGGTTAGGAAAATGATAAGAAGGCGTGTGTACAATGTTTAGTTTTGTTCATTTCATCATTGTGATTGGGGATACTATAGACCCATTTTCTGCACTACTCTGTATGCAGTAAGCCGCCATTAAACCTGAGAAAATGGCACCTTGTATCCAACCTCTGGCCCACGACAGCGCCTCTCCGGCTAAATAAAGTGGCAGACCAATAGTTGGCGTTGTTAGAGCCTTCAGACGCTCCACGTAGTCTATGTTTCCTAGCGATGCGTAAGCACATTGAGAAAATGGCTCCTTATACCAGACATGTACCTTTCCGCACTGGAACTCTGTTTTAATATCAGGATGAATCTGACTAATCTGTTCCACTGCTTCTTCTATGGCCTTATCCTCTTCCATATCCCCTAATGCATCAGCATCTTCTTGCCAGGCATATATCATTAGTATCCCACGCTGGCTTCCAGACTGGTTCAGTTTCTCTGAGTTGTAGTAATGGATTTGCCCAATAGGCAGTGTTGTTTGGGTAAATCCACCTACGCCTTGATCTTTCTCCCAAAACCTACTTCGGCACTGAAGAAGTATCTTTGTTGCATTGAATGTTTTAATATCTCCTAGCACTGTCAGTTTGTCATCTGGTAAAGGGAGATTAATATTTCTAAGTACTGGTAAAGGAACAGTAAGAATAGCAGCATCCGCTTCATGTACACCAGTGATGCCAGACACACTGTGTCTATATATGACACGTACACGTTTGTGTCCCTGTAAGCCATTGATGGTTTCTATTTTTTCCACCACTGCATCGTAAATCACGTTGTTCTGAAGCTCTACATTTGTGTTCCAGCCTTTCTCATTTTTGCCCATGAAAGACTTTGGTAGTGTGTCCATCCCACCAGAAAGTCCATACACGGGATAGTCTGTGTTCTTCTCTACCATATGACGAATCAATAAAGGTACATCCCCTTCCATCCGGTTTGAATAGGTGGACTCCTAGAGATAACAAATGTAAACGGCGTCATAATATATAAAAGTACAAATATGAGTCATGAAGGAAACACCACATACAGAACAAACAGCCGCCCGAACAGCAACACAAGAAAGCATGTACATAACTAGCAAACACATAAAGAGACGCACAAAGACAAAACAAACAAACAATAGGGGGGGAGATGGAAGTACCGCCTTGGAACGGTCAGCGACAAAAGTCAGAAAGGGTTTAAACCGGTTTTGGGGCGTCTAACCTCACACTTATTCCATCCCCACCCTAAAAGACAAACAGTGTAAATAAACGTATTCCCTCTCCGACTAATCTACAACAATCGCAAGTGTATTTTGAATCAATTGAGCACTTCATTCTTGTCAACTTTTCATATTATTAGTCAGAGGTGTCTGTTTATTCGCCTCTCTCTGTCTGTCTGTCTGTCTGTATGTATGTCTCTCTCTCTCTCTCTCTCTATCTCTCTGTGCCTGTGTTTCTCTCGCTCTCTCTATCTGTATCTCTCTCTCTGCATGTGTGTCTCTCTCCCTCTGTCTCAGTCTTTCTATCATTTGTCTATCTGTCTGTATGTATGTCAGTCCTTGTCTGTCTATATATGTGTCTGCCTCTCTTTCTCTCTCTTTCTGTATGTATGTCTGTATCTTCCCCTCTCAGGCTGAACTTGTTTCAGAATTGGATTATTTCGCACAGAAGTACAATATCAGCAAATGGGGTGCAATTAGAGAATGAGGCCATCTTATATAACACCACGGCGTAGAATAGTTACTCAGTATGGACTTGATGACTCTTAAACGGTAGTACTCTCTCCCTCCCTCGACAATCTTTTTAATGATTCAAATATGTCTAAAATATGGACACGTCTTACGAAAAGTCAATTTTAGTAGCGATGGTCTTATGTTAGAACTTATAATTTCTGTCGCGTGAGTCTAGTGAGTCTATCCTTAATTGTTTCACAATAGACTATGCAATAATTCTGGCCGTGCGAATAGCAGTGATTGTCGTTCAATCCGGACTTAAGATAGACTTTCGAAAAACTTGACCCATGTGTCTAATTCACATACCACGTATGCCTTTATGGCCGCCTCAGGCCAAGGACGAAACTTTTCCTGCAGTCCCTCCTGGTTACAGTCACTTCGCAAGAACTCACTCATTGTCCATTTGCTCCACTTCCGAATCCACTCCTGCCAGTCATGTTCGGACGATTCTGGTGTTATTTCGGCAATCACTGGCGCCATGGTTCTATTATACAGGTCAACTGCAATAAAACTTCAATAGTTTATTACACAATAATACCTTTGGCCCACAGGTGACAGGCGCTTGACAATTTCATAAATACCTCTTCAAATACGTTTAGACATAATACTTTGAAAGAAAAAAAGCCTTGAGAAAAACGTTTTTCGTTTAGTATAATACTATGTAAAGGTATGTAACTAAATCATCCAAAATGGCAGAAAACTTGCATTTACTACATTCCACGTTTTGTTTCGACGTCAATTTCTGCTCGATTTCAATCAAATATGAATCATTAGACGCGGAAGATGGTTGTCAGTAGTATTTTTGAAATGGTCACGCGTCTGGCAACTGTGCTTTGGTCATTATATGTATATACATACATAATAATAATGAAATAATAGTAACAATAATAATGATGGTGATAATAATAGCAATAACAACAATGACGATAATAATAAAAACAATAATAATAATGATAATGATACATGTAGTAATAATATACAGTTGTTACGATTAAAATAATATATAATAATAATAAAAATAATAAACGATAGTGAAACTAATAAAAGACGATAATGATGGTGTTATAATAATAGATAATAATAAAAATACTAAATTATGATAATAATAATAATAAATGATAGTGAAAATAATAATAAACCATAACGATAATACATGCAATAAACGATTATGATAATAATAAATTATATTGATAAAAATGAACGATGGTCAATCAATCAAATTGTTTCTTTCCTCCAATATAGGAGATTATGAACAGTACAATATAATACACAACATTACAATTGCTGTATGAACACATAGTCGTGACATATGTATATTATTATGAATTTTAAAGCAATATGTATACACATTTTGTACATGTACTTTTAATACATCAGTATATAAAAAGGTAAAGTCATATTGTAACTTTTCAATAATGAGTTAAATCAAGATATATAGGCTAATTCATCGAACGTTACGCAAGCGTAAATCTTAGCATCACCTTTTGGTAGTAATCATACCATAGCATATATTGAACCTGAGTCTTGCTACTGAAAAAACATGTGACGTTCTCTGAAACATCTGTCCCAACCGCATTTGCCGTCAAATATAATCGGGCCAAAAGTCACAGAGAATAGTATCAATGTGTGTAAACATTTTATTGTGAAGAAGGGGTTTCCAAAGTATACTAGGTCTGATATATCAGAATCAATGTTGGGTCTTCCTCGTCTAGTGTCTACTGTAGACAAACAAAAGTTATTATTTCTTCACAACATTTTGTCACTACTAACACGTACAGTGTATAACAAAACAATTTTGTTACGGAAGGATTTTATATACATTTCAAATGCTGTATCTGTGAATAAACGATAATGATAATACTAATAATTGATAATAATACTAATAATATACAATAATGATAATAATAATAAACGATAATGATAAAAAGAATGAACTATAATTATAATAATAATAATGCTGATAATTTTCACTTTTCACAGTGATCTATACCTGCATATCAAACCATGAAATGCAATTTCCCTTCTTGTTGTCCATTTCAGGCCCCCTTTGATGTTTCTTGTTCCATATATGTACTCGTACCTAATTTGTATTCAACAGTGATGAAAATAAAGACTGATGTTCTTGATAGGTTATACCTTATATGATGCATGCAGGTACATTGTTTCAGTGACAATCCACTTACGGATGCCATTTATGCCGTGCCCATAAGGTAAGTTCGCATCCCAGCCTGGCCACAGCCTGTCGCAATATTCGCGATTGCTCGCTTGCCAATCTATAACGGTAAATAAATGGTTGTAAAATATCAAGACCATCTGAGACAGTTTCCTCTTCGACGAAATCATGAATCGTACCTTTGAGTGAGATCACCGTCAGGCAATGTCACAGTATTGGTGTGGTTTGACCCAGCCAATAATACGTATGGAAGGACGAAAGACATGTATCTTACACTTTCCTTTACCACCTGTTAGCCCTTCTCTTGCTGAATTTTAAAATACATTTATCCTTCTTTATCCATGCCCTGTTGTATGATTACATATATCTTCACTGTGTACAAGTATATCGCTGTGCAATCACTGCTGTGGAGTGCATTGGTTGCACAATCAACTTGTAAATAGTGCAGACCCTGATGAGACAGCTCCTGCAGGAGCTGTCTCACCTGGGTCTTCACTATTTACAGGTAGGTATATTGACGTGAATAGCAAGCGAAGGGTTAATTACTATAGCTTTTCGCTTATATTTTCTATTCTGGGTTGATAATTACGCCTACATTATCTAACAGTGTTGTTCTTAGCTCTTTTACCTTGCAGAGGTTTTCGCTTCTCTTACATTTTCATAACACTTTCATTTTTTGCGTGTTCTCACCTCTCTCGCCATACTATCACATTCTCCTTGCAGAAATACTCAATACTCTAACATTCGCTTTGCAGAGTTATAAGCTACTGTAACAGAGACGTTCATGTTTTAGACGTTATATATGGAGTAAATGCGTATTTGTGGAGTAAAGGGTTCAGCTGTTCATCTTAAGAATGAATTCTGATTGTTTTTGCGAACATTGCACCCACCTGAATTTCTAAACGTGTGACTATGCATATGCAAGTAGGTGTTTGGATTGGAGTTCCTGAACGTCTCAGTTCGAAGCCCAAAATGGTCGACGTAATGTGCCACCAGAAAATGCTGCAGCGGAATCCGCATAGCTCCAGCTTAAATGTTCAGTTAAATAAAAAAATATCGCCACATTCACGTGCAAATTTCTTATCAAATGATCAAGCAATCATGGCAAAATCGAAACTAAACCGCAAAAAAAGTTCAACTCACTATCAAGATAATTATGTCAACATTTGTTGCGGTCGTTTACGTCATTGTCCAACTCTACAAAGATACATTAACCTATTTATTAATTTATCAGCTGAATACAGTTTCCGTAGGTAAATGTGGGCACCGGTAGATCTATACAATGTCATGACGATATGTTTCTATTTTATTGGTGTCGTGATAAGGACGGCACACTATGTGCAAAATCATCCAGAACAGAGTTATAGATAAAGGTGCGTACACAAATACTAAACTCGTCATTTTTCAACCAAACCCTATACTGTGACCACTCTTTAGAATTGTCTCTTCGAGACGATTCTAAAGAGTGGTCACAGTATAGGGTTTGGTGGAGAAATAATGGAGCTGTTCTTGAACATGTTTAAATTTACGAATCTTATCTGGACCTCTGCAGAATAATATTTATTTTTAACAACTCCAAATAAATTGGCTTTCGCGAAATGACAAAACGATATTCTTCTCAAAGCAAAATTTCTTCTTCCTTTAACTTTCATAAACACTGTGGAGTTTGGATTTCGATGCGATGTCGATTTAATCAGCATTCCAGACAAAATACAATCCGTATGTCAAATAACAACAAACTTCGTTACCTTCACAGTGAATCCCATCCTCGAAATCGCGATAGGTATGGACTCTTCCTCCAACACGATCACGCGCCTCTAGAATGGTTACCTAAGATACATATAGCATTTCCTAGAGATACAAGTACTGGCCTTGACATTTCCTTCAACGTGATCACGTGCTTCTAGAATAGTACCTAAGAAAGTGACCACGAAGATATTAACAGTGACATTTCAAACGTTTAAGTAATGACACTGGATAAATACGCCTTTCTACGCCTTTGTAATAACCACTTCTTGAAACCATTGTGATGAATAGAGCATTTGCTCCTATAGGAGCAAATGCTCTCTTTATCACAATTGTTTCAAACTACAAAATTCTAAAATTTTACTTTTCTCTAGTAATTGCTCCTTTTGGGTAGATTCATTCAAAGAGAGTGGGTCTAATAATAACCTATGGAGGAAAGGGTTTAGTAATGACACTGGATATATATGTAGTGATCTTGAATGTTTACCCCCTTCCCTCATATTAACGCATTTTCACGTATTCCAAAACAGAGTAGACCCAGATCAGAGGCACCTATAGGAACCGCCCGATCAGGGTCTACCTTGTCTGCTTTTGAAATTTATTAGATCTGACAATAGTTTCTACCAATACTAAAATATGTTTGTGTATATAATGCTATTTGTTCAAATGAAATTGCCGACTATCATGTCGGTATGTTTGTGGTGCAGAATACAATAACCGCAAATCCTAAATTCATCCCAGTCACCATAATGTGCAGTAAACAATTTGTAATGAACGCGAATGTAAAATTCTTTTTATCACATAACCCTAAAAAGTGTCATAGAAAGTGAAACACATTTTATCAGACAGCTGTTTTTGGTCATTGTTTACAGCGTAGTACAGCCCGATTCAAACTGCCCATTTGCATAAAAATGCACTAGTGCATTTACGGTGCTCTGTTTCGACACTCCTACTCGGTAGATAATGTGATAAATACACTCATCGCATAATATCCATTTAAACATTCCTTTTATCCAGATCTAATTGCAGATACAATTAACATATTCCCTCATAGATTATGTTTGACAATTCCGCCGTAGGTCACTAGTTTTATAAACTCTTCAAGAAATTGATTTGCGTTTACAAAATCTGTAGAATCAGATCTATATCATGTCAGTGGCAAACAAAGTCTAATATGGGTCTACTATGTATACAAATGCGTGAAAATGCATTTATATGAAGGAAAGGGTTAAACCTGCCGTTTATAAATACATTACTTAAAGCTGAATAGCATAACTGACTACAAAAGGTTTACTTCACTTTTATTCAATGTAGAACAAATACATATATGACGAGACAATGTTATGTGGTTTTACCAATGACCTTTCCAAAGCGGTACTCTCTTTGCCACATTTCGTCTCATGTGTCTGTGTGCGCGCGCGTGCGTGTGTGTGTGGTTGTGTGTTTGCTTGCTTTCTGTCGGTGTTTTGGTGGGGGTTGCGTTTTGTTTGTGTGTTTTCCTGCTTGACTGTACTACTTTTTCATACATATTTTGGCGTTTGAGATACCTTGTGTCCCACTTGCGCCAACTCATAAGCGGATGACAGACCAGCCATCCCTGCGCCAACAATCACCACCTCCCGGATCTTCTCTGTGGGCACGGTCGACCTGTAGAAAGTATCTGTGTCCGGAAGATGATTATATTTGGCGAAAGCATAACGCAAACCTCCGTCAGTGATCCAAGACAAGAATTCTAGATAATGTTTCTCTTGTTGTGTATCGTTAGGACCTCTCTGTAATTATAACTTAAATAATGTACGAGGAATGTCAAAAAGTCTTGAGCCTCGTGGCGTTAAAAAACCCTGATAAATTTGTTTTTATTTTTAGCTTACCAGAGCACAAAGTGCTCAGGGTGAACTTTAGTGACAGCCTGATGTCCGTCGTCCGTCGTCGTGCGTAGCGCGTCTTGTGTCGTTCGTCGTGTGTTAAATTGTCAGTCTTCAACAATTTGAATCTTTAAAAAATTCTCTTCTAAATCTATTGGGTTCTCAACTTTCATCGTTGGTACATAGCATCATCTGTAGGTCCTCTACAAAAATTATATAAATTATTCCTTGGGGTCAAAATTGGCCCCGCCCCAGGGATTGCTAGTTTTCTATAGAAACATATAGTGCAACGTTTATATTACACGTAATTATGACCATGGTGTCAAATATGGTCCCGTCCCATGGGGGCCAGTTTTCTATAAAAACATATAGTGAAAATTTTGAAATTCTTCAACTCTGAAACTGGAAGGTTCTCAGGTTTCATATTTGGCACATAACATCATGTTCAGGTCCTCTACAACATTTATTTAAATTATGCCCCTGGGGTCAGATATGGTCCTGTCCCAGGGTTAGCCAGTTTTCTATAGAAACATATTGTGAAAACTTTGAAAATCTCCTCTGAAACAGGAAGGCTATCAGCTTTCATTTTTGACACATAGTATCAACTTCAGCAGGTCTTCTAAAAAGGTTATACAAGTTATGCCCCAGGGTAAAAATTGACCATGCCCAGGGGTGCCTTGTTTTATATATGTAGCCGGGTAGTGATTCTGGTGAAACAGTTGATAGGATTTACTGTGTGGCTTGGTAGCTCTGTCGGTAGAGTGTTGGCATGGTAAGCCAGAGGCCCTAGGTTCGAGTCCCAGTCGAGTCCCAACGTTTTCACCATGTTACATTTGGTGCCCAACGTCAATAACCAATAAAGTAATCTTATAAGAAGATATAACTTGTAATAATAAGAAACTCGCAGAGTGTTCTTTGAGTAAGAATTCGTGACAAATTATTGTGTAGAGGGCGTGTGTGTAGCCAGGTAGAGAGTGTAGTGAAACTGTTGATAGGCTTTACTGTGTGGCGTGGTAGCTCAGTCGGTAGAGTGTTGGTATTGTAAGCAAGAGGCCCTGGGTTCGAGTCCCAACTTTTTCACCAGGTTACAATTCGTATCCAGGATACACATGCATTTACAGCATTCATTGCATTTTGACTGGTTTAAATTACGGCATTGACCTGGTGGAGGACTACGCTATGTTTACCTCGCCGTTTCTCTTTAACATTTTCCTTCATATAAACGCAGATCAGACGGTTCGTATAGGAATCGTCATATCAGGGTCTGCTATGTTTTCGTTCGACATAATATAGACCTTATTCTACAGTTTTTGTCAAAACTAAAAATCCTTGAAAGTTCACTTTATAAAAAAATTCAAATCTAATCAATATTCATGATGTCATTCGTTCCAGCATGAATATTGAACTGGGAAAGGGTAAAAGAATGATGCAAGCTACCAAGAAGATATGCGTAATACTTGCCGGTCATCATAGAACCTCTTGGAAGATAATCAATATGACTTATGCCTGAACTATCCCAGCAGACATTTGCCATGTTCTTCCTGGAAGACTTGAATTTCTTGGTTTTGGGATCCAATGCGTTTTCATTCCATGAAATATTGTTTACTTTCTGGACCTTAACCCATTTGCGCCCAGTGAATTCTTCCATGATTTTATATATTGAATTAGTCCATTTTTTTTTATCTAAGGGGTGTCTGGCCTAAATTTTCAATTTCGTTTTGTTTGATATTGAAATTCCCATCAGCAAACAGTATATACTCTGATCAGACGCCGCATTATGCGGTGTCTGATCAGAGTCTACACTGTTTACCTGTGTCCCATATATGGGATCGTGGGAACAAATGGGCTAATAATAGAACCAGGTTTTATCTCAGGTCATCAATCTACTCCGGAAATGTTCTAAGCTTCTTTTAAACCTCGTTAAAAGAGATGCGCCCGTGGCCCCTCTGTTCGGCTTCATCTCTGCTGTAAGCATTTTGCGTATCCATCTTGCGGATACTAGTTGTATGGATACTGTACATGTATGTACCTCTGCCAAATACGTTATGCATGCCATTATGTGGGCCGTTGTATAGTTGGGTGTATTTGCTTCAACAAAGGGAAGCAACTACACGCAGTGATACATCCCCACATAGGGGATTCATATGTATATAGATATATATATAGTGAAGGAAAGAAAGATATATATATATCTTTTCTTTTCATGTCATTGGTTTGTTCACTATATATGTATATACACTATTGCACTGTTTGTATCCGTTTATATGAATGCTCTCCTTATCTGGAGGTAATAAAGATTATTATTATTATTATTATTATTATTATTAGTGATTGTTTTACACATTTTCTTGCACGAGTCCTGGGACTCAATAAACTGCAAATCTGTGAGTCCCCAAATTGAAAGAACGAGTCCAAATATTCTATGAAAATAAATTAAAGCACTCAGTCAAAGGTATTTGTAAAACTGGCTTTTTCATGCTAATAGCTGATGAAAAACTGGATATTGATTATAATTAAGATATTAATAAAACTTCAATATTAAATTTGTTAGAATTGTCAATGCATTATTGGGACTCACATAATTTGAAACTGGATCCCCAGAGATTTTTGCGAGTACAAGCCTCGGGATTCGCAGGTAAAAATATCACTGCAATATGCATGGTATGTTTCCAAACAGTGACAAATAGCATGAGACATAAATAATGCAGATACCGAATCGAGAACTAGGTCAGGCTCAATTGATACAAGTGGGGCGGTGGTGATAACAGTAGGAAACGGCGGATGTGAGTTGTGTTGTACTTCAGTGATCGATAAAAAGCTGATGAAAGGCGAGATGATTGGGATGATAATGACTTAGTGGGTTAACCCATTTCCCTGTTCTATGTTTATTCCAAATTTCAATAAACCTACTGAATATTCATGGACAAAGTAGTTATAATGAAATATGGAAGGTAGAACATTGTAGCCATTTCAGAAAGTAAAGAACCCGATCTTTCAAATTCCATCAGCAAACAGAGCAGACCCTGATCAGACAGCTCCTATAGGAGCTGTCTGATCTGGGTCAACTCTTTTTGCAAATGCGTGAAAACATGTTTATATGAGGGAAAAAGTTAATACGATAAGCTGGTTCGGCTAATTATACACGATACAAGGCAAATGGGATCCAATCCACCGTCCAGATTTTTGCCAAGTTCTCGCCAGATATTGATGGAGTTAGAGAGATGGGTAAAGAGAGAGAAAAAGATTGAGTCATAAAGAGATGGGAGAGGAAGATGAGCGTGAAAACAGAGAAACAGGGTTACCTCAAATTTTAAATCCATACTGTCATTTTAATCATTGGCCTAGTTCGACCACAATGTATGAAACATTTAGATATACTGTACGTTAAGATAGTGTTTGCCCCACCCTCAATTCGGAATACTCAGCGATTTTCGGCATACGACTCGTGTAAGAAAGCTTTCGCATGACATGAATTCACGGCCGTCTGCATCCAAGTGTAAACAATGGCGACATGCTTAGCTATAAAATACCAAACCAAAATACCAAAGATCCGGAAACTTTCATCCGTGACAACGAAAACCAGAATACACCATCCCGGAAGATGATTGTATTTGGCGAAGGTATAACGCAAACTTGCGTCAGTGGCCCAGACAAGAATTCTAGATAATGTTGAATGTTCCTCGATTTGCGTATCGTTAGAACCAGTTTACATAATTCTATATTATATATTTACAGAGGCTCTAACGATACGCAACAAGAGGAACAATAATATGTTAAATAATGTACGAGGAGTGTCAAAAAGTCTTGAGCCTCGTGATGATGATCATGACGAGTTTTTTTTCCACGAGTTTCCGAACAGATTATAGTCACTGTCAGCCAGATCAGGTGAAAAAGGAGGGTGATGTAACAATTCGTATCCCCACGCCTTCACAGCATTCATTGCAACTTGACTGGTGTAAATTGCGGCACTGACTGGGTGAGAAACTCAGCGGCTCATCAGGATCCGAGCTGCTATACCCCGGTATATAGTTTCTCAAAAGTTGAACTGAATCTAAAACCGTCAAAATTGCTTTATCAAATTGTTTTTATATCAAACGTTTAGCACACATCATTTTTCACAGTAAGGTTAGGGTCAAAACACGGGAAAAGGCACTTCGAACAGTTTAGAGGAATTCGAATTGCTGACCTCTTAGGTAATTTAACACTTTACTCTTTGAATATCCATGTAAGAAAGCATGACGTCATGAATATTAATTAGCTGATTTTAGCAGAATATTAACCCTTCGCTTGCTGAATTTTAAAACACATTTCTCCTTCTTTACCCATGCCCTGTTGTATAATTACATATATCTCCACTGTGTAAAAGTATTTCGCTGTGCAATCACTGCTGTGGAGTGCATTGGTTGCACAATCAACTTGTAAATAGTGCAGACCCTGATGAGACAGCTCCTGCCTCATCTGGGTCTTCACTATTTACAGGTAGGTATATTGACGTGAATAGCAAGCGAAGGGTTAATTAGCTGATTTTTTATAATGGCGTATGAAGACAGACATGTTTGGCCGTAGCAGAAACTGCAGAATCAGATCTATATGATTCAATAAGCAAACAGAGGAGACCCTGACCAGACAGCTCCTGCAATCAAAACTGCACGAGGGATGGAACAATGTTTCAATGTTATTTTCCTCCAAATGCAAATGTACCAGGGATAACATGTGTATTAATACTGCCAAACCATGAGCATTTCCGCAAGAGTTCCGTGGAGATATGGGATATCGAGACGTTGTGCAGATGTTTTGAACTCTTACTGTTGATCGGAGTTAATCACTTGATCGAGTTAAAAGTTTACAAGAATTTGTACAAATCAGGAGTCGGGTGCATGGAACTGTTTCACCGCCGAAATGGCCGGAAAGCGAATCTGTAGACTTGGGACAATCCGCGAATCTGTGATTACCTATGTAAACAGTTTGGATCCAGATAAGACCCCTTGTAACTCGGCGTCTCATCAGGATCGAAACTGGGTGACACATCACTTACATTTTTTAAAATAAATTAAAGGATAGTCTACTTTGAAACTTGTTCAGACATTGTTTAGAGATGAAATGTTTTTGAACCAAAATAGTTGAGAGCATCGGCGACATCGTATGGTGCATATTCGCCCCTGAATCCGTATACAGGCATTACGAGCTCAACGATCTATTCGTCCCCGAATCCGTATACAGGCCTTACGAGCTCAACGATCATCTTAAGAAGCTGGCAAATGTGGCACCCTGCGAGCATCGTACGACCTCGTGTGGATCATCTGCATGTTCTATTCGATTGGTCAGCAGTGTCCTCCTGAATTCCCTAAGATGTCATGATCCCATACAACAACCATATACTCCATGAGAATTCATGTAAGGAATGATGACATCACGAATATTAATTAGCTGAATATATTAATAATGGCATTTGAACACAGGATATTTTCACCACTACCGAAACTGTAGACTATTCCATAATTATGTAAACAGGACATACCCTTACAGAAAATAGATTAACCCTTCTCTTGCTGAATTTTAAAATACATTTCTCCTTCTTTACCCATGCCCTGTTGTATAATTACATATACCTTCACTGTGTACAAGTATTTCGCTGTGCAATCATTGCTGTGAAGTGCACTGGTTGCACAATCAACTTGTAAATAGTTCAGACCCTGATGAGACAGTTCCTGCAGGAGCTGTCTCATCTGGGTCTTCACTATTTACAGGTAGGTATATTAACGTGAATAGCAAGCGAAGGGTTAATATTTATTATAGCATACGAACAATAAAAGACTGGTAAAATGGTAGAATTAAATATATATTACACCATAATCAAACAGAGCAGACCCATATCAGACGGCTCCTATATGTGCCGTCTGATCTGGGTCTTCCCTGTTGCAAAGGCGTAGAAAGGTTATTTTATAGAGGGTGATTGCTAGTAGTGTTGTTAATTGCTAGTAGTGCAAACATGCATTTAGCAATAATCATTTCGCATTTGTCATTTACATCCATCATTTGGAACATCGGTTCTTTCCCTAGCAATTTACACAATTGGCAAAAAGTATTTCGCATTTTGCACTTTGCATTTAGCAAATAGCATGGCAGAATGGCGTTCCATAGGAACACTATTCTGCCATGCTATTTGCTAAATGCAAAATGCTTCTTGCCAATTGTGTAAATTGCTAGGGAAAGAACCGGAATGTTCCAAATTATGGCTGTAAATGACAAATGCGAAATGCTTATTGCTAAATGCATGTCTGCACTACTAGCACTGAACAGCGCCAGTTTTAATTTAGTAGTGCAATAAGCAATAAACTTTAATGTACAAAATAAAATAAACATGCATTTAGCAAATGTAGAGTCACTTTAAAATGGCACTGTTCAATGCTAGTAGTGCAAACATGCATTTAGCAATAAGCAATAAGCATTTCACATTTGTCTTTTACATCCATCATTTGGAACATTCCCTAGCAATGTATACAATTGGCAAAAAGCATTTGGCATTTTGTATTTAGCAATTTGTATGGCAGAATGGCGTTCCATAGTTTACAAAGTTTTTTCATGAATTCGACCATACATTTTAGTTGAGCACAAATCCCTAGAAACGAAACCCGAGTCCCGTTTCAAATCTATCTTTAACAAGAGTGCCAGTGAGCACAATATACGCCCGGCGAGGCCTTGTTCAACATAAACTGAGGTTAACATATTTGCTAAACGCAAATTCTATGACCAAGTGTGCGATATTCCAACTTCAAGGCCCTATCTCAAAGGGTTATGTAAATAATTGGACTTTAAATAAAAGATTAATCAAACATTCTAACTTAAAAATGGATATCATTCTGTTAAAATGCTTGATAGAGGTATGTACTCTTGCCTACAGATGACGCTTGTGACGGTGAACAAGTGTTCCAAGTTTCAAAGGGTTATTTAAATACAATGTAGGTCGACTTTACCAAAAACTCTCAGTTAAAAAGGGCCATAATCCTGTCAAAATGATTCACAGAGTTATGTACTCTGGCGTACAGGCGAGGCTTGTGATGGTGAATGAGAGTTCCAAGTTTCAAAGCTTTATCTCAAATGGTTAACATAAATTGAGGTTAACATATTTGCTTAACGCAAAGTCCAATTGTATGACCTTGACCTTGGATATACATACCGGGACACACCCATGCTACTGTAGCGTGTCCAGATAAACATTGTGGTTAAATTTGAGAAGCATCCATCAAGTAGAACTTGAGTTAGATGTTACAGACACTGACATTTAACACATTTGCTAAGCGCAACCTTGACCTTGGAAATACGTACCGCGACTGGACAGGCTACTGTAGCATGTCCAGATAAACATTGTGGTTAAATTTAAGAATGATCCTCCCAACCGAATTTGAGCGAGATGTTACAGACAGACGGCGCCATTCCATAATACGTCCCTTTTTTCAAACGGGCGTATAAAAACCATTACAGTCATTTTGTCCCGTTCCTTCATATAAACACCTTTGCAAACAGACTAGACTCAGATCAGACGGCCCCTATAGGAGCAGTCTGATCAGGGTCTGTTCTGCTTGCTAATGGTATAATATGGATATAATTCTACTGCTTCTATCTGAGCCAAAATGTCCCGTTTTTCATATGCTACTTAACAGTCTAATTAATATTCATGAGATCATTATTTCTTCTATGATAGAGGGTTAGATCAAGAATGTCTCTAGTGTTTTAAGAAAATGGCTTCTAATGCACTTACCTCATGAAAATTAATGTAAAGAAATAATGACATCATGAATATTTATTCACTTAATTTTAAGAATGGTATATACTATATAACCTGGTGTTCTTATAAAGAAACATACCCTGGCAGTCTACCATGTCGCCATAAAAGCGCTTGAACAGCAAGGTCGTACAAATGATGATAAAACTACACAGTGACCTACGCCCCCAGCAAGTTATGAGAACAACTGGGAATTGAACTCGGAGCACATACAGTCACAGTCCCCCGTTGGGTGCTAAATGTAACATATGGGGTAAAGTCTATGTACGTATATAATCTGGGGGGTCACTGGGTCCTTGTAGAAATGAAGCAAAGGGTGGCAACAGGTGAGCACAAGAATTTTGGATATGGCAGAAACTGTAGAATCCGATCTGTATTATTTTATATGTTAACGGAGAATAGCTTCTAACATAACTTTGTTCAGGGGGACATAATAAGAAACGGAGTAAACACAATACGTCTCATCACTTCCTTTGGGGATCATTAATGAATATCAAGGGTAAAGCCATATAATATGCGAGTGTAAAGAGTTAAAACCATATAATATCATAAAAACAAAAACATTTGATATTCAAACATTTATTTTTATAAGATAACAGATGAACTGTGTTAAATAACAAGAGGGCCAAGATGGCCCTTAATCGCTCACCTGATTACCATAGATTTAAGATTTTTGCTGGGTAGCCCATGGTTAGGGTCAATATTGACCTTAGGGGTAATATATGAACAATGTTGATAGTGGATCATGAGCAGTGAATCATGAGCAGTGGTTCTGCAGAACAAGAGTTTCAAAAATTTAGTCTATTGATTTGATCAAGACAATGATTCTGACCAATGAAGATTGGGCTAAAATGTGCCCTCTAAAGTATTTTTTCAAAGATTTAACCTAGTGACCTACTTTTTATTCCCACCCAACCCATGATCACACTCAACCTTGATATCACCAATACAAGCACTCTGAGAAAGTTTGAGGAAGACTGGGCTAAAAATGTGGCCACTGGAGTGTAAACTAGATTTCTCTAAGATATGACCCAGTGACCTACTTTTTGACCTCACATAACCCACTTTCAAACTTGTCCAAGATTTTATAAGGACAATCATTCTGACCAATTTTCATGAAGATTTGGCTATAAATGTAACCTCTAGAGTGTTCACAAGGTTTTCCTACTATCTGACCTAGTGACCTAGTTTTTAACCCCACATAACCCACTTTCCAACTCGTCCAAGATTTTATCAAGACAATCATTATGACTAAGTTTCATGAAGATTGGACAAAAAATGTGACCACTAGAGTGTTCACAAGGTTTTTCTACTATTTGACCTAGTGACCTAGTTTTTAACTCCACTTGACCCACTTTCTAACTCGTCCAAGATTTTATCAAGACATTCATTCTGACCAAGTTTCATGAAGATTGGACTAAAATTGTGACCACTAGAGTGTTCACAAGGTTTTTCTACTGTTTGACCTAGTGACCTAGTTTTTAACTCCACTTGACCCACTTTCGAACTCGTCCAAGATTTTATCAAGACATTCATTCTGACCAAGTTTCATGAAGATTGGACTAAAATTGTGACCACTAGAGTGTTCACAAGGTTTTTCTACTGTTTGACCTAGTGACCTAGTTTTTTACCCCACATGACCCATTTTTCAAACTCCTCCGAGATTTTATCAAGACAATCATTCTGACCAAGTTTCATGAAAATTGGGCTAAAAATGTGACCTGTAGAGGGTTCACAAGGTTTTCCTACTATTTGACCTAGTGACCTAGTTTTTAACCCAACTTGACCCACTTTCGAACTTGTCCGAGATTTTATCAAGAAATTCATTCCGACCAAGTTTCATGAAGATTGGACTACAATTGTGACCACTAGAGTGTTCACAAGCAAATTGTTGACGACGGACGACGGACGCCGGACGACGCACGACGGACGACGGACGACGGACGCCGGACATTCAAGTATCCCAAAAGCTCACCCTGAGCTTTGCTCAGGTGAGCTAAAAAACTAAAATTCTAAAAATTCAGAAATACTTTGAGCATTAATTCTACCCAGGCTTTCAACATAAACATTCCAGAGCAACACATTCGTGTACCAGCTCCAGTACCAGTGTTATGAAGCACAGTCCTCTGAGGCAGATTAAATTTTCAGCCTGGTGAATAAATGTTCGCCAACCCAAAGCATAGCTCATTTTCCCCATTAAGCTATTTAGCAACCTCTCTGAATAAATGTATAGAAAAGGAGCATCTTAGAATGGTGTAGATTAAAACCATTGTGATACAGAGGCATCAAAAGGAGTCAATATGAGGAAATGGGTCAAAAGGATCTCAAAGTAATATATCTCTACAATGATCACCAACGAAGAGGTTTACAGTAAAAAGTTTATCAGAGGAACGTCTTGAAATTTGGCGAAAAAGAGGTACTGTGGGTTGGGTATACCGTAAAACCTCTAAAAAATGACCTCAAAATGAATCAACATGGGTGTCTTTTAACCCTGTACTCCATGAATACGCTTTTCTATGCCTTTGCAAACAGAGTAGACTCAGATCAGTCGGCTCCTATAGAAGCAATCTGATCAGGATCTGTTCTGTTTGTTTATGGAATAATATAGATATGATTCTAGTTCTGATTTGATAAAAACAACCATGTGTAAATATGCCACTTTAAAAATTAACCTAATTAATATTCAAGAGGTCATCATTTCTTACATGAATATTCATGGAGCAAAGGGTTAAAATACAGTAAAAAATCCTCTCTATACAGGACTTAAAAAGTTGTATCAACACTGGACTTTTAACTCATTCTCTCCTAGGCTATTAATAATTTTTAGACCCAACCTCTTTCAATAAATCTACCAAAAAGGAGCATTAACTATAGAAAGGAAGAGTTTTAGAATTATGTAGGCTTGAAACCATTGTGATAAATAGAGCATTTGCTCCTATGGAGCAAATGCTCCATTTATCACAATAGTTTCAAAATGGGAATTTTATAGAGGCGCAAAAATGCGCCACTAGCGGGTAATGTGTAAAGACAGGTGGCAGCCTAACGCAGATTTCAGCATGACTTTCACCTTGCATTATGCAGCCCACTTGTATAAAATGATCAAAGTTGTAAGTCTGGTTTGCAATGGCTTTAATGTAAATCTGTGTTGTTATTTGGTTGGGGGGTGTCAGGTGAATGGTAGCTGATTGTATTAAGACGAAAGTTATACAGAAAGTTCCCATAGCATTAAGCAAACACCAGCTTTTAACCCTATCCCTGTTGAATATTCATGTAAGAAAGATTATGACATGAATATCTATTAGATGAATTTTTAAAATGGCAAATGTACACAGGATCTTTGTATTAGTAGAAACTCTAGAGTCAGATCTACGATAATTCCATAAGCATACTGAGCAGACCCTGATCAGACGACTCCTATAGGTCTGGTTCTACTCTATTTGCAAAGGCGGGAAAATGGTTTTATACAATGGAAAGGGTTAAATGCACACAAAGTTATTAAGTGAATGCTTTTAAGACTCTCTTCTGTATGTTAACTTTCTTATAAATGATGTCTAAATAGCTGTGAAAGCGATATTTATGTAGTACAAAATGAAATTGTATTGTGCCTCAGAATTCTTGTTCAATTGTCTACAATTAGATATGTCAGTCCAATGAAGAAATTTGTGTTACATATTTTTTTTATTTGATAAGGTTTTGAGGTTTTATGTAGATCTAGTTTCTCCTCTAAAACAATATTAACCAACATGTTAACTCCCCCAGTGCCGGGTTCGACAACTTTAACATTTGCAAACAGATAAGATCCAGATTGGAAGCCATGTGGATGTGGAGTCTGATCAGAATCCAAACTGTCTGTCATCAGTTGTTTGACTGTCATATTTGCTTTAACAAATTGAGTTTACTGATGAAGAATTTTAATTTCAGAATGACAGTGCAGAGTCAGATCAGTATAGTTCAACTTAGTGTTGTTATATTTTCTGGTCCTTCGGGATCATTAGTATTGATGTTATTAGTTTTGAAAATTGATTACTGCTTAATCCGGTGCTTGAGTAGTGTTGCACTTTTAATTACTACTCATAAACAGACTCAATAAAACCAAGTCTGCAATGTTCTCTTTTTCCATTTCTACTTTTGCTTTCGAAGGATCACTCATTTTCAGAATATTTATAAAGGGATAACTGACCAGAACTTGCAATTCTATCTTATATCTTAACTATCTTATACAAAATACTTACAGAGTTTGATATCACATTCATTCGTATAGTTGTAAAACCTTCTCCGCGATGTTTATACTGTTTTACCATACCGTCAGTCATGTTTACATATGTTTTGTCCTCATGGGCTTTAAAGCTCAAGGGAATTATTTGAATTAAACATGAAACTTGAAACTTATGTTGTTTCATTTGACAACATACAATCTAAGTTATTCAGCATCTCATCTGGACCTATACACAAAGTCGCCCATACTCTGCTAAAGGTTAAACTTGTGAACAAACCAAGTAGAGGACCAAGTTGTCAGTCTCATAAAATCTTCCCACTTTTCCTACCTTACAATGCTTGAATACCTCTCAATATCTTAGCCAGAGGTCCAGATAAGACATATAAATTAAAGCATTTTCAAGACTAACTTTCCACCATATTTCTCCACCATATCCTATGTTATAACCACTCTTTAGAATCGTCTCAAAGAGACGATTCTAAAGAGTGGTCACAACATAGGGTTTGATGGAGAAATGACAATTTTAGTTCTTGAGTACGCACCTTTATCTGTTGAGGGTTTGGTGGAGAAAGGACGATTTTAGTATTCGAGTAGGCACCTTTATCTCTTGCTCTAATCTTAGCCCTGCAAAAAGCTATACTTAACAAAACTTTATCACAATCAAGGTTTCAGGCGCAGACCTCCGTCTATTCTAATGACTGTGCCATTTATCATAGGGTTTTCTATAACCTTCTGACACATGTGTGCAAATTCCTCTGGGTGGCCAAACCTTTGTGGACAAACTATTTCTCCTTCATAGAACTTTTGCATTTTTTTAGGTAACAGAGTCAAGCTTGGCTCTGCAAAAAAACCTGCAACAAGATGAGAGAGAGAGTGAGTAAGTGTAAATTCACAGTACAGCAGAGATAAAAAAAAGTTGCATAAATTGAAACATTTTCAAGAATAACTTCTTTATTTCTCCACCAAACTCTATGTTGTGACCACTCTTTAGAATCGTCAATTTAGACGATTATAAAGAGTGGTCACAACATAGGGTTTGGTAAAGAAATGACAATTTTAGTATTTGGATATGAACCTTTATATGGTGCTCTGGTACAGAATGAAACATCTTACACATACTAGATACACTAAAACCTCTCTAAACCACTTCCCAATTAGTAACAAAGCTTGTCGTCAACCCTTTATGTAAGAAAGTATGTAAAAACACCATGAATATTAATAAGCATAGTATTTACGACATATAAACACACCTTAAGATTCAGACCTTAAGAAAACAGAACAGACCCAGATCAGACGGTTCCTGCATGAGCCGCCTGATCTGTGAATATTCTGTAAGCAAAAACATAAAATGGTATTTCTATTAACCCTTTCCCAGTTCTGTGTTTATAACAAGTTAAATAAACACGGACAAAATAGTGATGATGAAATCTGGAAGGTGGACTTTGTAGCCGTTTTAGAAAGTAATGAAAAAGATCTTTCAATTTCCACTAGTAAACAGAGCAGTCTGATTGCAAATATGTGAAAACACGTTTGTAAGAGGGAAAGGGATAAGTAAAGGACAGGAAGGTGGCAGCTTAACCCATGCCCACTTAGGCTATTTTTAGACCTTAACCTCTTTGATTAAATCTACCAAAAAGGAGTATTAACTACAGAAAAGGAAATTTTCAGAATTGTGTAGTTTTGAAACCATTGTGATAAATAGAGCATTTGCTCCTATGGAGCAAATGCTCTATTTATCACAATGGTTTCACAAAGTGAATTTTACAGAAGCGTCAAAAGGCGTCAATATGTGGGAATGGGTTAAGGCAGGTTGAAAGTCACACAGAAAGCTCCTGGAAGCTTTCTGCATGACTTTCACCTATCATTAACCCTTTCCTTCATATTAACCCCTCTTCATGCCTTTGTAAACAGAATATATCCAGATCAGATGGCTAATGTAGGAGCCGTCTGATCAGGGTCTGTTCTCAACAAAAAAAATTATTTTTGCTAGGTTTTGATTGTAAGTATTTCATATACTTTTATAAAAAAATTAAAATAAGTGTTCAATATCAAATTTATCTGGTACAATCATCTATTGTCAATACCGTGCAAGTGTAAAATTTGTGAAAAACTATCTTCAAAATTCAACAATCAGTAGCGTGTGTGTCCACCCACTGCATCAATGACTGTTAACAGTGATGTCTCATTGACAGCACAAGGTTGTTGATATCAACTTGTGGGATATTATCCCACTCCTAAAACAAGGCTGCATGCAAGTCATTGATGTTAGCAGGCGGCTTTGGATCACAAAACTAATTGAGACTACAACAGCACATTTTATGCAAGAATCTGCCTATTTACCCATTTATTCCATGAAGATTTATGTAACATATAATAACATCATGAATATTAATTAGATTGTTAAATTAGCACATGGACATATGAAATTTGGCCATGGCAGAATCTGTAGAATCATATCTATATTATATCATAAGCAAACAGAGCAGACCCTGATCAGATGGTTCCTATAGGAGCCGTCTGATCTGGGTCTAATCTGTTTGCAATGGCGTAGAAATGCATATTTATGGAGTACAGGATTAATGACCATTTATATGCAGGTATTACTGTTAACAGACCATAAATGCAATAGGCATTGGTTGTTTTACCTGGAGCTAATGCAAGCAATCTGATTCCTTCAGGTCCCAGCTCTCTAGCTACTGGCAGAATCATAGAATTCAAAGCTCCTTTACTTGCAGCAAATGCAGGTTGAGCTGAAACAGCGGGAGAAGAAAGCATTTACCATAAACCCTGAATTTAGCAACCACATATCGAATAAATAAAAGGGTTTATTAGAGTAGACCTGGGTCCATGCTTATAAAACTTTTAGTTGAGTCTGAGATCGTTCTCAAGTTTTTGATTGATCAGATTTGAGCCTCTGGCTCAAATCTGACCAATCAAAAGCTTGAGAACTCAAATCTAACCAATCAAAAGCTTGAGAACGAAACTCAGACTCAAGTAAAAGCTTTATAAGCATGGACCCTGTAGTATGCTTAACCCATTCCCTCCTAGACTATTTTCTGGTCCAACCTCTTTTAAATAAATCTACCGAAAAGGAGCATTTATTACAGAAAAGGAAAATTTTAGAATTGTGTAGTTATAGTTTAGAAACCATTACGATAAATAGAGCATTTGCTCTATTTATCACAATGGTTTCAAAAAAGTCACTTTTGCTGTCAGAGGTGTTAAAAGGCATCAGTAGAAGGAAATGAGTTAATACAGAACAAAAATAATGCAGAATCCATAATGTTTACCCTGCAGTAAGCTACTGCCTGTGATAACCCTTTGAATGTGGGACATGCATGCACTGTCATTTAAACAGTGTAGATCCAGATCAGAGAGCTGGGCCCCGGCTCCTAGAGGAGCTTTCTGATCAGGGGCTGCACTGTTTGTCATTCACAAATCATCTAGCAAGTTTAACCCTTTCCTCCATAAATACGCCTTTCTACGCCTCTGTAAAAGTCACTTTATGAAACCATCGTGATAAATAGGGCATTTGCTTCCTAAAAACCAATTGGAGCAAATGCTCTATTTATCACAATGGTTTCAGAACTACACAATTCTAAAAATTTCCTTTTCTCTATTTAATGCTCCTTTTCAGTAGATTAATTCAAAGAGGTTAATTGGATCTAAAAATAGCCTATGGAGGAAAGGGTTAACCATTTCTAGCCTATGGAGGAAAGGGTTAACCATTTCATACTGAGTGGACTGTCACTCTGTAGGGGCTATTCCACTTTGAAAATTGAAACGGTTAACTGCTAGCAGCAAAATTGTGCAAACAGTCTGGATCCAGATGAGATGCCTCATTATCCAGTCAACAATTGTTGCAGAAGAAAAAATTACTTAGAATGCAAAGAGTTATTTATTTATAAACTTATTTTGGGTGTCAGACCACTATAAACAGATTTTACTGTATATTGATGTTCCATTAGTGTGAACTTCAGAATCAGATCAGCACATTACATGTATATAGAAATCCTTTTCAATGAGCAGATTTCATATTTATACCTTCTTAACCCTTTCCTCTAAAGGTTATTTTAAGACCCAACCTCTTTAAATGAATCTACCCAAAAGGAGTAGTTACTGGAGAAAAGTGAAATTTTAGAATTTTGTAGTTTGAAACTATCACAATGGTTTCAAGAAGTGACTATTACAGAGGCATAGAAAGGCGTATTTATGGAGGAAAGGTTTAACCTATCTGTGCCGAGTGTCACTTTACCCTTTACATAAATATGCCTTTTGAAGCCTTTGCAAACAGAGTAGACCAAGATCAGAAGTTCCCGTAAGAGCCATCTGATCAGGGTCTGATCTATCTTAGATGATCTGATTCTGCAGTATTTATCATAGCAGTGTATTCATCAGTTTTATACAATAATTTAAAAAAGACAAAAATAATTAACATTCATAATGACTGTAGTTTGACATAAATAATCATGAGGTATAGGGATATAGGCAGACAATGTAGACCCAGACAAATAGCCCTTTAATCAGAGTCTGCACAGTTTGCTTATAAAATTATTCTCCTACATTGTAAAAAGAAATCTTGAAGAAACAACCTTCAAATGACATTCAAAATGAAAACTAGATTACAATAGAGTACAAACTTGTCTTAGCCCTTTCCTCCATATGCTATTTTTAGACCCAACCTCTTTGAATGAATTGACCGAAAAGTAGCATTTACTAGAGTGAGTGAGTTGGGTTTTACGTCCGACCAACAGTATTTCAGTTATTTGCAGACAGCACCCGCATGAGACAAGTTATAGTGCTGCCTCACTGGAATACTATTGCCGCAGGTACATGGCAAGGGCACCTCACCCAGTCACATTATTCTGACACCGGGCCGACCAGTCCTAGAACTACACCTTTATTGTCGAGCGTAGACAAGGGAGCTACTAGTACCAACTTTCAACGACTTTTGGTCTGTCGCGGCCGGGGATCGAACCCACGACCTTCCGTACCGCAGGCGGACGCTCTACCACTGAGCCACGCGGCCGGTGTCATTTACTAGAGAAACGGAAAATGTTATAATTCTGTAGTATAGAAACCATTGTGATAAATGGTTTCAAGAAGTGACTATTACTGTTTACAGAGGGGCAGAAAGGTGCATTTATGGAGGAAAGGGTTAACCCTCTCCCTGCTCTATATTTATTCCAAATTTCAATACCTACTGAATATTGATGGACAAAATAGTTATAATGGAATAAGGAAGGTGGAACATTGTAGTCATTTAGAAAGTAAATAAACAGATCTATCAAATTCCATTAGCAAATACAGCAGACCCTGATCTGATCTGGATCTTCTCTGTTTGAAGATGCATAAAAAGGCATTTATATGAAGGAAAGGGTTACATGAACTAATAGTGATTGGACGCAGGAGTTTTAAAAAGCAGGTGACTGCTTGATAATATTCATACAAAGTATTTCTTTCATGAATTAATTACAGATTAATTTACAGTCTATGCTGTATAAGAACACAGGATTACATACCTGACTGTCCATCTGTACTTATGATACTTGACTTATTTATGATGACACCTTTCTGCCCATCCTCGTTGGCTTCATTCTTAGCCATCAATGGTACTGCATATCGAATAAAGTTGAATGCACCTGTCACATTTGTCTGTTTAAGTAATCATAAATAAAAAATGTTCTTCATACAGGTAGAAATGTTGTCTTAGTGTTAACTCTTTCCTTGTTCTATATCTAGTCAAAAAATTCAATACCTAAGTAAATGAATATTCATGGACAAAACAGTTATAATGAAATGAAAGTGGAGCATTATAACCATTATAGAAACTAAAGAAATAGATCTATCAAATTCAATTAGCAACCAGAGCAGATCCTGATCAGACAATTCCTACAGGAGCTGTCTGATCTGGGCATTTCCTGTTTACAAATGCTTGAAATTGTGTTTATATGGAAATGGTTATTCTGATCTTGATAAAAGGACAAAAAAAACAAGATGTGTTTGTGAAACACTATGCCCCCTCAATATGATATTTGACCCTGAAGGATGACCTTGATCTTAACATGTCACTCCTCAAACTGAGCAGTTTCATGGGGTACACATGTATACCAAATATAAAGTCTGTATCTCTAATGGTTCAAAAGTTATGGCCAATGTTAAAAGTTAGTGACCTTTGACCATGAAGGATGAACTTGACCATGACATGTCACCCCTCAAACTATGCAGCTTCATGAGATACACATGCATACCAGTATCAAGGCTGTATATCTACTGGTTCAAACTTTATGGCCAATGTTAATGACCTTTGACCTTCAAAGATGACCTTGACCATGACATGTCACCCCTCAAACTGTGCAGCCATATGAGAAACACATATATACAAACTATCAAGTCTGTATCTCTACTGGTTCAAAAGTTATGGCCAATGTTAAAGTCAGTGACCTTTGACCCTGAAAGATGACCTTGACCTTGACATGTCACCACCAAACTGTGCAGCTTCATGAGATACACATGCATACCAAATGTCAAGTATGTATCTACAGGTTCAAAAAGTTATGGCCAATGTTAAAGTCAGTGACCTTTGACCCTAAAAGATGACCTTGACATGTTGCCCCTCAAAATGTGCAGATTCATGAGATACACATGCATACCAAATATCAAGACTCTATCTCTATTGGTTCAAAAGTTATGGCCAATTTGAAATTGGTGACCTTTGATCCTGAAGGATGACCTTGACATGTCACCCCTCAAACTGTGCAGCTTCATGAGATACACAAGTATGCCAACTATCAAGTCTCTATCTGTACTGGTTCAAAAGTTATGGCCAATGTTAAAGTCGGTGATTTGACCCATATGTTTGACCTCTGACCTTTAAGGGTGACCTAGACCTTTACATGTCACATCTCAAAATGTGTGCCTTTATGAGATACATATTCATGCCAAATATCAAGTTTCTATCTGTACTGACTCAAAAGTTATGACCAATGTTAAAGTTACAGACAAAGAAACAGACAGTTTGACCTTTGATCCTGAAGAATGACCTTGACATGTCATCCCTCAAAATGTGCAGTTTCATGAGATAAACAAGCATGCTAAATATCAAGTCTCTATCACTATAGGTCCAAAAGTTATGGCAACCTCTGACCTTGAAGGATGACCTTGACCTTGACATGCCACCCCTCAAAATGTGCGGCTTTATGAGATACATATGCATGACAAAAATCAAGTCACTAGCTGTACTGGCTAAAAGTTATGACAAATGTTAAAGTAACAGACAAAGAAACAGACAATTTGACCTTTGACCCTGAAGGATGACCTTGACTTTGACATTTTACCCCTCAAAATGTACAGTTTCATGAGATACACAAGCATGCCAAATATCAAGTCTCTATCTTTACTGGTCCAAAAGTTATGGCCAATGTTAAAGTCGGTGATTTGACCCATATATTTGACCTCTGACCTTGAAGGATGACCTTGACCTTGAGATGTCACCCCTGAAAATGTGCAGCTTTATGAGATATATATATATATGCATGCCAAATATCAAGTCTCTATCTGTACTGACTCAAAAGTTATTACCAATGTTAAGGTTGCGTTACAGTTACAGCCGAAAAAAGATAATTTGAGCTTTGACCCAGAAGGATAACCTTGACATGTCACCCCTAAAAATGTGCAGCTTCATGAGATACACAAGCATGCCAAATATCAAGTCTCTATCTTTACTGGTCCAAAAGTTATGGCCAATGTTAAAGTTGGTGATTTGACCCATATATTTGACCTCTGACCTTGAAGGATGACCTTGACCTTGACATGTCACACCTCAAAATGTGCGGCTTTATGAGATACATGTACATATTCATGCCAATTATCAAGTCTCTATCTGTACTGGCTCAAAAAAATGATTTCATAAAACTTCAAAAAGAACAATGCAGCAGAAATTTCATGTGTACATATCAGAGGTCCAGGGTCCATGCTTATAAAGCTTTTTAGTTGAGTCTGAGTTTGTTCTCAAATCTGACAAATCAAAAACTTGAGAACAAACTTAGACTCAACTAAAAAGTTTTATAAGCATGGACCCAGATAAGCTGCGTAAATTAAAACATTATCAAAAATAACTTCTTTTTTTTCTCCACCAAGTCTTTAGAATCTTCAAAACATAATGTTTGGTGGAGAAATGACGATTTTAGCCTTTGGGTATGCACTGTAATCCTTTGGGTATGCACTGTAATCTTTGGGTATGCACTGTAATCTGTGGGTATGCACTGTAATCTGTGGGTATGCACTATAATCTTTGTGTATGCACTGTAATCTGTGGGTATGCACTGTAATCTATGGGTATGCACTGTTATCTGTGGGTATGCACTGTAATCTGAAACTCTGTATCATGTCAGTAACATCACAACTCAGCTACTAAAAATTCATGATGTCATTAAATCTTACATGAATATTCAACTGGGAAAGTGTTAATTACAGGGGGACATTTCGTGGGTCTAGATGGTCTAAAAAGTCAAAGTTTTATAGTGTTATAAATTCTTTGGACTTTTTAGACCATCTAGACCCACGAAATGGTCCCCTGTGTGGTTAATGGGTCATATTACCAATTGGAAAACTTGAACACTTTCATAGTGGAATGGTTCATCAATATTTGATGAAAGAGGCCATTCAATGTGAAAGGGTATAATCTGTAAAAAGTTTTGGAAAGAAAAACAATGCAGACTCTAATCAGACGACTCCTCCAGGGGCCCTCTGATCTGGATCTACACAGTTTTCAGATGCAAGTATCCAGATTTCCGCCAGTGCCTGTTTTCTAAAACCCTTCAATTTAAAAGTAAATCGTGAAAGACTTGCCAGTAATGTGTCATTAAATTCTTCAATAGGATGAACAGTCTCATGTTCCCAGTTTACCGGCCTGGAAGTAATTTTTCTTTCAGCACAATTGATGACAAAGTTCAGCCTCCCAAATCGCTTCTCTGTTGCATCCACTGCTTCTTTAACATCTGTTTCACTTTTCACCTAAATTATAAACAAATCATTTCGAGGGCTTGGTGCAAAACTATTCTAACTCCTTCACTAAAGTGAAGGAGTTAGAATAGTTTTCCACCAAGCCCTCGATTTACTTCTAGCACATTGAGCACATCATAGTTAGCAGAAAATCTACACTCTTTACTCAGTAAATACACCTTTCGATGCCTTAGCAAACAGAGAAGCCTAGGCCCAGATCAGATGGCTCCCGTAGGAACTGTCTGATCAGTGTCTGCTCTGTTTGCTTATGGAATAATATAAATAGGAATCTACAGTTTCTGTCATGGCCAAAATTTCCTGTGTTAATACGCGATATAGAAATGAATCTAATATTGCTGACATGATTATTTCTAACATGAATATTCATGGAGTAAATATGTCAGTCATCAAATTTTATTTATCTTGAACTTCTTTTCATGTCAGAGTATCAGCCAATCTGAAATCTTGATAAGACACTCATATTATACTCATTGTATCATCTGAATACAAACTGTAAAACAGAGCTCCAGATAAGATGCATAAATCAGGGTTACAGATAAGGAGAGTATTGGGGTATTTACCCAATTAAAATTGTGCAAAAAGCAATTGTTTTTCAAAACAATGAGTAACACCAAGCAAATAAATATAGCAAAAAGCAAAAAAAATTATAATACCTAATGAGAATATGAATAACACCCAATTAGAAAATTGCCAATACCCAATTAAAAATTGCAAATACCCAATTCTGTAAAAAATCAAGGAGTAAATACCCAATTGCATCAAAACCTTATCTGTAACCCTGATGAATCAAAATATTTTCAAGTATAACTTCTTTATTTCTCCACCAAACCCTATGTTGTGACCACTCTTTAGAATCGTCTCTTCCAATTTTAGTATTTGTGTATGCACAGTTATCTGCAGCTCTGTGTAAAATGAGGTAATTATAACAAGCAAAAAAATGCGGAAACCGCATCAAAGCCGTATTTTTTTGTGTTGACCTTGACCCAATTTCATGTATCCTTGTATCAAATGAAAGGCCTTCACCCAAGCTATCTGCATACCAAATATAAATTGTCTAGCCCATGTAGTTCATAAGTTTTAACAACCTTTTAATAACAGCCAATGTTTCAAAATAGTGACCTTGACCTGATTTCAGGTATCTTTATATCATCAGTAAGGTCCTTACCAAAGCTATCTGAATACCAAAGGTAACTTGCCTAGCACTCGTGGATCAGAAGTTATAGCAATGTTAAAGTTTGTTAAAAACAGCAAAGTATAAGAAACTTCTGACACCATGTAATGTTTCTTATATATATTTTAATGTTAAGCCTTGTGTAGGTATTAATCAACAAGCCAACGTCCAGCTTGCATACATACGTATTTATGCATCAGTGGCTATTTACTAAGTATTACCAGAGATATACTACAGAGGGTGTATATGTATTCTAACTAGGTCAACAGGTATACTAATAAGAACTGATTCCAAATACTCTACAACCACCACCAAATCCATCACCTACCGACAGCAGTGTGAGGAAAAAATATTCATGACAGACAGATGAAGTGATCATTTAGTGTTACCCAGGTGTCACAAAAAAACATGAATTAGTAGCAAATGACAGTTTTGCAGGCCATAGATTACTAGCATGTAAAGAATTAATAAGATTGGTCATAACTGCATCGCAATCAACTTACATCTGTAGGTACAAACAAACACTTTTCAGGAGAAATCGAAGCCACTTCTTGTCCTCTAGAATTGGGAAGATCGCAGATTACAACATACGATCCTAGCTTCAAAAATCGGGTCACTATAGCTTCTCCTATAACAGATGCTCCCCCAGGTATCAATGTGACGGCATTCTAGAATAAAAGTTATTAATAAAAGTAACTTTATAATCTGTGTCTTTATACATGTATATTTAAACCAATACTCTACTGATACACTATTCAGTGTTCTAAATAAGAATTTGCAGAATTGGCCAATTCTTAACCCTTTCCTCCATAAATACGCCTTTCTATGCCTCTGTAAAAGTCACCTGTAGAAACCATTGTGATAAATAGAGCATTTGCTCCTATGGGAGCAAATGCTCTATTTATCACAATGGTTTCAAATTACAAAATTCTAAACATTTCCTTTTCTCTAGTTAATGCTCCTTTTCAGTAGATGCATCCAATGAGGCTGGATCTAAAAAAAATAGCCTATGGAGGAAAGGGTTAAAAACAACAGGCCTTCTTGCATGCAACTATACAGTAGAACCTATCTGCAGGATCCATTTTGACTTAAATGAATACTCACTGCCGGCTTCTTTAAAGACTTGATGCAGGACAAAAGTAATGCAGAAAGCTCCTTTATGAGCTTTCTGCATTACTTTTGTCCTGTATTCAGCAGCCAACTGTCATTTACAACTGTGATATAGTGGTTGGATTATATATAACGACACCATAACTTTGGTTGTTAACTTTATCTCTCAGACCTAGCTACCGGTATATGTGAGCTGGCAGCATTCTCTCCAACTTCTCAACCCAGACTCAAGCCAGCTCCCTTCTGCTAGCATTTTAGCTATTTATACATGTTTAGTAAACCAGGAAAACCTATCTATTTGCATAACTGGCCTGCAATTACCGCCAGTCAATATGCAGATAAATGATTACTTCCTTAATTAAATGTTATCCCTTAACCTGCTGCCAATCTACATATTTACAAGATAGTATCTATTACACAAACTTCCATGTTTCTTCAGTGAATAGAGTCTGTTTATTGGTTTGACTGTATTCAGTTCTGCTTTGCAACAAACAGGCATTTACCAATTTGAACTGGCCAAAATCATCTTTGAAGCGATCATTTTAGCCTGCGGTTGGTTCTTATTGAGAAAACTACTTTTGCAAACAGAATAGACCAAGGTAGATGGCCCCTGTAGGAGCTGTCTGATCAGGGTCTGCTGTGTTTGCTTATGAAATAATACAGCTACATGTATATCCGTGATGCTTTGTTACATATTGTTTTTGTTGCATTGTTAATACTGTTTTATTATACTGTCAGTCATGTTTACATATATGTTTTGTCCTAATGGGCTTTAACCCTTTCCCTGTTCTATGTTTATTTCAAATTCCAATACCTACTGAATATTCATGGACAAAACAGTTATAATCATAATGAAATATGGAAGGTGGAACATTATAGCCATTTTAGAAAGTAAAGAAACAGCTCTTCCAAATTCCACTAGCAAACAGAGCAGACCCTGATCAGACGGCTCCTCTAGGAGCCGTCTGATCTGGGTCTACTGTTTGCAAATGTGTGAAAACACGTTTGTATGAGGGAAAGGGTTAAAGCTCAATGGAATGATTTGAATTAAACTTGAAACTTATATCTGCTTCTAAAGTTTCTGCCAAGATTAAACATTCTGTATTCATATGCCTTTATAAAAAGCATCCAATCAAAATTCATGAAGGTGAAGTCAGCATTTCTGATTTTTAAAAAAATTTTTTACCGGGTTTTGCAACGTTTTTAACAGTATTTAAGTCATATCACAACGTCCAGCTAATTACAGGTGGAGAAATACCCTAGAGGTTCTTCTGTGCACAGAACAAATTGCACTGTTTCTTGCACGGAAGAACATCCAGGTAGAACCACTGACCTTCTGCAAGTCAGCTGGAAGGCTTCCTCACATGAAAAATCCAAATGACCATATCGGGATTAGAACCCGCAGCCGTGAGGGGCTAAGTGATTGTTAGTCGAAGACCATAAATAACCACTCGGACAAGGAGGCCTATAGTATTTCTGACATGAATTCATAGAGTAAAGGGTGTAATAAACACATATATGGTAACTCAGGTAACATTTCCAATGACTTAGAGGGATCACTTCCTTTTTTTTTATTGTAAATCTAGAGCAACAGATAAAGGTGCATATTCAATTACTTAATCTTAACTCTTTTCTCCACCAAACCCTAAAATTTTCATTTCTACATCAAACCCTATGCTGTGACCATTCTACAGAATTGTCTCAAAGACGGTTTGGTGGAGAAAAATAAATAAATTATTATTGAAAATGTTTTAATTTACGCATCTTATCTGGACCTCTGGGCAAATCTATGGCACATCAGAGACATATACATACGTGTGTCTGGGGAATTATGGTCGTTTCGTCAAAATGCCAGTTCGTCAAAAAGGCGATATATAGTTTTGACGAAAGACGTTTCGTCAAAAAGGATATATTACCTGATATATATATGAATAGTATTTCAATAAATCTGTTAAATGTATATGTTATTTTGTTGAATTAAGAAACCAGAAAAATTAACTGATCCCCAAATTATATAGGGCTATGAGTAATTCTCGAACAACAAACAGATTTTTTGCGTATGCGGAACTATCGAGTTTGGAAATGATAGGACAGCACTTAAAAGTTGTAAAATACAAATTATAAGATGAATCTTGATACCAATTTGTTGATTAAAATGTTTAAAAGTTTTACCAAGTAAGATATGTAAAGCAAAAAACCAAATATCAATTACTCTATAAGTGTGCAAAAATTATAAATACGTGTTAGTCTAATCGTTTTTTCAGATCTACAAACCAATTAGCGACACGGGTTCAGCGGCACAAACTTTTATCAACACTTTATTGTGTAATTAACGTTAATCCCCTTCCTAATCAATCAGCACCACTAGTGAAACTGGTGCGTGATCACTTTAATGTGCCCTTATGCAGAAAACTGACAAATGCCATCTTCTGCATGTATAACCACACTTCAAAAATGTAATAATAATAATCTTTATTAAATATTAGCCTAATTGACCTCGGCAAAATTCGTCAAAAATGTCATTATAAAATAGCACCGAATGTATGTCAAACAGTTTATGCAGATCTTATCTGGATCCAAACTATTTGCAACAATAATAACGCCTTCAAAACGGCTAACTTTCTGTTTGCTAATTCAGTGTCGCCGTCATCAATATTTCTCTGAGTTAATTATCGTGGATGTGCCATTAAAGAGTCTCCGAGTGTCATCTGGATCTAAACTATTTGAAACAGTAATCACGAATTCGCCCGTAGCGTGCATAAAGTATCGTAAGGTACTGTCGCATTCTTCATTAATTAATTAATTCTGAGTTAATTAATCACTAAAAAGCTTTCAATTCTGATCGATCCAGATCTGATATAGACCCAAACTATTTGAAACAGTAATCATGAATTGGCCTGTAGCATGCATAAAGTATACGGTACTGTCGCATTCTTCACTATTTCTGAGTTAATTAATCACCACAAAGCATACAGTTCTGATCCAGATCTCATCTAGATCCAAACTAAGGTTAATAGATCTAATCATATAGGTCATTTCGTCGAACTGCCAGTTCGTCAAAAAGGGATATATATATCAATTCGCTATATAATCCTTTTTGACGAAATGACAACCCCTTTTGTACTGTATAATCTTTTTGACGAACTGGCAGTTAGACGAAACGACCGTCACCCTCTCTCGGCACATGTATAGAAAACGGCATCTGATATCCATATTTCTTCACACTTTCTTGCTGAAGTCATAAATAAAAGAGAATCATAAAGTGAATATAAAATATTGAGAAAAAACTTATTCTGGTGAAAATGTACGATAAGTAACAAGAGCATCGCAAACTTGTCTGTTATGTGTGGATAGGCCTTGTCAAGATGAACATGCATACCAAAAATGAAAAATTGAAAAGTTATGGTCAATGTTAAGATTTCGGATGACAACGACGCGGACGCCGGGGTAATGACAATAGCTCGTGATTTCTTCGAAACAGGCGAGCTTAAAATGAAGAATGAATGCAGACGGTACCGAGGTGTCTGGGGCAATGAGGCGAATTATCTCCGGGGCGAAAGTTATAAAAAAGCATTTTAGCTTTATAACATGACATCAGTGATATTTTCCGTACACGTGATAAAAAAGATATAGCACTGTTTTAATGTTTTCAATCATTTAAACTAAACCCATTATTTCAGTGTTGTTATTGACGATAAATCGTTACCTTAAAAACTGACATTTTCACACATGTTCGCTGGTTCTCCTTCCAAAGACGGATAAGGGTAACCCTCGGCCATACCCGGGACGGAATTACAGTCAAACCGGCCCAAGTCAAACCGGCCCCTGGTCAAACCGGCCTCCAAAAAGTCAAACCGGCCTCACATGAATTATTTTTTTGGTCAAACCGGCCCCACATTTTTAAATCGAATTTTTAACGATGTTAAATATTAATTATTTCCACAAACCCAATGTAGATATAGTTGCTTATCACATATATTTTGATCAGTTGGAAATTCGGCAATGTATCGTACTACCTATAGTTTGTACTCGGCTCGCATTTAGATTAAGTGACATTGGCGCTTAGTTAATGCCAATTAATGGCACGCATGTGTCTTTCGGTAGGTGTTATAATCCAATTAATGGCACACGCGTTATACATATGTTGTTTGTGATAATCCAATTAGACACGCGTTCATTGTGTCAGTTGAATGAACCAGAGACATATACATACATGTATGTATATGTCTCTGAATGAACGTAAGGTATTGTTTATCTTGGTATGTAGACATATTTGCACACAAAAATAAAGTAACGTTCAAAAGTACATATAAATCTATTTCAAATGTTGTAAAATGATGATATCGAGTGAAAAAAATTTCAGAACCAGAATTAACCATTTCCTTCATATAAACGTACGTGTATTCGTTTTAAGTTCTTTTCAACCTTTACTCTATGATTTGATATTAATTAGTTTCATTTTTATCATTACTTAGGCAGAAAATATAGATTCAGATCTAATTACTATACTGTAAGCAAACAGAGCAGACCCTGATCAGAAATCTCTTATAGAAACCATGTGATCTGGGTCTACTCTGTTTGCAAAGGCGTAGAAAGGCTTACTTATGGAGTAAAGGGCTGACTACATTAATGTATTATTATCAATGCAAACAAAGGAAACCAAGACCAGATGGCTCTGAGTCTTACAGGGTATGCTCTGTTTGCTGTGGAATATTATAGGTCTTGCATGCTAACATAAATAATCATGGATTGAAGAGTTAAAATTATCTGTTTGATGAGCATGGAACATATACATAGAACATCATACATACTCTAAAACACATATACTTAACCTGTCTGTTGAATACATCCTATATAAAAAACACATAAAAAACACATAAATAATCTGTCCGTAGAGCACTTAGACTTGTCCGCGTTGTTCAGGTGGAACAATCACTGGACAGAATATCGCCGAAAACGCCGAAAATTAATGTAGCCTGGGTCCATGCTTATAAAGCTTTTAGTTGAGTCTGAGTTTCGTTCTCAAGCTTTTGATTGGTCAGATTTGAGTTCTCAAGCTTTTGATTGGTCAGATTTGAGCCAGAGGCTCAAATCTGACCAATCAAAAGCTTGAGAACGTACTCAGACTCAACTAAAAGTTTTATAAGCAGGGACCCTGTTTATTGACGGAACCCGACACTGAAAACAAAGGGATTAACATTTATGTGTTACCGCCACGTGCATCCCTTAGCAATTAGTGTTCATCTCTAACAATAATAAATGGGATTAACACCTTAATTTAACCCTTTTCCTCATATAAACGTGTTTTCACGCATTTGCAAACAGGGTAGAGTACTAGACCCATATCACACGGCGCCTTTAGGAGCCGTCTGGTCGGGGTCTGCTCTGTCACCATGACGCTGGATCAACATTATTCTCTTTGATTTTATGGCTGAATGCATGAAACAAAAATGTGACGTGTATATTGACATGATAATCTTTGAAAAAGGCCCTTAGTGGTCGAAATATTAGATCAGAGCAGTTCAAGTATTTATGTATTATATTAATTCCCTATTTTGGAATATTTTCTTCATTGTGTTTTCCTTTAGTTTTTAAAATGGCCTTCCATATTTAATTATAATTATTTTGTCCTTGAATATTCGGTATGTATTGAAATAAGCATAGCACAGGGAAAGAGTTAAGTACCTTACATTTACTGCCACATGCATAACATACCAATTAGTATTTGAAGCAAAAAAAAAAAATGTGTTCATTTTTCGGTTAGATTAAAGGCACACATACATTACTAATTAGCGTGTGTGTCTTAGAAAAGTGTTAATTGTTCGGTTACATTATATGCAGAAATGGAAATTTTCCTCATCACAGGTTTCTCGAACATTATATTTCGTGATAAAAAAGTATCAATAAAACATTCCATTATTAAAAAGATATATAATTAGAAGCCTTTTTTTATTCGTGGGGCCGGTTTGACCAGCCCCCCGGGACGTGGTTACAAACGGCCTACTTCCCCAACGGCCTGGTCCAAAACGGCCCATTTTATATATTTTTATTATGATATTTTAATTACCATGTTACAAGTTCCGATGAATGCATAATATTATGTGATAATATATGTATGTATAATTAATATATTTATCTTTCTTTTACTATCGAAGCAGTTAGATTCAAATAAGACATCGAGTACCGTAAATTATCTCTCTAATAAACGCCCGACGAGCATTGGGCGAAAAATGATGTGTTAACCCTTTACTCCATGAATATTCATGTAAGCAATTATGACGTCAGGAATATTAATTGGGTTATTTGTTAAAATGGCATAACCCATAAATTTTGTATCGGAACAGAATTTGCGGATCTATATATATTATATCATAAGCAAACAGAGCAGACACTGATCAGACGGCTCCTATTATAGGATCTACTGGGTCTACTTTTTTCGCAAAGGCATATTTATGGAGTAAAGTGTTAGTAACGGATTTGCGTGTTTGTTTTATTAGTGTGTTGAAATGAAATAATTTTATAGAAGAGAACTCTTTATTCATTGAAAATACTCAAAATTGACTAAATAAATTGAGAAAAAACCCATAAAATGTGTGTCAGTACATTACAGTGTTAATATCTATCAAAATGTTTTAAACTGTTTATTGCTTAATTTGTAGAAATCATCACGGTGCATGTTTCTAAAACTAGATACATGTATACTTTTTTTTTTATGTTGCGTTGAAATTCAGGATGTGAGAGTCTAGTTTACCTAAGAATCTGCTTCCACAACAAGAGGTGGTGGTATGAGAAATCCACTCTGTTTAGGATCTAGTCTGTTTGCTTAGGACATTATACATATCTCGTTCTGCAGATTTCATTCGGGCCATCACTTTTCTTGTTCAAATGCCACTATAAATATGAAGCTAATTAACCCTTTATTCCATAAATATGTCCATGCAAACAGTGTAGACAAAAATCAGATGGCTCCTGTAGGAGCCGTCTGATCAGGGTCTGCACTGGTTGCTTATGATATTAATACAGATGATTCTTCAGTTTCTGCCATAGCCAAGCATTCCCAGGTCCATGTGCCATTATAACAGTAAATCTTATTAATATTCATGTCATCATTTCTTGTAATACTATTCTTGGTGTAAAGAGCTAACATCAGCACATTATTTCATTCATGAATATTCATGAGGGAAGGGGTGAAGTCGTGAGTCTTCAATTGTATGACGGATAATAACCATGTTTTTCTCTTCTTGGTATAACAACTTCACATCCAGTTTCTTTGAAGTGGTTTTCAACAGCTCTCCAATTTAGTTCCGTTACACCAGTAACATTTCTTGCTGCATCATTCTGATTTTATAAAGCAGTTCCTCTACTCTTCACTTTATGTATACAGTATTGTAAAATCTCGATTATTCAATTTTTTTGCATAGAATAATTTAGACCCTTTAAGGTAGCCGACTGCTATTGCATGGTGAAAGTCGTGCAGAAAGCTCCTATAGGAGCTTTCTGCACGACTTTCACCGTGTATTTAGCTGCCACTTGTCTTAAAGATTGATGACGATATGTATTTTAGTGTTCGAATAATCAAGATTTTACTATATTTACACATTTGCAAACAGAATTGACACAGAGCAGACACCTTCTGTAGATGTATGGTCAGGGTCTGCTTGTGCAATTATATAGACCCGATTCTAGTTTCTTTGATGGCCGTAATGTGTTCATATGCCACTGTAAAAATGCTGCTAATTAGTATTTATTCATTACCGGTATTTCATGCATGAATATTCATTAAATGAAGGGTAAATTAAGCCTTTACTCCATAAATACAACTTTCTACCTCTTTGCAAACACAGTAGACCCACATCAGACGGCTGCTGTAGGGGCTGTCCGATCAGGGTCTGCTTTGTTTGCTTATGAAATAATACAGATCTATATGACTATAATGTTTCTTCCATGGACAAGGCGTAGAAAGGCGTATTTATGGAGAAAAGGGTTACACTCTTTTCAATATTAATGGCCAATTTGTGATGACAGTAGAACCTGTCTTAAGTGACCATCAAAAGGAGTCTAATTATGGACCTGTAAGGTAGGCGGTAGCTTAATACAGGTACAGGTCAAAAGTAATGCAGAAAGCTCCTGTACATGCATTAGTTTTGCCATGTATTAACCCTTTCCCTCATATTGACGGCTTTTGACGACTCTGTAGAAGTCACTTTGTGAAACCATTGTGAGAAATAGAGCATTTGCTCCTATAGGAGCAAATGCTCTATTTATCACAATGGTTTCAAATTACAAAATTCTAAAAGTTTCCTTTTCTCTAGTTAATGCTCCTTTTCGGTAGATTTATTCAAAGTGGTTGGTTCTAAAAATAGCCTATGAGGGAATGGGTTAAGCAACCACCTGTTTTTCATGATTCCTTTGTCCAATTAATACAAAATCGCTTAAGACAGGTTCTACTGTAAATTTGTAAACTGTTTGTATCCAGAAGCGATGCAAAAAAAAACTCAGCATCTCATCAAGATCTAAACTGTTTCACTGTCAAGTCAGCTGTTGTCAAATTAGAAAGTTTTCTTTGCTAATTATCAAGAGCATATAATACAACAGACGGAGTGTGTGCAATTGTGTAGGTGTTTAATTATTCATGATTATTCACATCATTCTTTTTGTCTGTCGTCTCGGAAAAGTATCGTCAAAATGTACAAATACTTTCAACTTCTCTAACAAAATCAAATTAAGTTCCCTTTACAATTATGACAACTGAAATCTTGTATATTCATCTGTTACCTGCAATTTTGATTGTGAAATCTGTTCAGATTCTGCACTAATTGCAACAGTAGCAGAATAAAATTCTGACAAGGGATAGTGTTTACCCAAGTTCGTCATGCATTTTAAATTTACCAACTGATATGTTTGCAATTTTCAAATGGTCGTCTAACATTGCTCATTTAACGTATCTCTAGTGCACTGAAAATACAGAAATCATAAATCTGTCCAAATCTTCTTGACCATAACATACCATAACATGATTAGAAAGTAAAAACAAGTAAATAAAATCCTCAATGTCATTAGCCACTCTTCGTCTTTATTTTCGTCAAGGCATCATTCTAATACCAGCATCCAACCGAATAACTTCTCCATTTAACATTCTGTTTTCAATAATAGTCTGACACATCTGTGCATATTCGTCTGGTTTTCCAAGGCGATTTGGCGATAAACAAGTTGAAGCAAGGAATTTTCGAACTTTTTCTGGCAGACCCATCAGCATTGGCGTTTCAAACAAACCTGAAAAATAAACATAACTGATCATGGCAGAGCATCAGTCTCTTATAGTGTCAGTTTTATTTCTTCTGTGTTTGAGCCAAATAATAAATGTGTAACCTATGCAATTTGAAAGTGCTTGCAAACGTTACATGACCTTTGTCTCGAGCACTGCATAAGTTACTACATGGTTCATACAGACTTTCCCCAACACAAAATCAAGGCCTTTTTAGGGCCTCCTTTCACTAAATTTAGGATCTGAAACTGTCATTGCTTAACGGCATGTTTTTGACTAAAACTCATTTCTAATAAGAAGTACACTTACATCTACCTTATACCAATACTGTTTTCAGCTATTTTACCTTGTCACTGATCTTACTTTCAAGCTTTGTATTTAGAACACTTTTCTCTTTTGCCTTTACCCCTAAGATCATTGGATATGGCTATGTGAGAAAAAGTTCTCGCCTTTTCTGGTGGGGGAAGAACAGTAAAGTTAAACGAATCCATGCCTATTTGCGTAGAATGATATTGATTGTTTTGTGTTTTTCACGAAATCTTGCTGTTAACGTGATAAACGTTATTAACGCAAAATCACTTGGAATATCGATCGAACTATAGTTCCAGATGAAGTCGCCCAATATATCAGCGAATAATAAGTTCCTGCATGAAACAAAATCTGCGGGTCCGTGGAAAGTTCTCATCCCTGAATTATTTTGAGTGTGAAACGAAAATTATGGCCTGGAAATCTAATTTTTAGGGCCAGTGTCAACAAATATATGGCCTTTTTAGGGCCCATCTTCAAATTTAGGGACTTTTCAAGACACCTGTCCAAATTTAGGGCCTTTTCAAGACTGTGCGAACCATGTACTACGCGAAATATATTGGTCAACATATGGAAGAGTCAGGGTAAAATTCTTGAATCAGAGGGCCAAAATGCCATCCCAACTTATGGCCAGAATCGCACTTTGGCCGAGTATATGCCGTATATTTTTGTTATCATAATTGGTAACTTACCTGGGGCTATTGTAACAACTCTTATTCCACGGTTACCAAGGTCCCGGGCTAGAGGTAGTGTCATAGCTGCTATAGCACCCTTACTGGCGGCATAGGCAGCCTGACCTGCAAACAAACTTCAACTCTTTACTCCATAGATTATAGATATGCCTTTTAACCCTTTACTTCATGAATATTCAGGCAAGAAGAAATGGCATCATAAATATGAATTCACTGAATTTTTATATTAAATGGTACAATGAACAAAATAATCTTTATCCTGACAGAAACTGTAGAATCAGATCTATATAATATTATATCAAAAGCAAACAGAGCAGATCCTGATCAGACGGTTCCTATAGGAGCCATCTCATCTGGGCCTACTCAGTTTGCAAAGGCGTAGAAAGGCGTATTTAAGGAGTAAAGGGTTAATGCCTTTACAAACAGAGTAGACCCAGATAAAATGGCTACTTCTCCTGGAAAAATATACGTCTGAGTCTACAGTTTATGCCAAGGCCAAATTTGCCTGTGTTCATATGCTACTTTAACAAGAGCCCCGTGTGTCAGAGCAATATACGGCTGACATATATGCCTTCATAACATGCACAATATTAATTTGTGTTGAAAGTCACTGTGACCTTTGACCCCACTTACCTCAAAATCAATAGTGGTCATCTACTGGCCATAACCAGCCTTCCAACTAAGGATGAAGACAGCTAACCTAACAAGTTATTGAGGGGTCAAGGTTTTTGGAGTGGTCAGTGACCTTGACCTTTGACCAACTGACCTCAAAATCAATAGGGGTCATCTACTTACCATGATCAGCCTCCCTACTAAGTTTAAAGACAGCACACCTTACAGTTATCAAGTTATTGAACAAACAAGTTTTCGAGTTGACAGTCACTATGACATTGACCTTTCACTGACTGACCTCAAAATCAATAGGGGTCATATACTGGCCATGACCAACCTTCCTACTAAGAATGAAGACAGCACACCTAATACTTATCAAGTTATTGAGCGGACAAGGTTTTTTAGTTAAAGGTCACCGTGACCTTGACCTTTGACCAACTGACCTCAAAATCAATAGTGGTTATGCACTGGCCATGACCAACTTTACTACTTAGTATGAAGGCAGCACACCTAATACTTAGCACACCTAATACTTATCAAGTTATTTAGCGGACAAGTTTTTTTAGGTGAAGGTCACCGTAACCTTCACTTTTAACTGACTGACCTCAAAATAAACAGGGGTCATCTACTTGCCATGACCAACCTTTATACTACGTATAAAGACATTACACCTAATACTTATCAAGTTCTTGAGCTGACGAGATTTTTGAGTTGAAGGTCACTGTGACCGTGACCTTTGACTGACTGACCTCAAAATTAATAGGGGTCATCTACTTGCTATGACCAACCTTCCTACTAAGTTTGAAGACAGCACATCTAATACTTATCAAAGTTACTGAGTGGACAAGAATTTTGAGGTGAAGGTCACTGACCTTGACCTTTGACCAATTGACCTCAAAACCAAAAGGGGCCATCTTCTAGTCATGACCAACCTTCCTACTTAGTATGAAGACAGTACAACTAACACTTATTAAGTTATTGAGCTGACAAGATTTTCGAATTGAAGGTGACTGTGACCTTGACCTTTGACCTCAAAATCAATAGGGGTCATCTACTAGCCAAGACCAACCTTCCTATTAAGTATGAAGACAGTATTCAATAGTTGTCCAGTTATTCAGCAGACGAAATGTGGCTAATGGACAGGACGGACGGACAGAGGAGCGCCATACTATAATAGGACCGAAGTCACCTTCGGTTGTATAAAAATCAAGTAATTTTCAATTATTATTATTATTATTTCTAGCATGAATATTCATGGAGTAAAGGAATAACAAGTAATGGAAGATTATGCAAAAACCTTGTTTAACTAACCTGCATGTAAACATTTGAATAGGGGAACTATAGGTTTGCACTCCATCTGGGTTTGTTCTGTTTGCAGAGGTGTAGAAAGGCGTATTTATGGAGTAAAGGGTGAAAGCTTCTAACGCTAATCATGAACTGACTGGTATTTGCAAACAGCTTTGATCCAGACGAGATGCAGTGTAACTCGGCAGCTTATCAGAATCCAAGCTGTTTGACACTCGCACAGTAGTATCTCAAACGCTTGAACAATTCGGAAGTAAGTAAAAACTTCAGCAAGTTTATCTTTCTGTCTATCCCCTTTGCCATTCCCTTATAAGCAAACAGAGTTACCAGGCCTTTTTCTGGTGTCTATAAGGGTCCTTTAACCCATTCCCTCATAGACTACTTTAGGTCCAGCCACTTTGAATAAATCTACCGAAAAGGAGCATCAACTAGAGAAAAGGAATTTTTTTATAATTTTGCAGTTTGAAACCAATGTGATAAATAAAACATTTGCTCCTATACGAGCAAATATTCTATCTATCACAATGGTTTCAACACGTGACTTTCACAGAGGCACAAAAAGGCATATTTATGGAGGAAAAGGTTTAAAGGACCCATTCCCAATGCACAATAGGTAACATTTTCCCCAATTTTGGGAAAAATCCCTATATAGAGACCAAATTTTGATTAAAGTGTGAAAAAAATGCAAAATAAGTTAAAACGGGAATAAAATGCTTTCCAAATCATTGAGAATTACGCATGAAAAAAAAATCAGAATTATTTTTCCCAAAATTGCCAGGAAAAGGCATGCCTTACCAATTTGACCATCAAATGCTGCAACACTGGCAGTGTTGATTATCACCCCTCTTTGTTCATCTTCATTTCCATCATTTTTGTTCATCAAGTGGACAGCATGGCAAATCACATTGAAAGTTCCACTGACATTTGTCTAGAAATATACAAATCATTGAGGAATGACCACTTTGATACATATACATAGCTCAGACTTTTTAACTACAGTAGAAATATGCATGTGCATGCTGCAACACTGGCTGTGTTGATTATCACCCCTCTTTGTTCATCTTCATTTCCACCATTTTTGTTCATCAAGTGGACAGCATGGCAAATCACATTGAAAGTTCCACTGACATTTGTCTAGAAATATACAAATCATTCAGGTATGATCACTTTGATACATGTACATAGCTCCCTCTTTTTAACTACCGGGTAGAAATATGCATGTGAGGAAACATACACAATTCTAATACAACCCAGAGCTACAGATAAATGTGTGTACCCAAATATAATGTACTAAAATCACCATTTCTCCACCAAACCCTATACTGTGGTCACAGTAATAGAAATACAGGAGCTATTCTTGAAAGTGTTTAACCCTTTCCCTGTTCTATGTTTATTCCAAAAGTCAATACCTACTGAATATTCATTGATAAAATAGTTGTAAAGAAATGTGGAAGGTAGAACATTGTAGGCATTTTAGGAAGCAAAGAAACAGATCTATCAAATTCCATAAGCAAACAGCAGACCCTGATCAGACGGCTCCTCTAGGAGCCGTCTGATCTGGGTCTACTCTGTTTGCAAATGCGTGAAAACACGTTTATATGAGGGAAAGGGTTAAATATACACATCTTATCTAGACCCCTGACAACCTGAATTTAATTGAGAAGATTGGCTAAAAGTATCCCAAGGTGTGCAAGTTCACATACTGATCAGCAATCCTTACTAAGTTAGAATTCTGCACATTACAAGAAAATGTGACAGACAGACTAGGGGAAGGACTGATAGATTGATGGACAAAGCCAAAATTTGAAATATAAATGCATCCTCTCATCTTTTGAAAGTGGGGACAAGGAAGCTATTTCATAATATAATTGTTATAAGCTTTAACCCTTTCCTTCATATAAACGTTTTTTACACGCATTTGCAAACAGAATAGGCCCGGATCAGATGGCTCCTGTAGGAGCCCTCTGATCAGGGTGTGCTCTGTTTGCTTAATATGGAATTATTGTAGATCTGACTTTACTATTTCTACAAATATCAAAACTTCTAGTGTACATATGCCAATATAAACATTCTGCTAATAAATATGCATGATGTCAATATTTCTGCCATGAATATTCAACAGGGACAGGGTTAAGCATATTCATGTAAGGAATAAAGAAAGTATGAATATTAATCAGCTGAATTTTCATATATAATGGCACCATGAACAGGGAAACTTTGACTATTGAACTAACTGTAGAATCAGATCTATACTATTTCAGAAGCAACCAGAGCAGACCTTAACCATATGACTCCTACAGGTTATGAGTGTATCTGCAAGTACTATTTGAATAAAATACAATGTATTGTAATCAGATTGTTTGAACAAAACAGAATTTGACATTGGTCATGATAGCGTTTTCTTATTGATCAAGAATGTCAAAAAGTTTTATCTACTTTGCTGTGGCTAGGTCTAAAGACCTTGAAATGGTGATCAAAGCTAAAGACATTGAATGGAAAATATAACAACATGGCTATAACAATACCTGCATCAGAGCAACAAATAACCTTTTCCCTGTTCTATGTTTATTCCAAATTTCAATACCTACTGTAGGCTACTGAGTATTAATGGACAAAATAGTTATGATGAAATATAGAAGGTGGAACATTGTAGCCATTTCAGAAAGTAAAGAAACGGATCATTCAAATAAAACTAGTAAACAGAGCAGACCTTGATCAGATGGCTCCTATAGTCATCTGATCTAGGTCTACTCTGTTTGCAAATGTGTGAAAACACGTTTATGTGAGGGAAAGGGATAAAGGGACATACTCAAATACTGAAATAGTCATTTCTCCACAAAACCTTATTCACTCTAGAATTGTCGCTTCGAGATAATTCTAAAGAGCGGTTGCAACATAGGGTTTGGTGGAGAAATAAAGTGGAGAAATAAAGAAGTTAATCTTGAAAATGCTTTAATTTATCTGGTCCTCTGCCTGCATATTTGTTTTCAAACAAGAGCTGTCCACAGACAGCACACTCCACTTTCTTTAGTGCTGGATAGTGTAGTGGAAGTCTAATTGAAGTCAAAGTCGGAAATGGGAGATAACTATAGCAAAATTAATTTTAGGATTACCAGCCCTTGTGAAATGGGTCCCCCTTATAATAGTTAAGATGCATACCAAACATGAACCAAATATCTTGGACAGTTTCTGAGACATGGACCTTAACATAAAACTTAACCAACAATGAAAATTCTAAGTCGAAAAAGGGACAGAATTATGGCAAAATTAGTGTGAAATGGGTTTCCCTTGTGATAGTAAACATGCATACCAAATGTGAACCAAATATCTTTGATGGTTTCTGAGAATTGGACTTAAACAAAAAGGTTAACCGACGCTGACGCTGACGCCGACACCAACGCCGACACCAATGCCGACACCGACGAGAGGGTCACGACAACACCTCCACTTTTTGAAAAAAGTGGAGCTAAAAAGAGATAAGAATCTAAAGAGAAGAGAGATACAATATACAAACCAGTAGCGTGTTATTAAAAGTATCCATTGGATGCATCATGGTCTTGGAGAAGTTGTATGTTCTACAGGCTATGGCCACTCCAGCACAGTTCACAACATTGTCAAGGCGACCAAAATGCCTTTCCGTCTGAGCTAATGCGCTTTTCACATCACTTTCGCTATTAATCTGAAACAGTCAGTTAACATTCAAATACAGTTGAAGATTCACATCTCAAACTAAGATAACTCTAAAATTACAACTGTTGAAAAATGTATCACTACAATCTAGAAATGCATGTGACAGCTTAATGAAGGTCGAAAGTAATGCTGAAAGCTCCTATAGGCCTGCATTAAGCTGTAAAATTGTCCAGATTAGAAATCGGATGGCTCTAACTTCTAATTATCTCAAAGTGATTTGTATAGTCCCTTAAAGTTCGAGATATTGAAGTTCAGTTGTACAGAACTTCAAACACCATATAAAATACTTTTCGAAATACAACTGTCTGCCTGCTTTATCATAAATAACAATAATGTTTTACTGTTATTAACCTTATACTCCATGAATATTCATGTAAGAATTAATGACATCATGAATATTAATTTGATAATTTTTTATAATTATATTAACTTTAACAAGGCAGTCCAAAGGACAGCTATATGCCCCACCGCCCCCACCTAAATTAAGACATTGACCTTAAGGTGATACAATGGGTCTTAACGTGGTTGACATTCAACCTTCCAGTTGTTAAGAAAATAGGACGCGGAAACAAATATAATGGAAACTGAAGGTAAGAACACGACTTTCAAATGTGACCTTGACCTTGAGCAGACATGACTGCCACACGTGTTCTGCACATCATCTCAATTCGGTTAATATTTGACTCAAGTTTTATGAAAATCCTTCAAATGGTTTAGAAGATATGGAGCGGACACGAAATGTAATGGAAATTGAAGATTAAATCACTTGGCCTTCAAATGTGACCTTGACCTTGAGCCGACATGACTGCCACATATGTTCTGCACATTGTCTCAACGTGGTTAACATTTGAGGCAAGTTTCTTGAAAATCCTTCAAGGGGTATAGGAGATAACGAAACTATAATGGAAATTGAAGGTAAGAACACTTGATCTTCAAATGCGACCTTGACCTTGAGCCGACATGACTGGCACATGTGTTCTGCACATCGTCTCAATTTAGCTAACATTTAACTAAACTTTTATGAAAATCCTTCAAAGGCTTTAGAAGATATGGAGCGGACACGAAAATGTAACGGAAATTAAAGGTTAGAACACTTGACCTTCAAACGTGACCTTGAACTTGAGCCAACATGACTGCCGCATGGGTTCTGCACATCGTCTCAATTCATTTAATATTTGACTCAAGTTTTATGAAAATCCTTCAAAGGGTTTAGAAGATATGGAGCGGACACAAAAATGCAATGGAAATTGAAGGTTAAAACCCTTGACCTTGAAATGTGACCTTGACCTTGAGCCGACATATCTGCCACATATGTTCTGCACATCGTCTCAACTTGGTTAACATTTGAGGCAAGTTTATTGAAAATCCTTCAAGGGGTATAGGAGATATGGAGCGGACACGAAATTGTTACGGACGGACAGACGGACAGACAGACAGACAGACGGACAGACGAAGGCCATTCCTATAACCCCCCTCCGCTATGCGGTGGGGGATAATAATAGCAAATGGACACAGGAATTTTTGGGCATGGCAGAAACTGTAAGATCATATCTATATAATTTCACAAGCATACAAAGCAGACCCTGATCAGATGGCTCCTACAGGAGCCATCTGATCTGGGTCTACTCTGTTTGCAAAGTCAATGAAAGGTGTATTTATGGAGTAAAGGGTTAAATCAGAACAATAAACCCTTTACCTGATGAGTATTCATGTAAGAAATAATGACTCCAGGAAATTAGACAATTTATTTATTATAGCAAATGAACAAACAATGGTTTGGCAATTGCAGAAACATTACAATCATATCTGTATTATTTCATAAGCAAACAGACCAGACCTTGGCTCATATAATATCAGTGTCATCTGATCTTGGTCTTCTCTATTTGCAAAGGTATTATAAGGTGTCTCAATTAGATAAAGGGTTAACCCTTTCCCTGTTGGTTTGGTTTGGTTTTTATTGGGTTTTACGTTGTCGTCGGGATTCCCTGTTGCATATTCATGTCCGAAATAATGACATCATGAATATTTATCAACTGCATTTTTGTAATGGCAAATGTACAATGGGTTGTTTCGTATTGGTACAAATTGTAGAGTCAGATCTACTTTAATTTCATAATCAAACAGAGCAGACCCTGATCAGATGGCTCCTATAGGAGCCATCTGATCTGGGTCTACTCTGCTTGCAAAGGTGTGAAATGACAATTATATGAACGAGAATGAAACCATGAGCTTAACAATAGAACTTTTTTCCTTTAGCCAAATAGTGACATTAATTACATTTTTGAAAACTTGTGAAAGCAAGTGAAATTTTCTTTTCTTGTTCTACACAATGTAACTGAAGTTATGACATTTGACCACACACCTTGAAACTGATGCCAGTGGTTTGAATGGCACTGAAGATATACTCACATCAGTGGGAACAAACAAGCAGTTCTCTCCAAGCTTGGAAGAAACCTCTTTCCCAGATGAAGATGGCAAGTCACACAGAACCACACGAGATCCAAGACCAACAAAACGTTCAACTGTCGCCTTCCCTAGGCCAGACGCTCCACCTGTTACCAAGGTAACAGCATTCTGAAAAGCAAAGTATTATATGAATCCTCATACTTGATTCTGAATAAATGGCATCATTACCATATGCATTTCTGTTCCATCTGCAGAGCTCAATGTAAAGGGAGACTTCTAATTGAAAAAGTCTTCATTTTTCTAATAAACCCTAAGTGGTGAATACTGACAGAGGCCCAGATCAAACGCCTAAATCAAAAGATTTTCAACAAGGTATGTTTGTGAAACACTATGCCTCCAATACAAATGTTCGCCTCCATAAGTTGCACATGCATGCCAAGTTTGAAGTTTGCATGTGCAATGGCGACAAAATTATCACCAACGTTAAAGTTGGGGCCATACAGACAAATAATGTTGTCAATACTCTTTAGAATCATTGTGTTGACATTGGCATGACTAGTCTCCTCTCAAACCTTGCACTTTAATGAGTATAAATATATAACAGCTCAAAAATTATGGTCAATGTTAATTCTTTGCAGGCTAGCAGTAAATCTGTGATTACCTATGCAAACAGTTTGGATACAGATGAAACGCCGAATAATGCTACGTCTATATTATTTAAGAATTGAAGCAGACAACAATTGTTGTAGGTCCCTGGGGCATAACAACAAAAAACAATAATGATGCCATTTTCTTTTTCGTTTTGCAATTAGTACATTTGAAAATCCCATGTAAGCTGAAAGCTACTAAAAAGGTACCGGAATTAGGAATATAGAACGGGGAATGATTTAACTTGTCAAAGTGAAAATTGCTGTAGACTATAATTTAGCTTCAATAGATATGTCTGCAGTTGCATCTATCCAGTGAAATGACAAAAACTTCAAATGGTTATTTACTTAATGAATATTCATGTAAAAATTATGATTCAATGAATATTAATTAAATGCAATTTTATCCTGACTGTTCAATGAAACAGATTTTGTTTTGCTATGGTAGACAGTATAGTCCAACATCCCCTATACATATACTGACTCAAATGTGTCTTGCCCACAGGGGGCCATTTCTTGGGTCTACATGGTCTAAAAAGTGAAAAAAATTGATTGGGTCGAATTATTTTTATATTATATTCAAGGGGTCTAACTACCCATTCGCAAATTTCATGACCGATTCTAAATAACACCCGGGTTTGGGCTAGCTACCAAGATAAAATAACCAGTAATGTTTGGTACGAACGTAAAGCTGGGACCTTGTACTTTTCAAATAATACAACTTTTGATACATTCTGACTAAGCCGTAGCCAGTGCCGACGTGAAATTCCTACAAAATACGCTGATTATTCTTACTTGGACGACAAGTCGCAACAACTTGACCTAGTTTCTACTTAGCCAGTAACAAGGCACCTGATTGACCGAAGGATGGTGCCCTGCGTTCTCGCTAACACTTATAGGGCAAGCAAAATAACAGACATGCGGATGTTGTTATTGTAAAGAAGCGTGTCACATGACTCGTAGTAGCCTGACAGAGATTTAAATCTGCTAATTGCACGAAAATTTGCCTGCATTTCACCTGCATCAGTGTCAGCAGAGAGCTTGAGAGGTAAACGATACCTTTTTGTCATATGTATTGATTGCACAATCGTTCTGTCCCGAGGTATTACGATTGTGGCCGTTTTACAAGGGGCGCAAGCTACAATCGATGTTGCAACTTGTCGTCCGAGTAAGAAAAATCAGCATATTTTGTAGGAATTTCACGTCGGCACTGGCTACGGCTTAGTCTGAATGTATCAGAAGTTATATTATTTGAAAAGTACAAAGTCCCAGCTTCATGTTCGTACCAAGCATTAGTGGTTATTTTATCTTGGTAGCTAGCCCAAAACCGGGCGTTATTTAGAATCGGTCGTGAAATTTGCGAATGGGTAGTTAGACCCCTTGTATATAATATAACACTAAATCGACTTAATCATTTTTTTTTTTACTTTTTAGACCATGTAGACCCAAGAAATGGCCCCCTGTGGTCCACACCCTTGTACTCTAGATAAATGGTGATATCGAGCTACTTTCAGTTTTGATATCCCTGCAGACGGCAACCATTACAAAACTAGCATGCTGTCTTAACCCTTTACTCCATAAATACACCTCTGAAAACAGAGTAGACCCTGATTAGATGGCTCCTATAGGAGCTATCTGATCAGGGTATGCTGTGTTTGCTTATTACATAATATAGATTTGATTCGACAGATTGTCATGCTATTTCAAATCATGTCTGCAAGTTGCGTCACTTGTCTGAGGCTTAGTTTAATGTTTCAGTCAGCAAGAACATAGCATATATACACAGTTTGGTTTTATTCATGTTTGGGTATGTGTAATGTAGTTAAAATTGCAAGGCGATTTTGCAGCTGAAGCCAAGGGCGCTCCAAAGACAGATACTTGCTGATAACCACGCCGTTTACTCAATAAGAAGCAGTTGTCACTCCTTGTACTTATTGGGAAAATAAACAGAAACAATAAATAGAAGCATTGATTTGCCATGTACAGTAAATACTTGTTGAAAATAAAGACTGGGTTCCAATAAAATGTAAAACAACCTTCAAAGCTGACGCCATGCTATTGTATTTTCTGTTGTATTTTTTACTAATGCACCGTCTATCCATAAAACTCGAGTGTGGGTGTAATTTGCGGGACCGCGGTCCTCACCTGCGGCCAATGTTGCTCGTAGTCCAAGTGTACGTAATATTATTGGCGACGAAAATAAGAAGAAGAACAAGGAACATGAAGAAATCAGAAGAAATTATTTTTTCAGACAAATATATATTTTAAATGACCGCAAACAGGTCGGCAATCATCAGAGCGGATCTTGGGTCAGGGTCTGATCAATGTTACTCTAAATTTAAACAGTTTAGTAAGTTTAGATCCAAATTAAATACCGCAATTATAACAGAGCGGATCTTCGGTTAGGATCTGCAATGTTACTCTAAAAGAGTTTAGATTCAAACGAAAGGTCGCACTTTAAACAGCGTACGTTTTATATGGGTCTGAATCTGCACTGTTGCAGCACTTTAAACATTATGGAGTTGGGTGTGGGTCTGCGATGTTACTCTAAATTAAAACTGTTTAGACCCAAATCAAATAGCAATCTTTTAATGGAATGGAGTTTTGTTCAGGTACGACGCTGTTACCATATAAAACGGTTTAGATTCAAAACAAATGCCAAGCTTTCAATTAGAAGTGCGGATTTTTCAGTCTGGATCTGCGATGTTATACTCTGTAGATGTTTACTGTAGATCCAAATAAAATGTCCGACTTTTAACAGAGCTGTGGTGTATATCGATATAGAGAGGAGACACTGTCAGTTCTATACTGTATTTATTTACACGTCTTGATACTACAGTGGACTACTACTAACTCCTTGACCTGCAGCGTATGCTGCCAGCCTATCACAGAGGCTGTAACCTGATATTAACAGTAACTCATACACTACATCTCTCCCTTGCTTTTTAATATAAATGGTATCTCATTTTAATCATTTATATGTTTTGAAAATCTCAATTTATGAAAACTAACGTTTCTAAACTTTTGGAAGATTCTGTATTGCAGCCAGTAGAAAGGTAGTGAATATGACATAATCTCAATCATGAGCGGACTTTACCTAACATTTTCTCTCTAAACAGTTAACCATGAAATTCTGCTAATTAATGGTCTCTTTCCCCTCTCCCAGGGCAATGAATCAATAAAACTTTCACTCGTTCCGGTCAGTCTCACGATGCTTGCCTGAGATAACCACAGTTCATCTTGTTAAAATAAACAAAGTGTGAAACAGTCATGATAAACCATGAAATTAAGCATCCATAAAGTGTTCCATGTTATCTCTGCACGGCCATTTCCCAGACTGTTAGAGTTTGAATTAATTGCTGCTGGTCATACTATCTGCCAAGTTAATGTCTAAATGGCTATTTACAAACAAACTCGTTGAGTTTTCTCGGCAATTTGACATTCCGTGTACTTCGTTTAACCTGATCACTATCTTTTATCATGGGTTCTATGGTCTGCGAAGGCGGCGTACTTGTCAATTTATCCCTTTGGGATAGTTTCTTAACGAAAGACACGTTTCGCGTGTACGTTACCCCCTTTCGCTCAATGGTCACTGAATTGCCATTTTTCTCGCAGACTACAAACGGTTCTGGGTCGAAATTGGTGTCAAGTTTATTTCGCTTCTGCTGTTTTAACAAAACCAAATCACCTACATTAATCGACGATTCGCGAGCTCCGCGTTTTCTGTCGCTATACAGTTTGCATTTTTCTTTCTTTTCCGCGTACTCGGTACTTGAAATGAATGCGTTTGTTTCCTGATCGCCTTGTTTTGATTTTTTCAACAGCCTACTTAAACAATCGCTAATATTGTCTTGTCCTTTAATGTGTCGCGTTGTGAACTTGTAACTTTGAAGTCGCAACACCCATCTTTCAATACGAGCAGACGGCTTTGACCTAGGTGACAGAATGAACTTGAGCGGTTTGCAATCTGTCAAGAGCTCGAACTCTGTACCGTACAAATATACATGAAAGCGTTCAACTCCCCATACTATAGCTAAAGCTTCGCGCTCGATTTGTGCAAGCTTTTGCTCTGCCTTCGTTAGGCTTCTACTCGCGTAACATATGACGCGCTGTTCGCCACCATGTTCATGTAACAGGACCGCGCCTATTCCTACAGGTGAGGCTTCGCAGATTACCTGAGTTTTCGCATTTCTGTCATAGAAACCTAGTGTTTCCGCGTTTGTGAGTCTGCGTTTTAACTCATTAAAAGCTCTATGTTGCTCAGATTCCCAACTAAATGTTACATTTTTGCGCGTTAGTCGTCTGAGCGGTTCGGATATCGTAGCGAGATCGGGTATGTACCGCGCATTAAAGTTTACTAGGCCTAGAAATGACCTAACTTCTGACGCGTTTTGTGGCGTCCTGGCGTCCAGAACGTCTTGAACTTTGCTTTGTGTAGGACCAACCCCGTGCTCCGAGACCACATTACCCATGAACACTATTTGCGACATATTAACTCGCACTTTTCTCGATTAAGGGTAAACCCCTTTTCACTAAGCACATTCAGCACATTTCTGAGGCTCTCGTCGTGCTTCTCCTGAGTGGTCCCGTGAACAATGATGTCGTCCATGATGTTTTGTGCGTTCGGGCAACCTTGTAGAATCTGCTGTAGAACTTTCTGATATAACTCGCTGGCACAGGATACGCCAAACATAAGCCGCTTGTAACGGTACTGTCCAGTATGCGTTACCAATGTCGTAATTTCTCGTGATTTGTCGTCTAGCTCGATTTGATGATATGCGTTTTTGATATCTAGTTTGCTGAATACCTTCGAGCCGTTCATTTCTTGGAGCACGTCTTCTATCGTAGGTATCGTATGGTGTACCCTTCGTACCGCCGTATTTGCTTGTCGCATGTCAACACAAAGACGAATGTCGTGCTCTCCTTTCGGAACGATCACCGCTGGTGACACCCATCGGCTCGGTGTGTCAACCTTTTCAATAATACCCTGTTGTTCCAGACTCTCCAGCTTTTTCTCTAATCGTTCCCTTAAATGGTAAGGTACTCGCCGGATCGGTTGAATAACCGCTTGGACCGTTTCGTCGATAGGAATTGTCAATTGGAATTTTTTCAGTTTTCCGACACCCGAAAATAACTCTGGGTAGCTATTTTCAATATCTGTGTGCAAATTACACACCTGTGGTCCAACTCTAAGAAGGTCAAGAGCAATCGATGTGTCCCTACCTAACAAGGACTGTCCTTTTCCGTCTAACACGGTGAACTCTACATTGTTCGACGTCACGCCGTTACTTTCGACGTCTGCACGGAACGTTCCAGCTAGCTTCAGAGGCGTCTTAGATCCATATGCGAATATTTTCTTATCTGTGAGCGCGTGCGATATGCATTTGAAATGTTTTTGTGATTTCAGGAATTTCCAGGTGTTCCTATCTATCACATTACAGGTAGCACCAGAGTCAATAATCATGTTAATTGGCACGTTTCCCACATTGACCGTTACTCTATTTGTTGAAAATGCGTCTTTTAAGGTGAAAATGAACGTTTCGTCATCAGATTCTTTGTCTTTGGAAAGTGAACGAATTGAATGTTTTGAATTTGGAAATTTCTGTTTGTGTGTGTTCTTTGCCGATGCTCTGCACTTTACAGCAAAATGTCCTTTATTCTGGCACTTATTGCACTTTGCCGTCTTCGCCGGACAGACCGGGTCTTTTGACCTGTGTCCTCTACGGCCACAACTATAGCATTCTATTTGCTCCGATCTTTTGGGTCCCTGAATATTTCGCCTTTCCAGTCTTCGCACCTGAAACGTATTTCCGGTCTCGGGTTCCTCACGTTTGGTCCCATTTTCCATTTGACTAGCACTTTCGTGTGCGCGCTCAAACGTCGAGGCAACTTCAATAACTTCAGGGTCAGCTCTTTTTCTGTGAGGAATTTCCTCCTTAACGTGGATGAGCTGCATTTTTGCACGATCTGGTCCCTTATCCTGTCATTACTGTCGTTGAATTCGCACGACAGCGATAGGTGCTTCAATCTCGTCGCGAATTCTTGTACAGTTTCGTCTCTCTTCTGAGATTCAGTGTTGAACTTGTGCCTTTCGAACGACACATTCTTCTTTGGCTTAAAGTACCCATTTAGCTTTGACACTGCCGTGTCGAAATCATTGTCGGCACCCGTCTCGTCCAAAGTTTCGAAGATTTCCTGCACTTCCGGTCCTACCAGGTGCAAGAGTAGGGCTCTTTTCTGTGCTCTGTCCGTCACGCCTGATCCCACGATGAAGTAATTAAACGACTTCACCCACCTGTCCCATCTACTTGGGAGACTCGAACTGTCACCATTGAGCTTAAATGGCTCAACGCTCGGAACAGTCAGTGCTTTGGCCATCCTTAGCACTGTTCACTAGCAAACGGAATTTAATCCAAGTCACTGCAGGTTAACGGAATTTAATCCAGAATGTCTCCAACGGAATTTAATCCTAATTATCTGCCTCGGAATTTAATCCACACCACTTATAACGGTAGACATCAATATCCCTATGCTCGTCGCCAAACTTTCTGTGGTGTATATCGATATAGAGAGGAGACACTGTCAGTTCTATACTGTATTTATTTACACGTCTTGATACTACAGTGGACTACTACTAACTCCTTGACCTGCAGCGTATGCTGCCAGCCTATCACAGAGGCTGTAACCTGATATTAACAGTAACTCATACACTACAAGAGCGGATCTGCGACTTAAAAAGTAAAAATTAAGATCTAAATCTTATAAAGGATAAGGTTAACTGTAAACTCTCTTTTTGGCCTTTAACCCTTTCCATGTCCCATGTTTATTACAAATTTCAATACCTACTGAATATTCATGGACAAAAAGGTTATTATAAAATATGGAAGGTGGAGCATTGTAGCCATTTTAGAAAGTAAAGACACAAATCTTTGAAATTCTACTAGCAAACAGAGTAGACCCTGATCAGACGGCTCCTCTAGGATCTGGGTCTACTCTGTTTGCAAATGCGTGAAAACATGTTTATATGAGGGAAAGGGTTAAACAGTCGGCTAGTGTGCCAAGGATGGGAGATTTGACTACATTATGGCTTCTGGTATATTGAACGAAGCTGCACAATATGGATCGAGTGAGACATCTCAAAACAGCCGCTGATTGGAAAAGTCTGTTTCTGCAGATAGTTACTATTTCCACAGATCTATATTCACTAAGAAGTTTCTCTGCGAATGAACATGATCATGTGTCTCAAACTTCATATTGATACATTCACCCAACTGAGGACGTGGCATTGAAAACAACTGGCGACGGAGTTATGCGATATCAGTGTTGCTTTGTGGTGATGAATCAATCACTTGTGAACTGGATTATATAGATGTTGCATTGAAATGATGACTAACAGGAAAAAACTGCTTTACTCCAGGTTTGAAGTCTCAAGTCTTTGATGAAGACTGCATTCAATGTGTGAACCCCACATATATTCGCCAATCAGAACATTATTGCTCATTTCAATTTACTGAACATTGCTATTGATTGTGTTAATCCATCAGTAAATGGATCATGAGACTTTGCATTCCAGACATGAAACACGCACCCCTCTTTCCCTCCCCGTTTGTGGATTCGGACAAAGGGGCATTATGATCATGTGGACGAACCCAACAGTCCAAACTGTGTACCCAATAGTGAATGGGAGGAGAAAGTTAATAGACACCAACCATTTTACCCAACTGGTGGTAAAATCATCTGCAGTTTATAGTATAACTTACGTTTATTTACACTGTTTGTCTTTTACGGTGGGGATGGAATAAATGTGAGGTTGGGCGCCCTTAACCCGGTTTAACCGCCCCCCCCCCCCAGCAACATTTGTCACTGACCGTTCCAAGGCGGTACTTCTATATTCCCCTATTGTTTGTTTTTTATGTAAGTGCGTCTCTTTGTGTCTTTAATATACATGTACATTTGCTCTTTGTCGTTGTGGTGCTGTTTGAGCGGTTGTTTGTTTTGTATGCGGAGTTTCCTGCATGCATCATACATGTACTTTTATACCAACATCTTCACACATGGCTTCTCTCAATCATCGCCGAAAGAGATCGAAACTTATACAAGTGCTTGTTTGCGCTGTACGTGTCTTCAGAAGAGTCATTCTGAATCACGGACTTGTCTGCAGTTTGGAAACAAAAGGGAAAACAAAACAAAACGCTGATATAGAAAATGAAAATAAGACAATACCATATATTCCTGTAGAAAACTACACGGAAAATTACAATTATGAAGAGGATAAACAGACCTTATATTTCTGTCCCAACCTGTCACTCATTCCGGAACAATCTGAATTGGAAGTGACACGTAATACGTCTAATGAGTTATCCATGGACACATAAATCATTGAACCATTCTGACTAGGACATTACACAAAACATATCATTATCAAGTAATTCTTCAATTCCATTTGACACTCTCCATCCCGGACCTTTGAAAGAGTTGTTGGACATTGACACTCTTGTTACTATTTCAAATTTAGGACCATATCCTGTTCTCAGAGAAGTGCCAGAAACAAGAAAAGACGGCATGTATTACTCATTGACAATTCAAAAAGTGTAGAGTGGAAGTGTAGAGTAGGTAAAAACCAGCATTCTTGGACAATGGTGGAGAAAATCATCTCACTCTACCCAGTACTACGTTAACTTTGAATGAAAAATATATACTTGCTTTGATTAAACAAGGGGACGAATATTGACAGAACCAGCCGACACTAACGGATTTACTGGAATTATACATCGAATTTGCAGGAAATGTACCATAATCTAATCCCGGGTTGTTTATATCCATCGCTGTCAAAGGGTGCATCGGTGGTTTTCAAACTGCGGGGCCTTCCAATGAAACGTTAAAATTTCAGAAAAAAACAGCCTCGCGTGAGAACTAAAAATTTAGTGAAAAGAAACTGAAAGACATGCTTTAACAAGATGTGTTTGTGAAACACTATGCCCCCTCGATATGATATTTGACCCTGAAGGATGACCTTGATCTTGATATGTCACCCTTCAAACTGTGCAGCTTCATGGGGTACACATGCATACCAAATATCAAGTCTGTATCTCTACTGGTTCAACAGTTATGGCCAATGTTAAAGTTGGTGACCTTTGACCATGAAGGATGACCTTGACATGTCACCCCTCAAACGGTGCGGCTTCATGAGATACACAAGCATACCAGTATCAAGACTGTATATCTACTGGTTCAAATGTTAGGGCCAATGTTAATGTTGGTGACCTTTGACCTTCAAAGATGACCATGACTTTGACATGTCACTCCTCAAATTGTGCGGCTTCATGGGGTACACATGCATACCAGTATCAAGGCTGTATATCTACTGGTTCAAACGTTATGGCCAATGTTAATGTTGGTGACCTTTGACCTTCAAAGACGACCTTGACCTTGACATGTCACCCCTCAAACTGTGCAGCCAAATGAGAAACACATGTATACCAACTATCAAGTCTGTATCTCTACTGGTATAAGTTATGGCCAATGTTAAAGTCGGTGACCTTTGACCCTGAAAGATGACCTTGACCTTGACATGTCACCCCCAAACTGTGCAGATTCATGAGATACACATGTATACCAAATGTCAAGTCTGTATCTCTACTGGTTCAAAAGTTATGGCCAATGTTAAAGTCGGTGACCTTTGACACTGAAAGATGACATTGACCTTGACATGTTACCCCCAAACTGTGCAGATTCATGAGATACACATGTATACCAAATGTCAAGTCTGTATCTATTGGTTCAAAAGTTATGGCCAATGTTAAAGTCGGTGACCTTTGACCCTGAATGATGACCTTGACCTTGACATGTCACCCCCAAACTGTGCAGCTTCATGAGATACACATGCATACCAAATGTCAAGTCAGTATCTACAGGTTCAAAAGTTATGGTCAATGTTAAAATCGGTGACCTTTGACCCTAAAAGATGACCTTTACCTTGACATGTTGCCCCTCAAAATGTGCATCTTCATGAGATACACATGCATACCAAATATCAAGACTCTATCTCTATTGGTTCAAAAGTTATGGCCAATTTGAAGTTGGTGACCTTTGACCCTGAAGAATGACCTTGACATGTCACCCCTCAATCTGTGCAGCTTCATGAGATACACAAGCATGCCAAATATCAAGTCTCTATCTGTACTGGTTCAAAAGTTATGACCAATGTTAAAGTTACAGACAAACAAACAAACAATTTGACCTTTGACCCTGAAGAATGACCTTGAAATGTCACCTCTCAAAATGTGCAGCTTCATGAGATACACAAGCATGACAAATATCAAGTCTCTATCTCTACTGGTCCAAAAGTTATGGCCAATGTTAAAGTCGGTGATTTGACCCATATATTTGACCTCTGACCTTGAAGGATGACATTGACCTTGACATGTCACCCCTCAAAATGTGCGTCTTTATAAGATACATATGCATGCCAAATATCAAGTCTCTATCTGTACTGGCCCAAAAGTTATGACCAATGTTAAAGTTGCTGACAAACAAACAGACAAACAGACAGACAAACAGACAGGGCAAAAACAATGTGCCCCCAGATCAGATCTGGGAGCATAAAAAGGACGGCTACGAATGCACAAAGGACGTGAACAACAAAACTGACGACGACAATGAAAAAAATACGGAATATACAGCAACTACAAAATTTCAAATATGCCAACGCAGATTTAAAAGCGTGAGAGGTGTGGTGCAAGGGTAAATGCCGCTGATCACATCATTTCAGTAGAGGCAATGACAAAAACACATGAAAATGTTCAAACAGTGACTCATGCGAAAGGGTTAAACCACACGGTAGTGATTCCTTTCACAGACAGGGGTCCATTCTATATGCTTTGGATCTGTCTTCATCCAAACCAGTTCAACAACAGAAACCTACTCATTATTCCTGCAAAGAGTAGCTGACAAACTTACCGACGACGAAATCATCAACTTTAAATTTCTTCAGTGGTTCAATGGAAACTAAGCACACGGTTGTAAATTTATTATTGTGTTTCATTTGCTATGATTCCACATACTTTATCTTAGAATAGCCATATATGACCTACAAAAAAGGAACAACATGTTTTGCTTTCCATTTATTTCCATTTGTCCTGTTGCGAAGGAAAAAATAAATATACACTATAGCATATTTATTAGTGGACATATTGTGCTTCATTTGATGTAATTCAAAGGGTTTTGTCTTACAATGACCATTTCACCTACAAAAAGGAACAAATCAACACATAAATGATGTTTTTATTTCCATTGTGTGTCTTCTTTCCATTTCTCCAGTGCTGTAATATGGAATCCCCCCTCCCCCCCTACACACACACACACACACACACACACACACCACACACACACACACACCCCAAATACCCGATTGTACTGTTATTAATGGACAAACAATGTTTCATATGGTGCAATTCAATGTAATTTATCTTAAAGTAACCATAAAGTCTAAAAAGGAAACACAAACATCTATAATGATTTTTTTTATTTCCGTTTCTGCTATAAATATCCATTCTTGTTAGTGACACAACGGAACTTTTTCAGTAAGTTATATACACAATTCTATAATAATAAATGGACAAGAAGTGTTGTTGTTTTTTCCTAATTCAATCGAATTTACCTAAAGTAACCATAATCCTATAAATGTAAAAATCGACACATAAATGACTTAAATTCCCATTGTGTGTTTTGTTTCCATTGCGTTCTATTCCTCCATAGTGTGCTTTAGATCTGCCCATTTAAGGTTCCACAGTAGACAAGCATCGTAAAAAATCATATCTTTTATTTTTTTGCATTAATGTATCGCCACTAAATTCTTCTATCCATTTGCATTAACTAAATACCATTAAATATACCACAAAAGCTGTGTAAAGTTTGTAAACCCCTTTTGTTTTATTCTCAAACTAACCAGTCATGCAGCCATATACGAGGAAGGGGGCTTATCTGGGCACCTAGGGGGGGGGGGGGGGGGGGTAATTAGGGCATGCGTGTCTTAAAATAATAGGAGGCTGTATAGCCGCATTTCCCTCTCAGTAGTTTCAAACTATGTAGGTCACGTGACTAGATAAACTTTCTAATGAGTGATTTATGGGACACTGGCAATAAATTCAACTTTTTAATAGATCGGGTGGTAGAAATGGAGAGGAGCTTAATGGTAAATGTCACACATATTATAAGCTCTCCGTTGGATATAATGTGATATAAAGGTATATATAATTATCAGATTACGCAACACAATGGGTTCGTCTATTGTTTTTCATGTTTCAAACAAGCCTAACTTCTGTAATATGCGCCCGTATTACATTTTTTTTTATATCTTGCTTCGATTGTGTAACTTAAAAAAAAACGTAGCGCGGGAGACAGAATAATAGGGGTCTTAAAAGTTAAACCTAAACTATTGCATAACCCCTTAACTGGGAGTTTTATCAAAATCATGTGACACAGTTCCTTAGATATGCTACTGATTTACATATTAGCCAATTGTAATAAATTTAATCCGAAATATGACTTTAATTGCAATTCTTCAAGCTTGCATATTTAGATGGTCGGTTTTGACAGGATTGTCGATTTTTTTTAAAAGATATTCAAATAAACTTATATAACAAATCAACTACAGTTTTTAGAGATACATTTTTGTGAAAATGTGAAATTTACGAATACATACATTTTTCAAGAGCGCCGTCAAAGTTTCGCGCCAAGTACAAATTGTAAACAATGATTGAGAAGCGGGGAAGACTTGAGAAATAAAGTAGGCTAAATGAGTAACACACTAACCTGATTTTATCAGACACAATTCCCTCATTTTCAAGCACGCCTTTAGAAGTCATAAGTCCAATAATTACTTACTATTTTAGCGTAAATAAATCACCATCGGTTACTGAAGATGACGATGCAGATACGGTCCTGCAGATCTCGGCAGACTCGGGCGTTGGGCTCATGAAATATGTCTAAAATAAGTTAAAATGTCCCTAAATTGACGTTTTGTAACATTTGGGGCCGAAAAAATAACGCTTGGGGCGTTTTGTGATAAAGCTGAAATTTCGTATATTCTGTATAAGAAATTCTATATCTTGCACGGCCTGCACCTTTTCATGCCAGTAATACGCGAAAGCGGAGTCAGGCATTATGCAAAGATAGATAGATAAATAGATAGAAAAAGGCAAATAACTCGGGACATCCGATTTTAGTGAAATCGAGCACTTTGTCGCCAACTATATCGTTTCCGAGTAATAAAAAACACGGTTTTCTGAAGGTATTTTGTCCCTCGTACTCGCTAAAACGGAGGCTAAAGTATGGGGTATTTGCAGGGCTGGAAAATTATTTTGCAACCTACTCGTCCTCCAGGACGAGTGACTTGGAATTCTCACTCGTCCTACATGACAATCCACTTGTCCTATGAAATCTATAAACTATTGGTACAAACACTTACAGAGGTGTGTACTCATTATTTGTTTATCATATTTAAAAAGAACACAAACTAATGTAACTTTGATTTAAACAAAATGAAAAACTTTCGTCATAGGTTCACCCTCAACTGCTTTATAATATGCCATATTGAATAGCTTTTCATATTTCTCGCTGTTTCTCTCATGTACTTTTTGCAATGACTGGGTCATTTGGGAGCTAGTGGGATTGAGCATAACACTTTCATTTGCAACACAGTTACAGTGTTTCAAACTTTTATCATGGAATTTAATTGTTTCCTTCCTTTCCTTGTTTGTTTCTACAAACTTTACAAAAGAGGGCGTTTTCGCTCTTGTCGTAAACAGCCCACGGAAATTCACGAAGCCATACATGTGATAACTACCGACGGTAGGTGAATTCTACCGTTTTCAGAGGTGTTTTACCGGAACGGTATTTAAATCTACCGTTTTTGAATATTACGAAGGAATTTTTTTTAGTGACATACATTTTCCTCCCTGGTGGCGTTTATCTGTTAGTTCTGTACACACACAGACCACTTTAACTTGCTATCATGCTGTGATCCCCGCTTGGTCCGTTTTGGTAAGGACCAATCAAGGGAATCCCCTGTGGAGACCTTGGAGAACATCCGAATTACATAATCACGAGGTGGTTCCGGTTTTCACTCTACTACTTTACCAAATAAATTGTTCGGGAACCAGTCGTGTCAAAATGCAAACGTCTACCACAAATATCACATGCAGCAGGTTTATTAATCAAGCGAGGCGACATGGGAGTGTCATGACCCTATAATAGGAATTATATTTTCATAATTAAGTTATTAAGAGATAGAAATGCTTCTCTGCTTCCTTGTCAAAGACAGCTGTGCTTGGCCTCGTTGTTGCAATGGGCCGAAACACTTCGAAAATAAGACTGTTTGGACTGATAATCATGCATTTGATTTGTACACAAAATTACTTTTTCATCAATATAATTAGTGGTAAGGACACTAAGAAGTAATTGAAAACACCCTGAAATATTATCTACCATTACAAACCCTTCAAAAAATAATTACTATATAAAGTTGAAATGTCATCAGTTTTCGCGACGATTGTAGATACGGGCTAAAACACGGACTCTGAACCCTGTTTGGATTTCAACATTTCTGTGACTGCTCAGTGTTTGCAGTAAATAATTTGAACTGAGTAAAGGCTTAACTGACTTGAACTGAGTAAAAGTTTTCATTGGGAGTATAGCTAAATAAGGGCTATAAAATGAGCCCCCCCTAAAAATGTTGTTATAAAATAAAATAAAATGGAATTTCTTTTTCATTATATGATAAAACAGTAATAAATATTGATTTTCATGACAATATTTAATAAGGAACCCAGTGTTTTGGGCTTGAGATTTAGTGATTTCAAAGAGTCCTTTTGACCCATGAAATAAATCTAGAATTATTACTGCATGCCAATTATTAGTATTTGTTTTTAACCCTTTCCCTGTTCCATTTTCATTCCAAATTCCAGTCCCTACTGAATATTCATAAACACAGTAGTTATAAAGAAATATGGAGATTGGAACTTTATTGCTATTTATTTCTACATTTTAGAAAGTACAGAAACATTTTTAAAATTCCAAAAGTAAACAGAGCAGACCCTGATCAGATGGCTCCTATAGGAGCTGTCTGATCTGGGTCTACTCAGTTTGCAAATGCATGAAAACTTCATTGTTTATATGATGAAAAGGGTTAATGGGGATTTTAACACCACATTGCATTTTTTGGCCAGACCAGAAAGTGTAGAATCATTCCTATATCATAAGCAAACAGAGCAGACCCTGACCAGACAGCTCCTGTAGGAGCCATCTGATCTGGGTCTATTCTCTTTGCTTTATGCGTGAAAAAGGTGTTTATATGAGGGAAAGGGTTAAGTGTGTAAATGTCATGTGTGTAATGTAAGATTTATAATGGTATGGTATGCATTTATGGTAAAGTATGAATGATATTGTTAAAAAGTATATAACAAACATAAGTAACTTTTTCTCCTTTTGTCGTGTCAGTCAAATCTACCTGACAAAAGTCAAATCTACCTGACAAATTTCCTAAATCTACCTGACATGCCTCAGCAGGTTATCACATGTATGCGAAGCCAAGACTCCTTTAATAGACGTTTGTGTTTTGTGTTGTCATACTCCTTTTGAGAAGGTTTCTCTTTAAAAGTGTCTTATCTTCGGCATCTTCTCCACCCTGTGTTTTATAATTATTGACTTTCTTTCCAAAGAAACTGCGAATATCTGACATGATGTCGTTTGGCTTAGTGGGTAACTCGATTGCTACGAGATTAACAACAGAACGCCAGGAATTTCAACTGTGGAGTAACTATTATTAACTATAGGTCAACCCTCGGCAGTTGGTCGGAAGATGAATTTAAACTCTATGGTAAATTACTTAATTATGACATTAGGGTTTACTCACTTCAAGTTACCTGAACTCGCTCAGGGTTAGGTCAAAATACAGTACATTGCCATTCAATGATTTGCAACTGACTACACGCGGTCGTCCACACGAACTTGCAATTCTTTAAATTATCAAAAGCAGGGTTTTCCCTGACCCCCTTTTTCTATTGAAATGTCCCTTAAATTTTACAAATGTCCCTCAAAATTAAGAGGGTCTGTTCTTTATTTTATAGAGAGGGGGTCAAGAAGACCCTCAAATTGGTCTTTTTTAAGGGGTCAAGGGAAAACCCTGCAAAAGAGAAATGTGTAGTGTGAACTCTATTTCCATCATAAAATTGTAACCTGACTGCTTTTGACGAATAGTGTATTACTGAAACCAAATCGACATTAAGCAGTTAATGTATACTGATAGCCAGGCCACGTTTTAGACCTTACCAGTATTCATTATAAACATCCGGTCTGTAAGTGGGAAAAATGAATTGGTGTTTTAGAAAGTTCGCGACCAACATACAAATCTAAGCAAGGTAGTGCGAACTTATAGAATATATGTACATTTGTAAATCTGTGCTACTGATAATAATTCCTAAAGAAATACGAGAAATCTAGATCGGTTTGACATTTTGACTTGGGTTTTTCCACTCGTCCTGCAGGACGAGATTATGCAAACTTGTACTCGTCCTTACCGGGTGTCTACTCGTCATGACGAGCGGACGAGTAGAATTTTCCAGCCCTGATTTGGTACCAGCGTGTAGATAAAACTTTTTTCTTTCTATATAATCTTTGTTTTGTGGGAAAATTCCCCTCCGGTCGAAAATAATTGTAGTTGAAGCGGAGCACCCGTGGATCGGATGGCCCAAGAGTTATTTGCCTTTCTCTTATATAGAATATACGAAATTTCAGCTTTGTCTCAAAACGCCCCAGGCTTTTTATTTTTTCGGCCCGAAATGTTACAAAACGTCAATTTAGGGACATTTTAACTTATTTTAGACATATTTCATGTGCCCAATGCCTGTGCTGCAGATAGGGTAGCATACAAAAAAAAAAAAAAGATCAAAATGAATCCCGGTTCAGCTCGCCCTAGATACGATAACGTAGCTCTATTCCTAAATAGAGCTTGTAAACTGGACGTTAGTCATTATCAGTCTTACAGCTACGATATCGCATCTAAGCTCGCCCCAGTTTAGTAGTTCATATCAACCCCCACTCCATGCTGTACTTTTAATCTTGTTACTTTAATGTTGTCAGAAGTGTTTGACGATCCATGCAGTGGGAAACACGGTCTGAGAGGATGACAGACGTTTCGTTACCCAGCATTTCACTACCCTGACCATACTCTGCCACCCGATTATAATTATTCATATTTCATTGATTTGGACAAAGACCTATGATGAAATAGGTCTTTGTTTTGGACGATAATATTATTAGTTTAAGATGAAAAGAGATGCATTTACCAATTTTAACTACAGAGCAGCATAGGCAAACAGTTTGGATCCGAATGAGACGTCCACAGTAAAGGAGTAAATTTGCATATAGAATAGGTGGCTAACTATTCGGAATAATGTTCAACGTAAATACATCACAAAACTAACACTTAGACATGTTCCATGTAACAGTAATTATATAAAGTGTCGTAATTCTATATTCAAAATAAACCAAAAATCGCGAATCGTATGATATAGTGAATACCTAGATCATCTGTCATATGCAAGCAGCTTGGATCCAGGTGAGATGTCCAGTAATTCAACGTATCATCCGAATCCAAGTTCTTTGATACGCAGTCAACATTTCTAGTTAAAATTAAGAGAATATATGAAACTTTAAAAATTAATGAGACGAGAGTTTGCGCATTCGTACACTTCCATAGCAGGTAAATGGTTAAAGTGAATAAGTAATGATTGCGTTCTCATGTGTTCGTAATGCACTGTACATATCAACGATTCAACATAATCTTTTTAGTCTGGACTCTTTAGAAAAACGTATTTTATATCAATGACAAATTCGCAAAAATGCATACATATCGGCTTATCGGCGGTACCTGTGATCTACATGTAGGGGTGGACAATATTAATTGGCACATGTAAATACGAAAGCAGCGGGTGACTTAATTCAATCAGCTATATCACAGAGGCACCGATAATGACACATGTTATATATATATATATTAATTTATTACTTTAAAAAATATAATATTTCTGTTGTTTTTATCATCATTATTTTTTTATTATTATCATTATGTCTTTCAGAAATAGTCTGAATAATGCATGATGTTGGTGCAGAAATTTTATTACCGGGTTTTCCACGGAAAACTCCGGTTATTGAAATGGTGACGTACGGTGGGCGGGCGGCTGTCAGTTTTGTCCGGATGAAACTTCATACATAGAAAGATCATGATAAGAGGAAGTGTCATGCACAAGGTCCATAACTCTGGCTTCACTAATATTGGAGTTATGCCCCTTTGAACTTAAAAATGTGTCAGTCCATATGTGCATCCGTCCGGTCTTGTCCGGGCTGTAACTCAGAACTCCATGAATGGATTGTGAATTCACTTGGCATAAATATTCCTCTAGACTGTATGGCGTGTCGCATGAAAAAATCATGTCATTAGCTGAAAGTTCAAGGTCATACTTAGAGGTCAAAGGTCAAAATCATGTATATTTTTAACCAGATTAACAGATTTTGCTTGTCCGAAGCATATCTCCTACACTACTTTAGCTAGTACTTTAGTACATCTTGGGATTGCGGAGTGTCGCATACTATTTATAGGTTTATGTGACCTTGACCTTGGGCTTCATTTACAAGAAAACTTGTCCGGAGCACAACTCCTATACGGAATCAGCTAGGATTTATTATCAATCAATCACATGGTTTTAATTTTATTGAGTAATCAGACCTGGGATGTCAAGCTGGCAATATTCAATACAATTCATAGAAATATACTATGCCTTCTGTATTTGTCTTTCAGACAAAGAGTGCTAGCAGAACACTAAAATAACCATGGAAGGTAATGATGTGATTTTATGCATGCACAATGATATATAAATTTGCATATACATGTACAGTATATTTAGTTAAAAATACAGGAAATTTAGCAATATACATGTAGTTTGGTCTTATTGTTGCTTTTTTCTAAACAGTTTTGCATGCTAATGTGTAGGTAGGTACACATTTTGCTTCAATTTTTTATTCACAACCTTCATTTTTGGTATGCATGTTCATCTTGACAATGACGACAGACGAGCGTTGCACCAGCTTGCGGTGCTCTTGTTGTTGTTTTTTCAAGTCAATTTTGGCGGGAACAAGACGGGCATACACACAGTCTGACACTTACAATACGTACAGTTTCCCATATGCATTCCAGTATGCATGATTAACGTTTCAAATACGTTTTGTTTGAGAAATATGTAGCTGCCCACAAGCCCCCGCTAAGAATGAACAGACTTTCCATTGTAGTGAATCCAAGATGACCTCATTTGTTTACTAGCGCAAACCAATCAAATGGAATCACCGCACTTGCGCAGAAAAGTAACTCTCAGGGACCGGCAAAGTAAAGGCAACCCGCTATATATTTATTTTCATACATTTTTGCACTTCTATTGTCGATAGGAATATCACAAGACTACTATAGTAGAGCATTTCTGTTTTGTCTCCAACACTCAATTCATATAATAGTGACAGTGAAATACATGTAATTATCTTTTGTTAGTTAAAAAATGGTATACATGTAATATAATAGCTTTAATTCTTGTCTTAGATGCATGCTTTAGATTTCTAAAGTTGTAACTGCAGGATATAATATTTTATCACATAATCTACCATGTGAGAGTGCCGAAATAGAATGCCGTAAATCGCAAAAATGCACTAGTGCATTTTTTATGCAAATTATTTTAATGTTAGCCAATCGTAGCGCTCATTTAAGTGTTAGCCAATGGTAGCACTCCATGTATGTCATCCGTTGTATTATTACGCTGCTTGTAAACAATGGCCGAAACGGCCGTCAGCCTGTTTCATTTTCTATGGTATTTTTAAGGCTTATGAAAAAGAATCTTATATTCGTGTTCATTACAAATAGTTTTCATGAAACTTGTTCACTCATGTTACGAAAGCTCCTTTATATATTTTATATATTATAATGGCATATAAACACAGGAAATTTTGCCTTGTTAGAAACTAGATCAGACATTATTACATTTACATAGGTAAACAGAGTAGACCCAGATCACAAGGTTCCTGTATAAGCCGATCTTGGTTTACTATATTTGCAAAGGTGTCAAAATACTTCTCTATATAAGTGTTAATAAGCGTGGTATATTGATTAATTTTGTCTGATCTGGTCTACACTATTTTCCCTTACAACTTAACACTTATGCTTTTTAATACTTACTCAAGATTTCTTCACCTTGAATATTCTTGAATAATCATGGACAGAATCAATAAATTGAACGTGGAAAAATGATTTTTTTACTGCTGTGGAAAGGCGTAATCAGATCTCAAAATTTCCATAAGCAAACAGAATGACCCTGAACAGACAGCTCCTACAAGAGCAATCTGGTTTGGGTATACAGTAAAACCTCTCTATAACGGCCACTAAATTACATCCAGTATCTTATGTTAAAGGCAGGTGGATGCTTGAAGCAAGGTGAAAGTAAAACAGAACGCTCCTATAGGAGCGTTCTGTTTTACTTTCACCTTGCTTTAAGCAACCACCTGCCCACAATACCAACTAATTAAAACAATTTAGTGGTTGTTATAGAGAGGTTTACTGTACTCCATTTGTAAAAGGCGCGAAAGGCATTTGTATTAGGGAAAGGGCTAAGTATAGTTATGTGGGGGAAAAAACTTTCTCTTTTATAGATGAATGTGGGATTGAAGATCTGACGGCTTTTCTAGAAGGTTCTGACACGGAGGATGATCATGAACTTGAAAATGCTATTGACAAAAGTCAGGACAAAGAGGAGAAATCTGGCAAGTATCTTTATGTACATTAGTACATGTAGTTATACAGTTCTTTCCCAGGGTACATGACGATTTATTCCTGGCTGAGGAAAATCATGTTAACGGCGAGGGTTACATGATTTTACCAGCCAGGAATAAATCGTCATGTAACCTGGGAAAGAACTGTACAGTCGAGACTGTCATATGTGATCTTCCAAGGGACTTCATGAAAAAGGTCACATATGACAGGGAGTCTCTTAATACAGACCGAGGATATAATACATGATGTATACCAAAACTGTACAAGTAAGAAATCTACATAAGGGAAAAATAAAACTGTGTACTAATCCAGTCTGATAAATCTATGTATCTATTTTTTAATGCATTTATACAACATTTATTATCACAAATAAATGCTAATTTAAAATTTTAATAAATTAATAAAACATTCATTTAACTAAAAGTTTTATTTAAAAAAAAAGATTGAAGGGATTCCAGAACATCAGTGCATGTAAGATACAATGTACACATATAATATACATGTAAGTGAATGGACTAAATTAAACACTTGATGATATAAATATAAACCAGGTGCAGATTACCAAGCATACTTTCGAGTAATGTTGATAGAGACATGTATTATGTACATATTATTTGATATTTATAAAGACCGTTCTGACCTAAAGAGCCCGTAATAATCGCAAGCCAGATCGAATTGCCTTGTTTGTCGTTCTTTAACGTTTTTGTCGCTCGAAATCTCCTCCGGCGAATCTTGTATACGACGTACGTAGCCATGTTTGACACGACTGGTTTCCCGAATATTCTGTTCGCGTACATGTACCTGTAGAATGGAAGTCGGGAACCAGCTAGTTCACACGTGATTACAATCCCGGGTTTTCCCTAATTAATATGGTGTGAAAAACCGACGCGCTATGTAAACAAACAAAGAAACTGCGATAATTGAATGTTGTTTAATACAGACCGAAGCCTATGTTTGGTTCGCAAAATCAGGGTCGCTTGTCATGTAAGACAGGGAGTCGCTTAATTCAGACCAAAATTATAGGAAAATTCGTTGGGCGGGATGAAATACAGTCGCATATGAGAGGGAGTCGCTGAATTCAGGGGTTCGCTAAGGCAGTCTCGACTGTATAATGAATTTATTATACTGCAAAGTTTTACGGTTTGAATAATTTATATAACTCCATTTTGGCATGTTGAATCACTAAACACGCTAATTCCCCTAAAAGTTTCCCATTTGATACATTATTTCTACCCCGAAGGTATCCGAAGTAGCATGTATTGTATTTCATCGGCGTTCGTGTTATATTAGATGGCTGGACGATATAATAACTCATCTAAAAACTGTTTTATTGATCATTTCAAACAATAGTGTTTTTTTTAATTCATTTCTGCATTTTTTTGTTTGCATATCAATGGTTGTCCATTATAAATTTTGCTACAGTTTGGCCGAGTCGAGAAGTTGGTCATTTGATTTCTAACCATAAATATGTGGGGCCTGCCATGGGGAATTTCTATGTACCCTGTCAGCTTACAGGGTACATGGACTCATGTACACAGCTAGTTAACCATTCAGAAGTGAGGTTTTTACTTTGCAGTATAATAATGATAATTGTGCATTCATCAGAACATTTTGTGTGCAAAACTATTTTACTATCATCTTAACCTTAATCCTTTCCAAACATTTGCAAACAGAGAAGACCCAGATCAGACGGCTCCTATAGGAGCCATCTGATTAGGGTCTGCTCTGTTTGCTAATGGAATTTGATAGATCTGTCTGTTTAGTTTCTGAAATGGCTAAAATATTCCATCTTCCTTATTTCATTGTAGCTGTTTTGACCATAAATAGTCGGTAGGTTTTGAAATTTGGATTAAATATAGAACAGGGAAAGGGTTAACCTGATCGAGACACTTTTTGATGCCACTACACACAGGGTAGACCAAGATCAGATGGCTCTTGTAGGAGATGTCTGTTCCGGATCTGCTCTTTTTGCTTATGTAGACCCAGATCAGACTGCTTCTGTAGGAGCTGTCTGGTCAGGGTCTGCTTTGTTTGCTTGTAGAATGCCTTCATTCTAATTCTATATTATTTGACATAGCTTTATTCATTTACTTGTTAATAGCATTGAATAATTAGTTAACCCTTTCCTCCATAAAAATGCCTTTCTACACCTTTGCAAACAGAGTAGACCCAGATCAGATGGCAGGAGCCGTCTGATCAGGGTTTGCTCTGCTTGTGAGATAATGTAGATGTGATTCTACAGTTTCTGCCATTGCCAATGTATTCCATGATCAAGTTCCTCTATAAAAAAAACCCAAAATAGTTTATATTCATGATGTCATTATTTCTTACAATAATATCTCTTTCTTCCATAAATACGCCTTACTACACCTCTGTAATAACCACTTCTTGAAACCGTTGTAATAATCGTTGTAATAAAAAGAGCATTTGCTCCTATAGGAGCAAATGCTGTATTTATTACAACGGTTTCAAACTACATGTACAAAATTCTAAAATTTTACTTTTCTCTAGTAAATGCTCCTTTTGAGTAGATTCGTTCAAAGCGGTTGAGTCTAAAAATAGACTATGGAGGAAAGGGATATACATGGATAAAAGGGTTAATTAATGTTCATAATGGGAGGAGTCTGAAATGAATATTCATGGAGTAAAGGAGATCATTCTCATAACTTACCAATGAAACTTCTGTGAACACTGATAACTTGGTCAGGGAAATATCACAGTCATGGAATTTTGTTGTCTATGACTTGTGCAGACATTTATATGTTAATAATCTTGATTGAAACTTTCAGATGAAATCCTTGAAGAAGACATTCAAGCATTTTTAGAGGGTTCAGATGATGATGAAGAAGATACCAAGGTTGAAACCACGGACAAATCTCGTAAAGAGAGTAAGTAACTTTTAACCCTTTCCCTGTTCTATGTTTATTCCAAATTTCAATCCATGGACAAAATAGTTATAATGAAATATGGAAGGTGGAACATTGTAGGCATTTTAAAAAGTAAAGAAACAGATCTATCAAATTCCATTAGCAAACACAGCTGACCCTGATCAGACGGCTCCTATAGGAGCCGTCTGCAAATGCATGAAAATGTTTTTATGAAGGAAGTTAAAGATATAGAATAGAATGTAGAATACATGTATATCAAATGTAAGGGTATAAATGCTTTTACGAGGAAAAATGTAATTGAAATGTGTGATTATATTGTTTAACCTTTTACTCCATGAATATTCATGTAAGAAATAATGACATCATGAATATTAATTAGATTAATTGTTACAATAGCACATGGACACATGAATGTTTGGCTATGGCAGAAACTGTTGAATCATATCTATATTATAAGCAAACAGCAGACCCTGATCAGATGGCTCCTATAGGTTTCTTCCATGACCAAAAATTCCTGTGTCCATGTGCTATTATAACAGTCTAATTAAAATTTATGATATTAGTATAAAGTTTCTAATATAAATTTTCACGGAGCAAAGAGTTAAGACAGATGGCAGGGTGACAGTTAACACTGCGTTAACCCATCTCCATAGGCTATTTTTAGACCCAACCTCTTTGAATGAATCTACCGAAAGGAGCATTAACTAGAGCAAAGGATTTTGTTTTAGAATTTTGTAGTTTGAAACCATTATGATAAATAGAGCATTTGCTCCTGTTGGAGCAAATGCTCTATTTATCACAACGGTTTCAACAGGCAATTTTACAGAGCCGTAGAAAGGCATTTTTATGGAGGAAAGGATTAAGCATTCATCTGTCTAAATAGTTCAATAATTCTGCTTCTGTACAAATTATGGTCAATAATCTGTTATGGCAAATTGATAATAGATTAAAAATACTTTTTCGATCAATTATAATCGATAATCTGAACAACATTACTTTGCAATTAAACTGCAGCATACTAAAAGTGTATCCCTTTATCTCATGAATATTCTTGCATTTAATAATGACATAATGAATATAATTTGCTGAATTTTTATAATATCAAATGAACACAAAAATTAGCAGAAATTGTAGCATCAGATGTATATTATTAGGACTCTGCATTGAAAATGCAGGAACCCAATAGGAATCACATTGTCTGTCTGTCTGTCCATCCATCCATCAACACTTTTGATGTGACACGTTAACTCAAATAGTTCTGAACAAATTGGTTTCATATTAAGGGCATATGCTTTTTATCATCAGAGGAAGACACCTATAGTTTTTGGGTCGAATCAGATCACTATGTATAGAGTTATCTGCCCTTGATTACAGGGCCCTCTCACAAGCAAACAGAACAGACCCTGATCAAAAGGATTCTACAGGAGCTGTCCGATTTGGGTGTACACTGTTTGCAAACATGCCAAAAGGCATCTTTCACTTAAAGAGTTAACTGTAATCATTGATTTGAATGGAAACATGTTAATGAATTATTTTTTTTCTATCATAGGTAAAAATAATATGTCGCAATACATACTGCATTACTCTTCTTTAATCTAAGCTGTTTGTTTTGTAGATTCTCAATCAGAAGACCTGCAGGAATCGGACTTTGATGGTATTTATCATTAATATTTATTGTTTATCGTTCTTTCAGCATTTTATGTCACCTCCTTTAGTTTTTATATTTGTAGCCACAGAGTTACAGTAGACATTTAAAAAAGCAGAGCAGAATTTTCAACCTTGTTTTCGTTAAAAGCTTCAATTTTGTTTACTCTATTAATATTCATGTAAAGAAAAATGGTATCATGAATATATACAGTAAAACCTCTGTATAACAACCACTAAATTTTGTTAACTAGTTGGTATTTAGAGCAGGTGGTTGCTTAAGGCAAGTTGAAAGTTTTACTTTCACCTTGCTTTAAGCAGCCACCTGCCTTTAACACAAAATAATTGATGTAATTTAGTGGTCGTTATAGAGAGGTTTTACTGTATTAAATTATTTTTCATTTTGGTAAATGAACACAAGACATTTTGGTCGTGACAGAAACTAGAATCATAGCTGTATTATTCTCTATTAAATGAACTGAGCAGAGCCTGTTCAGAAGGCTTCTACTGGAGTCGTCAGATCTGGGTGCACTCTGTTTGCAAAGATGTTAAAAGGGATTTCTATGTGGTAAAGGCTTAACCCTTTCCCTGTTCAATATTCATGTAAGAAATAATGACATCATGAACATTTATTAGCTGAATTTTTATAATGTAAATTTTTGAAGGGAATTGTTTGTTTTGGCAAAAACTGTTACATGCAGAATCGGATCTATATCTGGTCAGAGGCAAACAGAGCAGACCCTGATCAGACAGCTTCTATGGGGAAAGTCTGATCTGGGTCTACTTTGTTTGCAAATGCTCGAAAAGGCGTTTAAATGCAGGAAAACATATGAAAGTTAAACAAATGTATATATCCAGTGTCCGTACTTACAAATTTTACAACATTATGTTCATTTAAAACACATTTATTTGGACTAGTTCACAGAGAAATGAGGACTTAAATAGGTTAACAGAGGTCAAGATAAGATGGCGTTATTCAAACATTTTCAAGAATAACTGCTTTTATTATGTCTCCCCCCATATTTATATGGGGGAGACATATTGTTTTCGTGAGAGTTGTCTGTCTGTCCGTCTGTCCGTCCGTCCGTCCGTCACACTTTTTGTCCGGACGATAACTTCAATATGCCTGATGCCAGTTGATTGAAACTTCATATATGGAAAGAGCATAATGAGAGGAAGTGTCATGCACAAGGTTCATAACTCTGGCTTCACTAATATAGGAGTTATTGCCCCTTGTAAAAAAAAAATCACACTTTTTTGTCCGGACGATAACTCCTATATGGCTCATGCCATTGGATTGAAACTTCATATATGGAAAGATCATGGCGAGAGGAAGTGTCATGCACAAGGTCCATAACTCTGGCTTCACTAATATTGGAGTTATTGCCCTTTGTAAAAAATATCACAATTTTTTGTCCGGACAATAACTTCAATATGCCTGATGCCAGTTGATTGAAACTTCATATATGGAAAGAGCATAATGAAAGGAAGTGTCATGCAGAAGGTACATAACTCTGGCTTCACTAATATAGGAGTTATTGCCCTTTGTAAAAGAAAATCACACTTTTTTGTCCGGACGATAACTTCTATATGGCTCATGCCATTGGATTGAAACTTCATATATGGAAAGATCATAACGAGAGGAAGTGTCATGCACAAGGTCCATAACTCTGGCTTCACTTATATTGGAGTTATTGCCCTTTGTAAAAAAAATCACAATTTTTTTGTCCGGATGATTACTCCTATGTGACACATGCCATTGGAGTGAAACTTCATACATGGAACGATCATGATAAGAGAAAGTGTCATGCATAAGATCCTTAACTCGAGCTTCAATAAATTTAGAGTTATTGCCCCTTGTACATTTGTTTAATTCTTTCTTGTCCGGACGATAACTCCTACATGGCTCTTGCCATTGTATTGAAACTTCATACATGGAAAGAGCATGATGAGAGAAAGTGTCATGAACAAGGGCCATAATTCTGGCTTCAATACTTTTGGAGTTATTGCCCTTTGTTACATTTTTTGGCCGATCAATAACTCCTGTTCGACTGATGCTATTGGAATGACATTTTATTTTTGGAAAGAGCATGATGAAAGTAAGTGTCATGCACAAGGGCCATAAATCTGGTATCAGTATTTTTGGAGTTATTAGCTGTTATCATTTTCTTTTTGAAAAACGTAGTGTGGAAAGCGCATAATGTGGGGAAGTATCATTCATCAAGACCATAACATTTTTAGTGATTTCCCTTTACATATTGTTTTTATTAGAGGGGAGACATCCGTTTTTTTGACAAAAACCTCTAGTTTCTCCTTGAAACCCTATGTTGTGACCATTCTTTAGAATCGTCTCTTCGGGATGATTCTAAATAATGGTCACAACATAGGATTTTGTGGAGAAATGATGATTTAAGTATTTGAGTATGCACCTTTATCTGTTGTTCTGGATTAAGTGAATTTATTTTGCTGTTTCAGAAATGGATGAAGCAGAGTTAGATGAACTAGACCTTGTAGAGTCACAAAATCTGTCAGATCAGAATATATCACCTCACTTTACCCAAACTACAGAGGAGGCAGACGATATAGTAGTATCTAATGGTCCTGATGATCACATCAAAGACAAGGGGGATCACTCTAGAAGGAACAAAGCCAACAGTAACAAAGATGATGGCAAGACAAATGTAACTTGTAAGTCGAGGATATAAATTTTTTGTATCGGACATTGTCTGAAGAGTTTAAATGCTTTTGCAAACAGTGTAGACCCAGATCATTGGACTCATAGAGGAGCCCTCAAATCTGGATCTTTACTGTCTTCTATTAAATTTAATGCTTTCATACTGAGTCGACTGTAATCTACAGGGCTCAACATTAACCTACGTCCGACAGACATTCACTGGTTGAATGTCGGTCCGGTCTTGCAAATATTCCAAGCCACTAGCCCGACTTGTCGTATAAATCCCGGTCCGGTCGCGATACCGATCGAAAGAGAAAGTAGAAGAAAAACACTTACAGATAGGTCACGTCGGGTTCATCTATAATTGTGCTTATACATAGTACGCATGTGCAAAAATACAGACTGCTCTTCACGATATTTTCCCCACTACTAGCTAGCCTTTACAACACCACGTGGTGACCGACGTACTGATACCAGTCTTAGAATTTCGTATCTATTTTTGCTATCGAACAGGGAACACCGTTGAGGAAGTTGTCACAAAAAAAGGCGTCGGTACAATGTATTAATTTGCATGTAGTGTTCAATTGCAACATTTTGAAAACAATACATGAGTTGATACGCGAAATGCTGTATTGAATTAATCTCCCGAATAAATAAAAAACGTGCCAAAAAATTATGACATTTAGACTCATTTACGTTTGATTACAATAACAACGTGTGGAAGCTTTATCGTAAGTAAAATTCGTCTGTTGAAAGAAATGTCACTTAAACTTCGGCTTTACATCAAAATGCGGCGATAGTAGCGATGACAATATAATAAATCGAAGGGGCCTACCAGAAACAAAGAATACATATGAAAAAGAAGCGAAACTGTCAATTTCTTCCCAAATGGCTTTAGAATTTAAATGGCTCCTGATCCTGTATCGTGTTTAATATAGCATTGTAGTGTCATATTTTCATGAACATTCAAATATAACACATTATTCACAACCCATAAATACATTTTAACAACCCTGTTCCTCTCTAAATCTTCTTGATAAAATGTATTTAAAGCAGGATTTGACACTCCATACAGGTTCAACATCTCACCAGTTTTTAAAGACCAAAATAGTTAATCACCAAGTCAGGGCACAAGAAATTTTGGTCAGGGCTAGTAGTTTTCAAAACCACTAGCCCGACCGGTCTAGTAAGCAAAAAAGTTAATGTTGAGCCCTGATCTATACCCTTTGATCCGTGAATACTAATTTATGCAAAAATAATGACATCATGAATATGAATTACATAATTTTTATGATGGCATATGAACACAGGAATTTATAGCCATGGCAGAAACACTATCTAGAATCATATCTATAGATATTATTTCATAAATAAACTGAGCAGACCCTGATCAGATGGCTCCTACAGTAGAACTATAACCCTTTAACTCATATAAACACCTTTTCACAGATTTGCAAACAGAGTAGACCCAGATCAAATGGCTCCTGTTGGAGCTGTCTGATTAGAGTCTGTTCTGTTCGCAAATGGAATTTGATGGATCTGTTTCTTTAGTTTGTAAAATGGCGGTGTGCGGTGATCTAGTGGTAACGCGCTTGAGTAGCAATCTGGAGGTCCGGGGTTCAAATCCTGGTCCCTCCAGGAAATTTCAGTGACGCTTTTCAGGGTCTGTCACCCGTACCTCCTCTCCACCCAGGGGTTAAAATGAGTACCTCTGAGGGTTGCTAGCTGGTTCTGTGGCTGCATGATTATGCCATATGTTAGCAGTGCTCAGTATTGTAGGCAAATGACTCAATGACCGGGAAGTAAATATACAGTAGGTTGAGCGGTCCTTCGGACTAAAAGTAGACTATAACTAGGTACTTCACTTTTTGCAATTTGTTTCACCTTCCATATTTCATTATAACTATTTTGTCCATGAATTTTCAATATGTATTGAAATTGGACTAAATATAGAACAGGGAAATGGATGAAGAGGAAAGAAATCTGAATTCACTGTAATTTTCCTAGTGTAAGAAATTTTTGTGTGTTTCTGTATTAATAGCTGAAATGGCCGCTATGGCAGAACGAATAAAGCAGTTAGAGGCCATGTTAAAGGCAAAAGATAAGACAGAGAACGTATCTAAACTGGCAGGCAAGACGAAACAACTCAATACAGGTAGCCAGCACAGGGAAGATTTAAAACATAGGAAAAAGGAGAAGACCGTGTCTGGGAAATCAGACCGACAGCCTCCCGTTAAAGGTAAAGATCGGTTTGGATTCATCAGTAATTTTCTTTAACCCTTTCCCTCATATAAAAACCTTTTCACGCACTTGCAAACAGAGTAGACTCAGATCAGACGGCTCCTATAGGAGACGTCTGATCAATGTCTGCTCTTTTTATCATTTTTAAGGATGACTTATTAAGGTCAAGGTCATATATCAAGGTCAAAGTTCAAATTTGATTCAATAAGTATGATATATATTTGATCATTAAGTATGATATATATTTGATCAATAAGTATGATATATATTTGATTCAAGAAGTATGATATATATTTGGTTCAATATGTATGATATATATTTGATTCAAGAAGTATGATATATATTTGATTCAAGAAGTATGATATATATTTGGTTCAATAAGTATGATATACAGAGCTCTTATCTAGATATAATGGTTTATCCAGACTTTCTAAACACCTCTCTTATCTAGATATGATGGTTTATCCAGACTTTCTAAACATCTCTCTTATCTAGATATGATGGTTTATCCAGACATTCTAAAAAAAAACACAAAAAAAACCACACCTCTCTTTTCTAGACATAATGGTTTATCCAGACATTCTAAACACCTCTCTTTTCTAGATATGATGGTTTATCTAGATATTCTAAATACTTCTCTTTTCTAGAATTAATGGTTTATCCAGATATTCTAAACACCTCTCTTATCTAGATATAATGGTTTATTCAGACATTCTAAAAAAAAAAACCACCTCTCTTATCTAGATATGATGGTTTATCCAGATATTCTAAACACCTATCTTATCTAGATATGATGGTTAATCCAGATATTCTAAACACCTCTCTTATCTAGATATGGTGGTTTATTCAGACATTCTAAACACCTCTCTTATCTAGACATAATGGTTTATCTAGATGTTCTAAACACTTCTCTTATCTAGATATAACGGTTTATCCAGACATTCTAAACACCTCTCTTATCTAGATATGATTATTAATCCAGATATTCTAAACACCTCTCTTATCTAGATATGGTGGTTTATCTAGATATTCTAAACACTTCTCTTATCTAGACATAATGGTTTATCCAGATATTCTAAACACCTCTCTTATCTAGATAGAATGGTTTATTCAGACATTCTAAACACCTCTCTTATCTAGATATGATGGTTTATCCAGATATTCTAAACACCTATCTTATCTAGATATAACGGTTTATCCAGACATTCTAAACACCTCTCTTATCTAGATATGATTATTAATCCAGATATTCTAAACACCTCTCTTATCTAGATATGGTGGTTTATTCAGACATTCTAAACACCTCTCTTATCTAGATATGATTATTAATCCAGATATTCTAAGCACCTCTCTTATCTAGATATGGTGGTTTATTCAGACATTCTAAACACCTCTCTTATCTAGATATGATGGTTAATCAGATATTCTAAACACCTCTCTTATCTAGATATGGTGGTTTATTCAGACATTCTAAACACCTCTCTTATCTAGACATAATGGTTTATCTAGATGTTCTAAACACTTCTCTTATCTAGATATAACGGTTTATCCAGACATTCTAAACACCTCTCTTATCTAGATATGATTATTAATCCAGATATTCTAAACACCTCTCTTATCTAGATATGGTGGTTTATCTAGATATTCTAAACACTTCTCTTATCTAGACATAATGGTTTATCCAGATATTCTAAACACCTCTCTTATCTAGACATAATGGTTTATCCAGATATTCTAAACACCTCTCTTATCTAGATAGAATGGTTTATTCAGACATTCTAAACACCTCTCTTATCTAGATATGATGGTTTATCCAGATATTCTAAACACCTATCTTATCTAGATATAACGGTTTATCCAGACATTCTAAACACCTCTCTTATCTAGATATGATTATTAATCCAGATATTCTAAACACCTCTCTTATCTAGATATGGTGGTTTATTCAGACATTCTAAACACCTCTCTTATCTAGATATGATTATTAATCCAGATATTCTAAGCACCTCTCTTATTTAGATATGATGGTTAATCTAGATATAATGGTTAATCCAGATATTCTAAACACCTCTCTTATCTAGACATAATGGTTTATCCAGATATTCTAAACACTTCTCTTATCTAGATATAATGGTTTATTCAGATATTCTAAACACTTCTCTTATCTAGATATAATGGTTTATTCAGATATTCTAAACACCTTTCTTATCTAGATATAATGGTTTATTCAGATATTCTAAACACCTTTCTTATCTAGATATAATGGTTTATTCAGATATTCTAAACACCTCTCTTATCTAGACATAATGGTTTATCCAGACATTCTAAACACCTCTCTTATCTAGATATAATGGTTTATCCAGATATTCGAAACACTTCTCTTATCTAGATATGATGGTTAATCCAGATATTCTAAACACCTCTCTTATCTAGATATAATGGTTTATCCAGATATTCTAAACACTTCTCTTATCTAGATATGATGGTTAATCCAGATATTCTAATCTAGAGCTCTGTAGTGAATTAACCCTTACTCTGCAGTATGAAAAAAATGTCTGCTCAGATTTTGATCTTGTGCAATTTTCACTACATCCCATTTGATCAAGCTTTTAAACCTTTCCATGTTCTATATTTATTCCAAATGTCAATACTTACTGAATATTCATGGACAAAATAATGAAATATGGAAGGTAAAACAGTGTAGCCATTTTAGAAAGTTAATAATCATATCTATCAAATTCCATTAGCAAACAGATTAGACCCTGATCAGACGGCTCCTATAGGAGCCGTCTGATCTGGGTCTACTCTGTTTGCAAATGCATGAGAATCCGTTTATATGAGGGAAAGGGTTAATAAAACTATTGACTGAGTGCTAATCAGCTGGAGCCAAATGAGAAGCAAAATTACCTGACATCTCACCTTGGTCTAATCTGTTTGCAAAATGTGGGTCAGGTTAACGGATTAAAGATTAAGTCTTATACTGTAGAACCTGTCTTAAGCGATCATTAAAAAAGAGGTCTAATTATTGGTCTGTAAATGCAGGTGGTAGCTTAAATAATGCAGGTCAAACGTGATGTAGAAAGCTCCTATAGGAGCTTTCTGCATTACTTTTGCCCTGCATTAACTTACCACCTGGTTTTTTAAGACTCCTATGTTCAATAAAGGACAGATATCGTAAGACAGATTCTTCTCTATTACCTTTCAAGCTGTGGGTCCAGATGACAATCCATTTTTTTCAACAACATCACAACATTGCCCTGAAGTAAGGGTGCCAAAAGCCGTGTCACCTACTGCAGTGGATGCAAAGACTCTGTTTGGGGAGTCTGATGACAGTGACTGGGACGAACTGGATGGAGGTAGATATACCCTGCTAAATTATCGTAAATAGACAGGAAAACATATAGGCAATTAGTTTAGATCCACATGATACTGTTTCTGAGGGGAAAATTTGATCAGGGTCTACAGTCTACTCGTCTTGACCATTAGTCATTTTTCACTTTATACATGAACTTAGATGGCTTTTAACCCATTACCTCATAGTCTATTTTTAGATACAACCTCTTTGAATAAATCTACCGAAAAGGAGCACTAACTGGAGAAAAGGAACGTTTTTGAATTTTATAGTTTGAAACCATTGTGATAAATAGAGCATTTGCTCCTATAGGAGCAAATGCTCTATTTATCACAATGGTTTCACAAAGTGACTTTTACAGTAGTCAAAAGTCGTCAATATGAGGGAATGGGTTAAAGCAGGTGGTTGTTTAATGCAGGATGAAAGTAATACATAAAGACAAGGGTAAAAATAAAGATAAAGGCCTTTTTCTGGTGTCTACACAGGTCCATTAAAAGGACCCATTCCCGATGCAAAATAGGAAGCATTTTCCCAATATTTGGAAGAAAAATCCAAATAGAGACCAAATTTTGATAGCAATGCTTTAAAAACGCAAAATATGTTAAAATTGGACCAAAAATTATTTCATAATTATTGAGTTTTATGTCCAAAACAATTTGCTATAAATTGTTAAAATGCATTTCCTCCAAAATTGTTAGAAAAAGGCCGGAGATATGTTCATTTTCAGGAGAGAAAACAAAGCTCAGTGATGAAGGACGAGAGCTGAAAAAGCTGTTGACTGGGGAACCACGGAAGAGGGAAGCTCACACAGCCAGTTATGATACTTCCGTATTGAAGAAGCCCAATCTTGGAAGTTGGACGGGTGTGTTTTATAAATTTATAGCATTTTGCATTTATAGTTATTTCTCTAAGGGCTGTTTCATTTAAATGTGTATTAGGGGGCAGGAAGGCACTTTGAAAAACAGCTATGCATGGATGGGTTTCCCTGCAAAAATGGTACTAATTGGTTTGTGTATTAGTAAAAAACTTCTATGGGTGGGTGGCTGAATTTGAAAATGCCTTCCTGCACCCTCATACACATTTAAATGGAACAGCCCTAAGCATGTAACATAATTATCATCAACCAAAAGCTGTTATCCACTTCAACTCTCACAATTAATAATTTTTCCAAAATTTTCTTTAACCTATTACCTCAAAGGCTATTTTTATGCCCCCCAACGGTGTGCATTTAGTAGTCCCATTTTCCGTCCTTCCATCCGTCCATCCCAAATTTCATGTCCCTTCTATAACTTTTTTATCTGTGAATGGATTTCAAAATAACCTGGCACAAATGTTCACCACACAAAGACGATGTGCCGCGTTCAACTCCCTGGTCCATGGGTCAAAGGTCAAGGTCATCCTTCAGGGTCAAAGGTCGGGGGCATTGTGTTTCACAAACACATATTGTTTAGTCAATTTAGATCCTGCCTCTTTGAATAAAGCTATCGAAAAGGAGCATTTACTAGAGAAAAGGAAAAAAATATGATTGTATAGATTTGAAACCATTTTTCTTTACGGAAGCGTAAAAAAGGCTTCAATATGAGGGAATGGATTAAATAAATACGGTCAGAATGTTGAACCCTTGTTTAACCTTTTACTCCATTCATAGACATTTCAAACAAAGTCAACCCAGATCAGCCAGCTTGTGTTGGAGCTGTTTGATCAGGGTCTGCCCTGTTTGCTTATGGAATACTATTCTTCTGATTCTGCAAGTTTTGCAAGGTTTTATTGGATTATATCTGATTGTAAAATGCACTGGTTATATGAGATTAATCTTTTCTGCAGAAAACAAAACTCCTAGGTCTTTCCTTTCCACCACGGATAAGGTTAAACAGCCTGAAAGACCAGCAGTCAATCCTGAGACGGGTACCGTGAGCGGCAAGTACAAGCTGAGGGAGGAGTACAAACCTCGTCAGACCATTATACAAAAGGAAGATGAAAGGGTTGCAGTAACAGACCCGTTCTGTGGGATCAGAATAATGTAAGTACATGGGGGTTCATGTAATTAATAATCATGATGTCATTGTTTCTTACATGAATGTGTCTTACACGAATATTCATGGTAGAAAGGGTTAATAGAGACACCTTTGCAAACAGAGTAGACCCAGATCAGACATCTCCTGTAGGAGCCCTCTGTTCCATGTGTCTTACACGAATATTCATGGTAGAAAGGGTTAATAGAGACACCTTTGCAAACAGAGTAGACCCAGATCAGACATCTCCTGTAGGAGCCCTCTGTTCCATGTGTCTTACACGAATATTCATGGTAGAAAGGGTTAATAGAGACACCTTTGCAAACAGAGTAGACCCAGATCAGACATCTCCTGTAGGAGCCCTCTGTTCAAGGTCTGTTCTGTTTGCCTCTGATCTGAGCCTATTCTGTTTGCAAAGATGTTAACCCTTTCTCTGTCATATATTCATAAGAAATCATGACATGAATATTTATTGGCTGGAATTTTATAATGGCATATGTATTTTGGTATTGGTAGGAACTGTAGAGACAGATCTATTTTAATTCCATAAGCAAATAGAGCAGACCCAGATCAGACGGCTCTTTTGGAGCTGTCTGATTTGGGTCTGCTCTGTTTGCTAATGGAACTTGAGTTTACATGAGGGAAAGGGTTAAAAGGCATATCTATGGAGTAAAGGGTAAATCTGCAATAGAGCATAGTATCAGACAGAAATATCTTGAGCAATGATTTATCTTGTCACCGTCTTGTTTTGTGATATAATAATAGTGCTGGATAGCACTTTTATATTAAGTCAGTAGGTCATGTGACAGTAGGTCATGTGACCAAATGAACCTGAGAGATTATATTATGTATTATGCTTATTCAAAGTCAAGACCATCACCTAGTTAACCCTTTACACCTTTTTTATGGCTACAGGAGCCGTCTGATCAGGGTCTGTTCTGTTTAATAATCAAATCATGATAGATCTGACTCTATAGTTCCAAGACCTCCTGTGTATAATTATTATAAAATTTTACTTACTAAATATCTATGATATGTTGATTTCTCACATGCATATTCAAGAGGGAAAATGATAGGGCTAGTTCAAACATTCCTGTGCTATTTTCCTTAAATGGCACTGACAGAGTATTCTCAATATACAGAGCTCCAGATAAGATGCCTAAATTAAAATATTTTCAAGAATAATGTACTATGACCACTCTTTAGAATCATCTCGAAGAGTGGTCACAGTACAGGGTTTGGTGGAGAAATGACTATTTTAGTATTTGGGTACATACCCTTATCTGTAACTGAATATAAATGATGATTACTTGTTTTCATTTACAATAAAATTAATCCTAATCATTTCTGAATTGTAGTAACCCTCGAATATCTATGAGTGAATTCAAAAACAAAATGGCTGGACGTACCATGGTTAAAATTCCTCGATTACTGGCCAAGACTGGGATGGCAGACCTACAGAAAGACAACTGGGTCACCCTTGGAGTGGTCGTACACAAAACAGAGCCAAGACAATCAGCCAATGTTAGTCACCAGCTTTACTCTCTGTTTCCTGAATTTTTCTGTATGATTTTAACGTTTTACTGGAGTCTATTTTTCTTCTTTTCAATTGCTTTTTAGCCTTTCCTTTTTTCAAAGAAAAATCTCAACTATTGAAGTCTATTGTCATGGCCTGGTGTTGTTACTTTCACAGTTTTTGCTAGAACTACAAGAACTGACTTGAACCCTTTTATTCATAAATAATCATGTAAAACAATAATTACATGGTGAATACATATAGGAGTTTTCTGCATTACTTTTGACATGCATTAGGCTACCACCTGCCTTACAGATCCGTAATTAGATGGCCACTTAAGACGGTTGAATGCAAGACTAACAACTACATAATTTTACTTTTATAAACATTTCAAATGATTCTTTTTTCTAAAATTGTGAATGTTGATTTTCTTTCATTTTTATTGAATATGTGCCTTAAACTACTGCACTGCTATTGCCATTTCCTGCTTTACCTTTAGTGAACTGCATAAATATTTTAACAGCTCAAAATTAATTTATGTAACCCTTTACTAAAATGTCGTTCTATGCCTTTGCAAATAGATTAGACCCAGATCAGGAGCCATCTGATCAGGATCCGCTCTGTTCGCTTATGAGATCTGACTATACAGTTTCTGCCATTGGCAGATACTTCTGTGTCCATGTGTTATTTTAACAATCTAATTAATATAATAATTCTTGTTGAGATTAGTTCTTATTAAATGAATATTCATGGAGTAAAGGGTTAAAAAATAATAGTCATTTTCTCTATACAAATAAACAGAGTTACTTGGTGTCTCATCTGGATCCAAACTGTTTGTATAAGTAATTACACATTTCTGTGTAGAATATTGATAAATTCACTGTTTCCTACACTCACAGGAAAAGACCTACTGCATATATATGGAAGCTAACTGCTTAACCCTTTCCAACATATAGACGTGTTTTCACGCATTTGCAAACAGAGTAGACCCAGATCAGACGGCTCCTATAGGAGCCTTCTGATCAGGGTCTGCTCTGTTTGCTAACGGAATTTGAAAGATCTGTTTCTTTACTTCTTAAATGGCTATAATATTCCACCTTTTATATTTTATTATAACTATTTTGTCAGTGAATATTTAGTAGGTATTGAAATTTGAAATAAACAGGAACAGGAAAATGGTTAAGTAATACACATTTCTGTTTAGCATGCTAATGTATTCGCTGTTTTACACATTTCTGTGTAGCATGCTAATGTAAATCGCTGTTTTACACATTTCTGTGTAGCATGCTAATGTATTCACTGTTTTTACACATTTCTGTGTAGCATGCTAATGTATTCACTGTTTTACACATTTCTGTGTAGCATGCTAATGTATTCGCTGTTTTTACACATTTCTGTGTAGCATGCTAATATATTCGCTGTTTTCTACACTCACAGGGAAAGACGTACTGTATATGGAAGCTAACTGATCTCCAGACCTGTGATAAAACTGTGACATTCTTCTTGTTTGGAAACATATATAAGGAACACTGGAAGAATGACCTGGGCATCGTCGTAGGGCTACTCAACCCCTCTCTCATGGACAAGGCAGAAAAGGTAACTTCAGAGCAACAGATAAGATGTGTGTACTCAGATACTAAAATCATCATTTCTGCACCAAACCCTATGTTGTGACCGCTCTTTAGAATCGTCTCAAAGAGGTGATTCTGAAGAGTGGTCACAACATAGGGTTTGGTGCAGAAATAAAGAAGTTACTCTTGAAAATGTTTTAATTTACATGTCTTATCTGGATCTCAGTAACTTTAATTTAAACCTTGAGACTGAATTGAAATTTCCATAGGGACTTTGAAAATTGTGCAGACTGACCAAAGACTATGTGTGTGAAACCCTAGCACTTTACTCCATAAATACACCTTTGCAAATAGAGTAGACCCAGATTAGATGGCTTCTATAGGAGCCATCTGATCAGGGTCTGCTCTGTTTGCTTATGGATAATATATATCTCATTCTACAGTTTCTGCTTTGGCAAAAGTTTCATTTGTTAATATTCCATTTTAAAAATTAATCTAATAAATATTCATGATGTCATCATTTCTTACATGAATATTCATGGAGTAAAGGAGGTTGGTCCATATGTGCCTAAGTTTGCCTTTCTGAATACGTCGGGTAATTGGAAATGGTCCATACACTACCATACTACAGTCAAACTTGCATGAGCGACCACGTGTATTAAGCGACCACTTGTCCTAAGCGACCACTTTCAGGTCCTCCCGTGAGGTTTTGCTCTATATTTAACTTGTACTAAGCGACCTTTGTCTAACGTGACCAGCGACCACCAAATACCTGTCCCTACGATAATTGCTGTTTTGTTAAGTGACCAATTATATATTGTCGTTGTTGCATCATGACAAGCAATCGCATTCACACCTTTATACGACTGACTGTTCGAGAAACTTACCTGTCACGCCTAAATTTGACATGTTCTCAATACAAAACATGTACCACTCAGTAAACTCCGTTAGTCTCCGTGCTCTTAACATTTCTTAGTGAGTAAGGTCGAACAATGTCCGAAGTTAAAGGTTCATTTAGCAAATAATTCAAACAACCAAGTATATGTTTCATAAAACAAGTTTTATATCAGGATGTAATTGCCTCTGGGCCTGTCAAACCCCTAGTCCGATTAAATCTGCTGTGTAAAACAATAAATATGGCTGTCACTGTTTTCAGAAATTGAAAGGTCACATGTGATGTCGCGTGTGATTTATTGGGGTCTTAAATTTCATTTGATTGGTCAAAGAATGCACACCCTTTTTTTGCATTAGCATATAACCTCCAACCCCGCACTGAGTTAGGGGTTTAGATTTCTAATGTTGTTTGTTTTTCATAATTAAAGTGCAAACTTTGGTGGCTTTGACGGTGAAAAAATTCAGTGCATGCGCATCTCAATTATACACACAATTAATTTGTAACGAAAGTTATGCAGTTAAGATTCTACTGGTTCCCTTGCTATTAGGGCATCATATGAGCCGGTAATCAGCTGTGTGTATTACATTCATGGCGGCATATATACGATTTAATAGTTGTCAGTTTTCACACGTAAGATTTGCATTGCATAAGGGAAAAGGCCATTGGTTAGAGAGTATAATGAGCTTGGAAAGCATGTTTACAAGTAGCAGGGCAGAGTTTGAAAACAAACAAACCAAAATCAGTGACTTCTTTAAGTAATTTGTATGAAAGAAGTGACTGATTTTTGTTAATTTGTTTTAATTTCATTCAGAAATAAGACAGGGAAAGTGTTAACCCTTAACATTTAAGGCCTTTATTTGGTTCCCAGCTGGAAGGAGCTGGGAGTCAAATTCAGACATTTAAACTGCTAATTTGGTTAAGGGTAGGGAGACATATGCTGTACATATTTTTGATGAATAAACTAAATCAAACAATAAAATGGTATCTCTTTAATCTCAGAAATAACAAAAATGAAATATTTTTATGCTTTATTACATACATATGCAGGCACATATATACATGTATATAAATTAACATTGCAAACTGAAAAGAAAACATTTGCATGTTTCTTTACTACACTTGATGGGGTTTTGTATTGAGAGACCGTTTTATTAAGAGACCACTTTTTGACCGTCCCTTGGGTGGTCTCTTAATACAAGTTTGACTGTATAATGATGCAATTTATTATTTCAATAGGCCCAGTCGGAAGTTGCCTTCACAATCAGTCACCCTGGCCAGATGCTGGTCTTGGGCATCGCTAAGGACCTTGGCAGATGTCGTGGAGTCACTAAGGCAGGCCAGCCATGCTCATCCTTTATAAACAAGTTAGTGCAAGGATATGATTTTGTATTTAACTGGGCTTTGCAGAGCTACAGATAACAGTGCATACTCATATACTAAAATTGTCATTTCTCCACCAAACCCTATATTGTGACCACTCTTTAGAATCCTCGAGACAATTCTAAAGAGTGGTCACAACATAGGGTTTGGTGGAGAAATAAAGAAGTTATTCCTGAAAATATTTTAATTTACACATCTTATCTGGACCTTTGGTTTTGTGTGGAAAATATCAGATTCAGACTGGACTGCTAACCGAACAACCAGGCCCTTTTCTGGCAATTTTGGGGAAATGCATTTTAATAATTGAGAAACTTTTTGCACGTAAAACTGAATGATTTGGAAAGATGTTTTGGCCCCATTTGAACTTATTTTGCATTTTATTTTAGCATTTTAATCAAAATTTTAGTGTCCATTTGGATTTTTTCTCAAAATTTGGGAAATTGTAAACTGTTTTGCATTGGAAATGGATCCTTTTAACAGACCCATGTAGATGCCATAAAAAGGCCTGGTAACTGTGTGTTTTAGTTTTAGGAGTGTTAAAATAAGAATGAGATGAGGATAGCTTGAATAAAGAGTTGTGTTTGTATTGCCTTTTAAGATTATTATCAAGTTATGATCACTAACATATATCTTATAATAGAAACCTTTTTCTTCAAAATTATTTTGTTATAATAGTGTCTGATCTGGGTCTACTCTGTTTGCAAAGGCATAGAATGGCATATTTATGGAATAAAGGGTTCGATTCCTACTCAAATTGAAATATGGACTAAACCGCATTACGATGTTCCTCATTGAGCTCTATTGTGCAGCTTTATATGTAACAGAACTATGACAATTCTGATGGTGTTACAGGACACAGGGAGAGTACTGCACATACCATGTGCAGGCTGCGTACAGAAAAACAAGCTCCAAGAGAACTGAACTCCAAGCTAGGTAGGCAACTATTTACTCTTGTACTTTATGAATATTCATGTTGGATTTGTCTGAGTCTACTCTGTTTACAAAGGCACTAAAATATGAATAAAATATTCCAAATAGGGAATTAATGGCTTAATGCATGTAACCAAAATGTGACATGTATTTTGACATGATAATCTTTGAAAAAGGCCCTTATTGGTCGAAATATTAGATCAGAGCTATTCAAGTATTTATGTATAAATAAAAGGATGATAATCTTTTTCCATATTGTCACGTTTTATACTTTTCTTCAGCACTGGAGTAGTACCAAAATCTTTTGAACACAAGAAACATAACAACCAATCTGGCTTCTTCTTTTACGGAGGAAACACATTCTCTTCCATGAAGTAAGTAACAAACTATTACATTTTAACCCTTTTCTTGCTGAATTTTAAAATACATTTCTGCTTCTTTACCCATGCCCTGTTGTATAATTACATATATCTTCACTGTGTACACGTATTTCGCTGTGCAATCACTGCTATGGAGTGCACTGGTTGCACAATCAACTTGTAAATAGTACAGACCCTGATGAGACAGCTCCTGCAGGAGCTGTCTCATCTGGGTCTTCACTATTTACAGGTAGGTATATTGATGTGAATAGCAAGCGAAGGGTTAAGATTATTGTATACAGATGTCCAGATAAGATGTTTAAATTAGAACATTTTCACGAATAGCTCCTTTGTTTCTCCACCAACCTCTATACTGTGACCACTCTTAACAGCCTTATTAAGAATCATCTCTTCAAGATGATTCTGAAGAGTGGTCACAATATAGGGTTTGGTGGGGAAAATACAGAGGTCCAGATAAGATGAGTGAATTAAAACATTTTCAAAAATAACTCCTTTATTTCTCCATCAAACCCTATGTCATGACACGATAACTCAAACAGTACTTCACATATTGATTCCATATTTAGGGCATATGCTTAAGTATCATCAGAGGAAGATGCTTATAGTTTTTGGGTTGAATCAGATCACTATGTCTATAGTTGTCTGCCCTTGATTCATCCAAAATGCCATAAACGTTTGTCAACACTTTTGATGTGATGTGATTACTCAAATAGTACTTCACATATTTGGTTCATATTAAGGGTATATGCTTAGTATTATGAAAGGAAGACACCTTTAGTTTTTGGGTTGAATGAGATCACCATGATTTATCAAAAATGCCATATTCAACAAAAGATCATCCCCAGGGCCCTCTCTGACTGAGTCAGTTTTCTAGTTTTATAAGCAAACAGAGCAGGCCCTGATGGCTCCTACGATTGGAGCTTTCAACATTACTTTCCTCTTGCATTAAGCTGTCACTTGTGTTTCTAGACATGTGTAGTGATACAGTTTAGAACAATTCTGTATTATAGATTTTGGTAGGACCAAACTTTTACTTCAAGTTTTCTGGAATTTCAAGTTATCCTAGTTCGAGATATTGAAGATCAACTGTACTAAAATTGTCACTTGGTTGTGACCACTTTTAAGAATTGTCTCGAAGAGATGATTCTTAAGAGTGGTGACAACATAGGGTTTGGTGGAGAAGTTATTCTTGAAAACATTTTATTTGTGCATTTTATCCGGGCCTATGTACGATATGAAGATATCATATGTGTCATTTTATGTCATCTAGGCCACAGGCAAAGTCAACTAAGGACAAGATGAATCTGAATAAACTTCAGACATTTGAGTCTGGTAAAGCAGCCGGCAAGGTGACAACAATGTCTCTACATGAGCTGGAGCCTAAAGACAAAGCTCGTCTATCTAAACTGGAAGAGAAAGACAAGAAACTGTAAGCTATAGAGTTTGTTTGCTTTTCATCCCTGCCCCACTTAAACACTTTTCTCATATAAATGCCTTTTCACACATTTACAAATAGAGTAGACCCAAATCAGACAGCTCCTATAGGAGCCATCTGATCAGGGTCTGTTCTGTTTGCTAATGGAATTTGATAGATAGGTGTTTTTAGTTTCTAAAATTGCTACAATGTTCCACCTTCCATATTTCCTTATAACTTTTTGGTCCATGAATATTCAGTAGGTATTGAAATTTGGAATAAATATAATGGGGAGTATATTGCTTTCCTCTTGTCAGTTGGTCATGATGAGTAGATTCTATTGATTTTAAGGTCAATAGGTCAAGGTCATTGTCACATTTCAAGGTAAAAACTGTAGGCTTGTAGCCATGCATGGGGCATTCATCTCTTGTAAACAATGTTATTTTATATGCCGGTCAGACAAATTCCGCAAGATGGTAACCTTGATGATTTTCCTAGTCATATACACATGCTGTGTGATGCATGTTAAGTATATTTCCAACATGATAAGGTCTGCTAAAAGGATGATCTATTACAATTTTAACACATCTGATTGATTCGTTCAAGCCTAGAGATGTTGATAGATCAGTTCAACTATTATCTATTGCTGCTCTCAATGTGTTTATTTCAGTTTAGAACTTCTTTCTGTGCCTACAGCTGGAGCAATGAATTTTGTGAAACATCTGGTTAAAGACAAGGACAACAAAAAAGGTATTCTGTCAGCAGAAACTGCACAAAAAGAAATTAACCATCAGAGTCTATTCAGTATGAAAGGCTTGCCAGAGGATTTTGAATAATAAACAGTGCAGACCCTGATCAGAGGGCTCCTCTAGGAGTCATCTGGTCTGGGTCTACACTGTTTGCAAATGACTGTGCATGCATATTCCGCATTGAAAGGGTTAACTTGTCACATGATAAGAAATATACTGTGAACCCTCATTACAACGGAGGTGTTTGTTTCCAGCCATTTTGCTGGTATAATGAGGTTGCCGTTTTAACGAGTTTAAATATGAAAGGAACCATATGACCAGTTTTAAACTAGTACAAACAGGTGAACGCTTCATGCAGAATGCAAGAAGTATTGGTATTGTACATATTTATTCAGTGGTTGTTTCAAAGATGTTTCAAGGCGTACTGCCGATATAACGAGGGTGCCATTGTAACGAATGCCGGTATAATGAGGGTTCACTGTAGTCTTCAATTTTTTTTCGTCTACTACAATTCTGCCAGCAAAGTTTTCCTTCATTTCTTCTAGCTGTTTATCGGATAAATGTTCATGTAAGAGATAATGAGAATATGACTATTAATTAGCTGACCTTTTATAATGGTATCGTGAACAAGGTAATTTTTACCATGGCAGAATCAGATCTATATTATTGCATAAGTGAATAATTTAGACCCTGATCAGATAATGGATTGAAACTTTGTCAATTGTCAAATAGTTTTATTCCTAAAGAGACACTGATTTAAAGTAATCACAACCATTAGTTTGCAAATAGTTGAACTGAAAATTCAGTAATTCATACATTGACCCATTTGACTCCTTTGCTGTAAAAGCCATTTTATCAGGGTCTGCTCTGTTTGCTTAACCCTTTCCCTGTTCTATATTTAGTCCAAATTTGAATACCTACTGATTATTCATGGACAACATAGTTATAATGAAACATGGAAGGTGGAACATTGTAGCCATTTTTGAAAGTAAAGAAACAGATCTACCAAATTCTATTAGCAAACAGAGTAGACCCTGATCAGATGGCTCTGATCTGATCTGGGTCTACTCTGTTTGCAAGTGCGTGAAAACACGTTAACATGAGGGAAAGGGTTAAGATATAGATCCAGTTGTACAGTTTCTGTCATGATCAAAAAAACTTTCTTTTCATTATGTCTCTATGGAAATTTAATTAATTATCATGATGTCATTAGTTCTTGCCTGAATATTCATGGAGTACATATACATACTTCATACTTGATATATATTTATCCTCTTCTCATGAAGCAGCAACTTCATGAGAGGTGCCATGACAAGGTCAAGTGAAACTTTAAGGTCAAGGACAAATTCTTAAAACTTTAACCTGGCCATTACTGTTAAACTATGAGATACATGCTTCATATGTATGAAGCAGATTTTAGTAAAAACGTAGCATCTTAAAATTATTTGACTTTCCTGATCACAGAAAGAGCATTTACATATTTGCATAATTGTTTGTGTCCAAGTCGACAGGTGTTCACAAGCTCTTTGAGAAATCGAATATTTCTTTAAAATGCATCCGCTTCCTGATTATGTAATTGTTTTAAAATTTCAGTTGCTGAGGATGGATCTACAACCCCTTTTATTGAGTCTGTCTCAGCCACTGATTTATTGAAACAGCACCGGTCCCAGCTTCAACAGAAGAAGCTGGGCACAAGCAGTGCCGATCCACTTAAGTCAACTCCCCAGCTTGGCAAAGGTTTCTACTCAGGCCAGAAAATATCCCTGGATGTCCCGGTGAAGAAAACAAAAGGCACAGCAGCAGCTGAGCTGGCAAAGGTATAAACCTTTTGAGAATGGGAATGAGCTAACCAACTGGCATTTGCAAACAGTATACATTCAGAAAGGACTCATAGAGAAGCCCTTCGATCAGGGTCTGCACTGTTTGGCATTTAAAAACATAGGAAATCTGATTGTTTTATTATACTGTCATGAACACTGCTATTGAATAAAGGACAATTCCATGCTGAAAATAACTGAACTTTTATACTGATTAGTGAAGAAAAGAGGCTTTGGCAGAAACTAGAATCAGATCATCAATTCATTAGCAAATAGATCAGGCACTGATAAGATGGCTCCTATAGGAGCCGTTTGTTAGGGTCGTTTCTGTTTGCAAAGGGATTAGAAAGTATTTGTAGGAGGGAAAGGCTTATTAATTAAGTAGTGGCAAAGATTTCTTGATATGTTTTTAAATAGAATAAATGAGTTGCTGCTTGAAAAGTGTCTGGGGTTTTGAAAACGGTGTTGATCAAGACTTGTCACTGTCAGAGATTGACCATATGCCATACTCCATGATTATTCATGTAAGAAATAGTAACTTCATAAATATTAATTGGTTCAATTTTATAATGGCGTATGAGCACATTAATTTTTGGCCATGCAGAAGCTGTAGAATCAGATCTATATGATTCCATAAGCAAACTGCAGTGCCTGATCAAACGTCTTCTACAGGAGCCATCTGATCTGGGTTTACAAATATGTCAAAGGGGATCTATATGAGGTAAATGGTTGTAACATGTCAGGGTCTGTACAGTGTTGTATTGGATGAAACAATGAATTTATTCTGTATCACTTAAAACTTCATTATGCTCCCCACAAGGTGAGAAGCATATAGGCTTGCTATTGTCTGTCTGTCCATATGTATGTTTGTCCATAGTCTCCACAATTCCTCATATACAGATGAACAAAGTTGATACATAAAGAAGGGAATTTGATTTGACCATTTTTACCAAAGTCATGGGACATTGAAATTTATTCACTGTATAACATGTAGTGAAAAGTGCTTGATTTAGAGACCATATGTCCAGAGGGGCATCTATTTCCTATTGACACAATTTTGTTGTTAGACACTGGGTTTTTGTATGTATCTTGCTAAAATAAGAAATACAGTAAAACCCCGCTAATACGACCATCTAAAAGGGGTATAATTCTGGGTGCTAGATGCAGGTGGTAGCTTAATGCAGGACAAAAGTAATACAGAAAGCTCCTAGAGGAGCTTTCTGCATTACTTTTGTCCTGCATTAAGCAACCACCTGCTTATAAAAACACCCATGTTTATTCATTAAGTGGTCACATTAGAGGGGTTCTACTGTATAATGTACAGGTTTCTGTTAATCCTTTTCCTGTTCTACGTTTATTCCAAATTTCAATACCTACTGAATATTCATGGGAAATATTTTAACAACGAAATATGGAAGGTAAAACATTGTAACCATTTTAGAAAGTAAAGAAAAAAGATCTTTCAAATTCCGTTAGCAAACAGTGCAGACCCTGATCAGCCATTTGATCTGGGTCTACTATGTTAACAAGTTTATATGAAGGAAAGGGTTAATCCTGCATGGTCTAAGGCATCTTCTAACAAGAGACATGCTTTCCTGCAAATCTTCCTCTTTACAAATGGAAGTAATTGTGGTCTGCGAAACACGTTGTCTGCTACAATTTTCAGAGATACTTTTTCATAATTTTCCTTCAGAAATACTCAGAGTGTCACACAGTTCAGATCCTAATGATACTCTTAGTTGTCGCTCATCTCATCTGGATCCAAACAGTTTGCCAATTTCCTGCAGAGTTGAAAATATGTTGGAAATATCAGTTACTTATTAACCCTTCTCTTGATGAATTTTAAAATACATTTCTTTACCCATGCCCTGTTGTATAATTACATATATCTTCACTGTGTACAAGTATTTCGCTGTGCAGTCACTGCTGTGGGGTGCACTGGTTGCACAATCAACTTGTAAATAGTGCAGACCCTGATGAGACAGCTCCTGCAGGAGCTGTCTCATCTGGATCTTCACTATTTACAGGTAGGTATATTGATGTGAATAGCAAGCGAAGGGTTAACGCTTTATGCTACAGTGGTATTATAAAACAAGAACTAATAATTTGTTTTCAGCAACTCGCTATAGCCAAGGTGAAAGCCAAAGGTGGCATTGATAAGGAAGATCCTAATGCAGTAAGAAAAAGATTAACGTCTCCAGAAGCAAAGGAAAAAGTTCGCAAAAGAGTTGCTGATGCCATGGGTAGGTGTTGCACAAAGCATTGAAATTATCACTCAATGATTATGCCCCTTACAAGGCAGGGGGCGTATAGCCTTGCTCTTGTGTCTGTTTGTCCATATATCTTTATGTCTGCAAATCTTGTGCCTCCAACTCCTCATACACCAGTACAAAAGAACAATGTTCATGTGAAGATGTACGTAAAGAAGGGAATTTTTGTTCCAGCAATATTTACCAGAGTTATGGGACTTTGAAATTTTCTCCATTATATAACATATAGTGAAACATCTTCTTTGTCCAACTCCTCATACACCAATGGGAGGATTTGCTTCAAATTTTCGCAGAAGAAGTACATTGAAAAGAAAATGCACATGAAGAAGGGAATTTTGATCTGACCATTATTACCAGAGTTAATGACATACTTTGAAATTTTCTTCATTATATGGCCTATAGTGAAAAAATAATTTGTATTCTCATATACCGATAGGAGGGTTTACTTCAAACTTTCACAGATGAACAAAGCTGATATGAAGATATACTTAAGAATGGAAGTTTTGCTCTATTTTACCATTATTGGACTTTTTAAATTTTCTTCACTATATAACATATTCGTACAAATGTTCACCACCTTGAGACAATGTGTCGCGAAAAAGAACCAGGTTCCTATCTCAAATGTCAAGGTCACAATCGGGGGTCAAAGGTAAAAATTTGGACGTTTTGTCGTGTCTGCTCTGTAACACCAACATACATGAGTGGATTTCAAAATAACCCAGAACAAATGTTTACCTCCTTGAGATATTATTTCACAAAAAGAACCAGGTTCCTATCTCAATGGTCGAGGTCACAGTTGGGGTCAAAGTTCAAAAATGGGGACATTTTGTCATGTCCTCTCTGTAACTCCTACATACAACATGAGTGGATTTCGAAATAACCTGAAACAAATGTTCAGCACCTTGAGACAATGTGTTGCGAAAAAGAACAATGTTCCTATCTCAAAGGTCAAATTCACAATAGCTAGTGGCACAGGATTTTTTTTTTCAATGGCTGAAACTGGTGAATCATATATATTATCGTATAAGCAAATAGAGCAGACATCACTCAGTCTCTACAAGTGAATACATTGCTATGACAAATGATATAGAATCATATTCTATAAGCAAACAGAGGGGGTCAAAGGTAAAAAATGTGGACGTTTTGTCGTGTCTGCTCTGGGTCTACTCTGTTTGCAGTAGAAAGGCATATTTATGGAGGAAAGGGTTAATGGTTGCTTAGGACTTGTTTCACAATACAGTAACATCTCTCTATAACAGCCACTAAATTACATCAAGTATTTTGTGTTAAAGGCAGGTGGCTGCTTAAAGCAAGGTGAAAGTAAAACAGAGCGTTCTGCTTTACTTTCATCTTGCTTTAAGCAGCCATCTGCCCTAAATACCAACTAATTAACACAGTTTAGTGGCCGTTATAGAGAGGTTTTACTATACATGAATAATGATCTTAACAGTCATGTGTGATATTTTTCTTTCTTTCTGTGTTTATCACAGACACTGATGATGGAACACCAGGCAGGAATAGACAGCATTCAGAGCCCCCGAGAAAGAAATCAAAGTTCCTTGGTGACCTGGATCTCAACTCTCCAGAGGTTCAGAGTCTGCTTAAAGCAAAGTCTAAACACACCGGGGCTCTTGCTGAGGTGAGTGTTTAATATCCTAGATATTCAGACCGAAAACTGTGCAGACCCTCAAGGAACAGTTTGAGTAGGATCTGCACTGTTTTCTACATTTTTTATCAGAGCAAAACGTTCCCTTGAAAAATTTATATTATCAGAATTCGGCTAATAAATACTTATGATGTCATCATTATATGAATATTGAACAAGTAAAGGATTAAACTTATACAGACTGTTAGGTACATTCTAAAACATAGCCTGCAGACTAGTGGCAAGTCTCTAGTTGTAACTGTATACCGTTTCCGCTACTGAAGTCACAGCAATACTTGTCTGAATCTCAGACATCTGATACACAGTTTTTTAGCTCATCTGAGCAAAGCTCAGGATGAGCTTTTGGGAGACTTGAATGTCTGTCGTCCGTCGTCAACAATTTGCTTGTGAACACTCTAGTGGTCACAATTGTAGTCCAATATTCATGAAACTTGGTCAGAATGAATGTCTTGATAAAATCTCGGACGAGTTCGAAAGTGGGTCAAGTTGGGTTAAAAACTAGGTCACTAGGTCAAATAGTAGGAAAACCTTGTGAACCCTCTAGAGGTCACATTTTTTGCTCAATTTTCATGAAACTTGGTCAGAATGATTGTCTCGATAAAATCTCGGAGAAGTTTGAAAACTGGGTTACGTGGGGTTAAAAACTAAGTCACTAGGTCAAACAGTAGAAAAACCTTGTTAACACTCTAGAGGTCACAATTTTAGTCCAATCTTCATGAAACTTGGTCAGAATGAATGTCTTGATAAAATCTCGGACAAGTTCGAAAGTGGGTAAAGTGGGGTTAAAAACTAGGTCATTAGGTCAAACAGTAGAAAAACCTTGTGAACACTCTAGTGGTCACATTTTTTGTCCAAACTTAATGAAACTTAGTCATAATGATTGTCTTGATAAAACCTCAAACGAGTGTTAAAGTGGGTTATGTGGGGTTAAAAACTAGGTCACTAGGTCAAATAGTAGGGAAATATAGTGAACACTCTAGAGGTCACATCTATAGCCAAATCTTCATGAAAATTGGTCAGAATGATTGTCCTAATAAAATTTTGGACAATTTTGAAAGTGGGTTATGTGAGGTCAAAAAGTAGGTCACTGGGTCATATCTTAGAAAAATGTAGTTAACACTCCAGCGGCCACATTTTTAGCCCAGTCTTCCTCAATCTTGCTCAGAGTGTTTGTCTTGGTGATACCAAGTTTGAGTGTGATCATGGGTTGGATGGGAATAAAAATTAGGTCACTAGGTCAAATCTTAGAAAAATTACTCTAGAGGGCACATTTTTAGTCCAATCTTCATTGGTCAGAATCATTGTATTGATAAAATCAATATACTAAATCTTTGAAAATATTGTTCTGCAGAACCACTGCTCATGATCCACTATCAACATTGTTCAAGTATTGTACCTAAGGTCAATATTGGCCCTACCCATGGGCTACCAAGCGAAAATCTTAAATCTATGGTAATCAGATGAGCGATTAAGGGCCATCTTGGCCCTCTTGTCATACAGTACTTGTACATTGTGTAAAGCTCCTTTTCTACATGTTTTTAAGGCGGAAGCAGAACATGAAGAGAAGTATTTTTCTGCGCTGGAGCAGAAGGAGAAGATGGAAGACAAGATGGCGTCCATCATGGAGGTCCCTGTCACCTTGTTTGTGTGTCTGCAGGTGAGATACAGTTAGCACTTTACTCCTTAAATACTCCTTTCTATGCCTTTGGAAACAGTAGACACAGAGACAGTAGCTCCTATAGGAGCCGTCTGATCAGGGTCTGCTCTGTTTACAACGTAATAGGTGCTACTATAACAATTAATCCAATTCAAGGTTATATGTCAAAGATCAAGGTCGCATAATCTTGAAAAACCCTTATGAATCAGGGGTGTAAATAATTTTCAAAAGCTACTCGCCCTGTAGGACTAGTGACCACTGAAATCCACTCACCCTTATGAAACTTTTACTTGCCCTTAGATTTTCATACATATATAAATGTACTCTTTAGCCGGTGTTGGTGGTTTTGTCAAACTAACGGTTCGTCGAACTGATTTTATATAGTAGGCAAAAAAGTGGTTTCATCAAACTGATATTTATATAGTGGGTAGGGCTATTAGCGGTATTGTTGCACTGCGGATAATTTGTAGCACAATTATCGAACTGTCAAAGTTGAAATATGAAAGTATGTAGCGGACTGAGTTCATAATCTATATCATCATCATCTTCAGTAATCCCTGAACTCTTCCAGAGTATAGTCACTTAAAACTCTTCCAGAGAATAGTAATATGAACAAAGAAAAAAATTAAAAGTATATATTTTTATTGCCAACGACAAGCCTGTTTAATCTTTAAATCACTAAGTCATGCAGGATCAGTGCAACTTTGTATGATCTATTAAATTAGTGAAATGTTCAGCAAATGGTTGGATTCCAAACTATTTTCTATCAAACAGTCATCAAAACATGTCATAAACACATCAATTGCTTTCAGGTATGAACCTAATTATTACTGTACTTAACATACCCTCCGCTATTATACTAATCAATTACCAGTTTGAAGAAACCACAACCCATTTTGTTCATAAAGTCCAGTTTCACAAAACCACCATAATCCTTTAGCCCATTCAAACACATTGAACCGTTTTTCTTGCACTTTTCTTGTTCTCGTACTTTGTATCATACTGTTTCTGTGGTTCTTCTTCCTTTTCTCTTTCTTTTTCCTTTTTGTCATCACTTCCAACCCATGCCTTCTCTTCAGAGAACGAATGAAAGCTTGTTTGTTTAGACATTTTGACATATTTGGCTTATGACTTTCACCCAGCAATAAGCTGCCACCTATCTTTTTTAAAGCCCGAAAATGAAACTTGTTTTAGTTTTCGAATAATCGAGTTTTTACTGTACTATTATAGGGACAATCTTCAGTAAGCACCCATTTAACACAAATGCTATCACTCTTGTTTTCCAAAGTCCTAAGATCTGTATTCTCATGTTACCAACTTTCATATTTTCAGTGCAAGTACAAATACTTCAGTGTACATGATCGATGTAAGAAGGAAAATCATGCGATAAAGAAGGTTAAAGGAACCAAGAGATTCTACAAATGTAAACAGTGCAAGCGCAGAACCATTAGCATAGAGAGGATTCCTACAACAGCGTGCAAGTAAGTGAGGTCATGTATGTAGGACAGCAACACCAGGTGTTCATATTATGCTGATCAGACCTGATGTAGTCTCAAACATGGCTGATCTGGGCTCTGTTATAGAGCCCTGATCAGCCGTGTTTGAATTTGGCATCTGATTTTGGGTATACACTGTTTGTAATAGAATTAAATAACTGAGCCATGCTTTACGAAAATCAGCCTTTAAGGTTTGCAAACAAGCATTAATCACACCAGCCACAGCATTTCTATGTCTGTAAAAATCACTATGAAACCATTGTGATAAATAGAGCATTTGCTCCTATAGGAGCAAATGCTCTATTTATCACAATGGTTTCAAACTACAAAATTCTAAAAAACTACAAAATTCTAAAAAAAATCCTTTTCTCTAGTTTATGCTCCTTTTCGGCAGATTTATTCAAAGAGGTTGGATCTAAAAATAGCCTATGGAAGAATGGGTTAAAAGCAGTGTCTAGTCAGGCTCTACATTGCCCTTCAAGTAAGCAAAGTGGAATAGACGCTTTTAGTGGCAAACACTGCAGAAACTGATCACTTCATATGTTTTAATATGACTGATCTGGTTCTGCATTGTTTGGTGAGTGATACACATCAGGAGCTACATTTCGAATTTCTTGACATTCCGTCAAAATTTCGAGAAACTGCTATAGACCAAACATTGAACAGCACGGATCTTGGTCAGAAGCGGCTTGACTCCATTTCTGATCTAGATTGAGGATATTTGATGCAGTTGAGTTCTTGATTGGCAGGATAAGAGTTTGATAAAAGTGAATACAATAGACACAATTTCATGTTAAAAAGATGCATATATGGTTATGGTATATTCCTTGTTGATGTAAATACAGTAAAGATTTGATAAAACGTTCTTGGTTAATACGTTTCCTTTGATAAAACATTTAGATTGGCGAGTTCCAGCCAAATGCTTCTTTATCTATATTGCAAAAGGTCAGATACAACGTTCAACGTATTTCCTGTTTTGAATGTTTGAGAGTGTTTGTCCCAAACCGCTAATAGCTGTAATTAAAACCTTTTTCCCGTAGAGTAGCGATGACAACGGTCATGCGTGGGAATCGATTAACGGTGAAAATCGCTCAAAAGGCGTGTTTGCAAACAATTTAGCGAATACACAAACTTAGAGTCATTACTTGTACACCTAATTGTATGGTATCTTTCGTTTACCATTGAGTAAATACGTTTGTACAGGTTCAATTAAAGAATTAATAGCCGCAAATTGCTGCTTCAATTTAAACCATTCACTTTCTGTTGAGATTCGGTCTGAGTTTTATTATTACCGCACCGCTGAATCTGATCTGTCAAAACTCAAGTCTGTAGTTACTTTCGTTCTTTTCTTAATCTGTATCCTGTTAAAACTATGACTGTTTTGAACCTGATCTCGATCCAATTTTATAATACGACATCAAATTCTAAGAGCTGTATTAACCCCTGGAAAAAATCGGAAGTTCCACTCGACATCATTCGTCCGCCATTTGCAATTTGAAAAGGAGATGTTTACAATAGGGAAATCTTTGTTTTAACATGCAATCATGGGAAACGCGGACACAGAATTCCTAAAAACAACAACAAAGTGATAATCAATGGAAACGCAGACACAGAGTTCCTAAAAACAACGACAAATTGATTTAAACTATCTCAATCCGGTAAGAAATAGAAACAAATATCGATTCAAAAGAAGTAAAGGAAGTGTGTGAAAGGCTCAGTGAACACAGGTAGCTTGTTGCTCACAATGAAAGATAAAATATTTTTAAAGGTTCTCTGTTATAACGTTGTCTTTACCACGGTCCCTTGCGAAATGTTATAAACAATCTTTACTGTATATTTTAAAAACATGCAAATTAATTTTGTCCAATTTAAGACTTTGGGTTGATTAATGTCCGTTTCTGCTCACTATGGGCCAGTGGAAGAATTAGATTAAAAAAAAATTAAAAAAAAAAAAAAGTTTAGATGATATAAAAAATTCATTAAGACAGCATTTCCAGAAACCGTTACTCAGGGTATACTTACCATTGTCTGTCCTTCCCTTCTTCCATCAAACTTTTTGAGTTTTTGAGAAACCTTAATGCAAGGCAAAAGTCATGCAGAAAGCTCCTCTGGGAACTTCCTGCAGGAATTTCATCCTGCATTATGCAGCCATCTGCCTAAATAGTTCTCAATACTTCTTTACTAAATCTTCTGTCTTCATTAATAAAAGATGTACATTTAGCTTGTTTGATGTGACACTCTGACTTCATTTCAGGGACTGTGGCAGCAGCAACTTTGAAAGAGTTTCAATGCTGAAGGTGAGTGCTGGTGAAGGTGTATTGTTGTTAAGATTTACTGCCCTTTCAAATTTTAGATCCTATAGGAGCCATCTGATCTGGGTCTACTGTTTGCAAATTCATGAAAAGGTGTTGATATGAAGGAAAGGGTTAATAAGTAACATTTTCTGAAAAAGAATTTGGGCTGGTCATGTTTCAAAAAGGAATTGCTTGAGTCAGGTTCTTTCATTATAATGAAAGAATACTGAGCTGTCAGCTGGTATTACCTGAGAATTTCCTACTTTGACTCTCACAGGAATGTCAAGGAATGTCGCCTGTATAATTCACTTAACCCTTTCTCTCTTACAAACACATTTTCACGCCTTTGCAGAGTAGACCCAGATCAGATGGCTCCTATAGGATCAGGGTCTGTTCTGAAGTTATGATAGACATACCTATATAGTTATGTCTCCCCCCATATTTATATGGGGGAGACATATTGTTTTCGTGAGAGTTGTCTGTCTGTCCGTCTGTCTGTCACACTTTTTGTCCGGACGATAACTTCAATATGCCTGATGCCAGTTGATTGAAACTTCATATATGGAAAGAGCATAATGAGAGGAAGTGTCATGCACAAGGTCCATAACTCTGGCTTCACTAATATTGGAGTTATTGCCCTTTGTAAAAAAAAATCACACTTTTTTGTCCGGACGATAACTCCTATATGGCTCATGCCAGTGGATTGAAACTTCATATATGGAAAGATCAGGACGAGAGGAAGTGTCATGCACAAGGTCCATAACTCTGGCTTCACTAATATTGGAGTTATTGCCCTTTGTAAAAAATATCATAATTTTTTGTCCGGACAATAACTTCAATATGCCTGATGCCAGTTGATTGAAACTTCATATATGGAAAGAGCATGATGAGAGGAAGTGTCATGCAGAAGGTACATAACTCTGGCTTTACTAATATTGGAGTTATTGCCCTTTGTAAAAAAATCACAATTTTTTGTCCGGATGATTACTCCTATGTGACACATGCCATTGGAGTGAAACTTCATACATGGAACGATCATGATAAGAGAAAGTGTCATGCATAAGATCTTTAACTCGAGCTTCAATAAATTTAGAGTTATTGCCCCTTGTACATTTGTTTAATTCTTTCTTGTCCGGACGATAACTCCTACATGGCTCTTGCCATCGTATTGAAACTTCATGCATGGAAAGAGCATGATGAGAGAAAGTGTCATGAACAAGGGCCATAATTCTGGCTTCAATACTTTTGGAGTTATTGCCCTTTGTTACATTTTTTGGCCGATCAGTAACTCCTGTTCGACTGATGCTATTGGAATGACATTTTATTTTTGGAAAGAGCATGTTGAAAGTAAGTGTCATGCACAAGGGCCATAAATCTGGTATCAGTATTTTTGGAGTTATTAGCTGTTATCATTTTCTTCTTGAAAAATGTAGTGTGGAAAACGCATAATGAGGGGAAGTATCATTCATCAAGACCATAACATTTTTAGTGATTTCCCTTTACATATTGTTTTTATTAGAGGGGAGACATCCGTTTTTGTGACAAAAACCTCTAGTTACATGATGTCATTATACAACCCCCCCCCCCCCACCCCCCCACCCCCGAAGTTTGAGAGGGGGTATATAGAAGTCGGTGTGTTGGTCGGTTGGTCTGTCTGTCTGTGGCACAACTGGTTAAGTCCACTTATTTACATAACCCTTCGAGATAAAGCTTTGAAACTTTACACACTTGCCTACCATCACAAGCTTCATCTGTAGACAAGAGTACATAACTCTGTCATGCATTTTGACAGAATTATGGCCCTTTTTAAATCAGAAAATTTGGTAAAGGTTTTGTTTGGTTTGCGATCAAGGCAGCTGGGCAGGGTATTCCATCACCTTTAGTGCTAGTTCTAGTTATTTCTTACATGAATATACAACAGGGAAAGGGTTATCCCCTTACCTGATGAATATGCATGTAAGAAATAATGACATCATGAATATTAATTAGATGCAATTTTTTCCATGGCTGAAACTGTAGATTTAGATCTATATAAATTCCATAAGCAATCAGAACAGATCTTGTAGGAGCCATCTGATCTGGGTCTACTCTGTTTGCAAATGTGTGAAAAGGCTTTTATAGGAGGGAAAGGATTAAATTAGACTGTTTTATGGTAGCAAGCTCCTTTAGGAGCAGTTTGATCTTGGTCTTCCTTTCTGAAGACTTACGGTAATTATGTCCCCAAAACGAAGTGGAGGGATAGATTGTGTTTACTCTGCTTCTTATTGTTTTTCTTCTTCTTTTTTAGGGCATTTTCTTATCAGCATGAGTATTGTCATTATCAGTTTTTGCATTTTTTTCAGGAGAGAAGTGGTCCTAAACTAGAGTCCGAGGAGTTGTGTATTCGTGGAAATGAACAGAAATTTGTTGGCAGTCTTCAAGGGAAAGCTTTTCTAAATGTGTAAAGGAGCATGCTTATATTTTATAACATACTAATGACAGTTGACACTTAAACAAGTGCCTGCTAATGTCAAGTGTGGACCTGTCTTGGTGTTTCTACATTAGTGCTTTCAGAACTGTAATTTTATTTATACTTTGCTGTCATTTGCTTTCTAAATATTTTAATGCTGAATACAGTAGTACCTGTCTTAAGTGGCCATCAAAAAGACGTCTAATTAAAGGTCTATAAGGCAGTTGGTAGCTTAATGCAGGTCAAAAATAATGCAGAACACTCCTTTTGAATGCTGAATATTGAAAGTGGAATGGCCCAACAACAGTTAACCCTTTACTCTATGAATATTCATGTCATGTAAGAAATAATCACAACATGAATATTAGTAATTAATATTTATAATAGCACAAACACAGGATTTCTTTACCATGGCAGAAAGTATAGAATCATATCTATATTATATCAAGCAAACAGAACAGACCCAGATCAGATGGAGCATATAGGAGCCGTCTGATCTGTGTCTACTCTGTTTGCAAAGGCATATTCATGGAGTAAAGGATTAAGTATGGAGTCCATTCAGTATGAAGGGCTGAAATTTGCTAGATGACCTTGGATGACAAACCATGCATACTCTGATCAGAGGACTCCTGTATCCATGCTTATAAAACTTTTAGTTGAGTCTGAGTTCGTTCTAGCCTTTGGCTCAAATCTGACCAATCAAAAGCTTGAGAACTCAAATCTGACCAATCAGAAGCTTGAGAACGAACTCAGACTCAACTGAAAAGTTTTATAAGCATGGACCCTGATCTTCGTCTACACTGTTTGGCAAATGCCTGTACACTCATTTCCCTGCATTTGAAGGATTAATCTGTCCCTATGTTTGAAAAGATATTCATTTTTTGTTAACTATAACTTCTATTTAGTTCAATGTCGTAAAAATGCAACACAACATTCTGTGCATTAGTGGAATAAGATTATAATTTTCAGAATTAGATGTTTCTGAAAACTGAATTTAATTTATATGACATTATAATTTCCAATTCTGGCAGTATGCATGAGGTATTTGGAATAACTAGAAAGTTCTGTACATTTTAAACCAGAATATAAAGACTATATGTATATATAGTGACTTCTAAGTCATGTTTAGTAATAGCTCAATCTTAAGTGTACAGTTTGTGAAAGCAGTTAGACTTTTACTTTGTAAAAATAAAATCATGATTAATCTTTGTGAATGAGATTTGTGTAATAAATTATTGAATTTGTAACTTTCTATCTTCAGTGTTGTCTATTTCCCAAAGAAATCATTTACCAGTTAGGTTTATTTATCAGACATAGTTTACTCTTTCTTTCATATATATGCGTTTTCACGCATTTGCAAACAGAGTAGACCCAGATCAGACGGATCTTATAGGAACCGTCTGATCAGGATCTGCTCTGTTTGCTTTTGGAATTTCTCTATTACTCTGAACAATATCTACAATGTTACTCCTTCCGTATTTCAATATAACCATTTTGTCCATGAATATTCAGTAGGTATTGAAAATTGGAATAAACATACAACAGGGAAAGGGTTAACTCTGAGTGAGGCAAATGAGTTGTATGGCATTTGCAAACAATGTAGACCCAGATCAGCGAGTTCCTAAAGGAGCCCTCTGATTAGGGTCTGCACTGTTTGTCATTCAATTTCTTCTTGCAGATTATACCCTGTTATACTAAATGAACTCCATTATTGATCCTCTTTGTTCAATATTCATGTAAGAAATTATAACATCGTAATATTTATTAGCTGAATTTTCAAACTGTAAAATTTTGCTCTGACGAAGACTTTAGAATCTGATCTATATCATGGCAGAAGCAAACGGAGCAAACCCAGATCAGAAGACTCCTGTAGGAGCCAGCTGATCGGGTCTACTCTGTGTGAAAATGTGATTATTTGATTGCATTTAAATTGAAGAGTTGAATGTCATCTGTCGACGCTTACAGACTGCTCATAGTCTACTACAGTCTTTAAGGCCAACAGTTTGGGTGAAGATACCAGGGTCCATGCTTATAAAACTCTTAGTTGAGTCTGAGTACGTTCTCAAGCTTTTGATTGGTCAGATTTGAGCCTCTGGCTCAAATCTGACCAATCAAAAGCTTGAGAACTCAAATCTGACCAATCAAAAGCTTGAGAACGAAACTCGGACTCAACTAAAAGCTTTATAAGCATGGACCCTGGAGTACTGCTCTATCAATGTCTTTCTTCTCATACAGACCCTGTCTTGTTAGAATGGCTGCTCTGAGGCAATTCTAATGAGCACAATATAATATGCACAGAAATGCCCTCAGATTTGCAGAGAAATACAAAACAAATATTTACATAGATAACCCTTTCCCTGTTCTAAATTTATCCAAGATTTCAATACCTACTGAATATTCATGGAAAAAAAAATATTATAATGGAAGGCGGAATATTGTAGCCATTTTAGAAACTGAAGAAATAGATCTGTCAAATTCCATTAGCAAACTGAGCATACCCCATAGGAGCGGTCCAATCTGGGTCTACTATGTTTGCAAATGTTGAAAAAGGCATTTATATGAGGGAAAGGTTAAGCACTCCTTATCTCTGATTCTCCAAACTATTCTGAGGCTTGACACTTGACCCTTTCCTCCATAAATACGCCTTTCTACGCCTCTGTATAAGTCACTTAATGAAACCATTGTGACAAATAGAACATTTGCTCATATAGGAGCAAATGCTCTATTTATCACAATGGTTCTAAAAAAATCCTTTTCTCTAGTTAATGCTCCTTTTTATACGCCCACCTAATAAAGGTGGTCGTATATTGTCGTGGCCCTGTCCATCCGTCCGTTCGTTCGTTCGTTCGTCCGTCAACATTTTGTTTGTCCGCTGTTTTCTGGGAAAACTATTTGAGAGATATTAATGAAACTTCACACAAATGTTTAATGCATCAAGATCTGAAGCTGAGTTGATTCTGAGGTTCATTTGATTTTTCATTTCAGAGTTATGGCCCTTGTCCTTAAAAAATGCAAATAGTTTGTCGGCTGTTTTCTGGGAAAACTATTTGAGAGATATTAATGAAACTTCACACAAATGTTTAATGCATCAAGATCTGAAGCTGAGTCGATTCTGAGGTTCATTTGATTTTTCATTTCAGAGTTGTGGCCCTTGTCCTTAAAAAATATGCAAATAGTTTGTCCGCTGTTTTTTGGGAAAACTATTTGACAGATATTAATGAAACTTCACAAAAATGTTTAATGCATCAAGATCTGATGCTGAGTCGATTTTGAGGTTTATTTGATTTTTCGTTTCAGAGTTATTGCCCTTTTACTTAAAAAATAATGCAAATATATGCATATAGTTTGTCCGCTGTTTTCTGGGAAAACTATTTGAGAGATATTAATGAAACTTCACACAAATGTTCAATGCATCAATATCTGAAGCTGAGTTGATTCTGAGGTTCATTTGATTTTTCATTTCAGAGTTATGGCCCTTGTCCTTAAAAAATATGCAAATAGTTTGTCCTCTGTTTTCTGGGAAAACTATTTGACAGATATTAATGAAACTTCACACAAATAATTAATGCATCAAGATCTGAAGCTGAGTTGATTCTGAGGTTCATTTGATTTTTCATTTCAGAGTTATGGCCCTTGTCCTTAAAAATATGCAAATAGTTTGTCCGCTGTTTTCTGGGAAAACTATTTAAGAGATATTAATGAAACTTCACACAAATGTTTAATGCATCAAGATCTGAAACTGAATTGATTCTGAGGATCATTTGATTTTTCGTTTCAGAGTTATGTCCCTTGTCCTTAAAAAATAATGCAAATAGTTTGTCCGCTGTTTTCTGGGAAAACTATTTGACAGATATTACTGAAACTTCACAAAAATGTTAAATGCATCAAGATCTGATGCTGAGTCGATTTTGAGGTTTATTTGATTTTTAGTTTCAGAGTTATTGCCCTTTTACTTAAAAAATAATGCAAATATATGCATATAGTTTGTCTGCTGTTTTCTGGCAAAACTGTTTGACACTTTGACCATATTTATACCCCCGCAAACTTGTTTGAGGGGGTATACTGGAATCAGCCTGTCCGTCCGTCGGTCGGTCTGTCCGCATTTGAACATGGGTAGAAACTCCTCTGTCAGTTTTAAAGTTACTGAATTTATATTTGGTATAGGTAATAACCACGAATGGTAGATATGCAGGATGCAATTTTCATGTGTTTACTGCTGGCCATTGCAGAATTATCTCCCCCTGAAAATTTGAGGGTTTTTTTTTGTCATTTTTGCATGAAACATGAGTAGTTGATGTCGCGAACTCATCCTTCAATCTGAAAGTTATTCAGTTTATATTTGGTATACATAATAACCATGAATGGTTGATGTGCAAGACGCAATTTTCATGTGTTTACCACTGGCCGTTGCAGAATTATCTCCCCTGAACTTTGAGTATTGTTTTTGTCTTTTTTGCTTGTAACATGGGGAATTGGTGTCGCAAAATCCTCCTTCAGTTTGAAACTTATTAAATTGATACTTGCCAAGTTGCCACACATACTAAACACGAATAGTGCATGTGCAAGACACAATTTTCCTGTGTTTAGTCGCAGCCATTACAGAATTTTCTCCACTTGAACTTTGGGTATATTTGTCATTTGGTACTGTTACATGGGTAGTTTGTGTCACAAACTTGGATTTGCAATCAAGGCTGTATTTATCACCTTTAGTGATAGTTCTAGTTTTGCCAAGAAATCATCTAAATTTTATTTTAAGAATTTAAGCAGACGACAATTGTTGCAGATAAAAAATATTACGGTTAGGATTAAAAGATAGGGCGACCTCCTCCCCATTGGCCTCACTGCAGGTAATTGTGTGAAACTATTTATGCCAAGAAGGTTGTTAGCTATTTCTGTTCCAAATGTAATCCATCTTTTAACCCTTTCCTTCATATAAACGTATTTCCACACATTTGCAAACAGATAAGATGGCTCCAATAGTAGCCGTCTGATCAGGGTATGCAGTTTGCTAGTGGAAATTATAAGAACTGTTTCTTTACTTTCTAAAATAGCTACAGTTTTCCACTTTCCATATCTCATTATAACTATTTTTGTCCATGAATATTCTGTAGGTATTGACGTTTGGAATAAACATAGAAGAGGGAAGGGATTAGCCCTTTCCCACTTGAATATTATACATGTACCACATTTCATGGCCTTGGCCGAAAGAAGCATTGTAGAAATATATCCATCAACAAGAGCTGTCAGTCACGTGCCAAATGCCCCCAATGGATACCGCCAACACTAAAGTCTGGGTCATGTGTATGCCTGGATCGCATTCTGTAAAGCCTATTTGTGCTATTAAAGCTATAGCTTGAACAATTTTACCATGACCCTCGCCTATATGCAGAATACATAATGAGAGAGATGTCTATTCTCACTGAAATAACCCGTGCATATGTAAACCATACAATCACGAGTGTGCTCATGCATAGTTGCTTACTGGGACACATGCCGAAGATAAACCCGTGCAATGCCGATGATAAAAATAGAATTGTTACAAATTTTTATCCAAATTAAATAGGTCAGGGTCCAGGTCAAATTGTTCGAGCTATACTTCAAAATTGTTTTATGTAAAACAATATTTAAGTCCGAAACCTCAATCAAACATATACATGGATATATGTATTTTCATGTATGTAGGAATTACAGAGCGGACACGATAAATTTTCCCCATTTTTGTTGAGCCCGCTTGCGGTGTACTCAACATAGTCGCCACAATGTCTGCGCATGGTGGGTGTATGTTAGTGCGTCCATCCGTGCGTGAGCCTGTCCGTCCGGGCTCCAACTCAGAACTCCATGAATGGATTGTGAAATGACTAGGCATAAATATTCCTCTAGAAGGTACGGCATGTCGCGTTCAAAAATCAGGTCATAGCTGGAAGGTCAAGATCATACTTGGAAATCAAAGGTAAAAATATCTATTTTAAGGCTCTAACTGACTAGGCACAAATGTTTCTAGAAGGTACGGGTGTCACGCACAAAATCCAGGTCAGTAGTTGAAAGGTCAAGGTCATACTTAAAAGTTTAAGGTCAAACCCATGTATTGTTTGCTGGTACGGGCTTTAACTCAGAACTCCATGGATGGATTGTGAAATGATTAGGCATAAATGTTTTTTCTAGAAGGAACGGCGTGTCGAGCACAAAAACCAGGTCAGTAGCTGAAAGTTCAATGTTACACTTAGAGGTCAAAAGTAGGATTTCACAAACACGATGTATGCCTATAATTACCCTTTACTTGATAGTCATGCCTTTTCACGCTTTTGCAAAGTATACCCAGATAGGCATTCCTATAGGAGCTACCTGATAAGTATCTGCTCTGTCCAACTTTTGCATGTACTATTGGTGAATGGCCAGCGGGCTCGACATGTTGCCCGTAGGCATATAGTTTAACATTGACCCCCGATTGTGACATTGACCTTTGAGATAGGAACCTGGTTCTTTTTTGTGACACATCTTCTTAAGGTGGCGAACATTTGTACCAGGTTATTTTGAAATCCATCCATATATGTAAGAGAAATAGAGCAGAAATGACAAAATGTACCCATTTTTATACGCCCAAAGGTAAAAAAATGTCTTGACAACTATTAGGTGTGCTGTCTTCACATTTAGTAAGAAGGTTGGTCATGGCTAGTAGATGATCCCAATTGATTTTGAGGTCAGTCGGTCACGGGTCGAGGTCAAGGTGACCTTCAACTTAAAAATCTTATCCCGTCAATAACTTGATAAGTATTACGTGTGCTGTCTTCATACCTAGTAGAAAGGTTGATCATGGCAAGTAGATGATCCCTAATGATTCTGAGGTCAGTAAGTCAAAGTTCAAGGTCACAGTGACCTTCAACTAAAAATATTGTCCACTCAGTAACTTGATAAGTATTAGATGTGCTGTCTTCATACTTAGTAGGAAGGTTATTCATGGCTATTAGATGACCTCCATTGATTTTCAGGTCAGTCAAAGGTCAAGGTCACAGTGGCCTTTAAAAAACGTGTCCACTCAATATCTTGGTAAGGATTAGGTGTGCTGTCTTCATATTTTGTAGGGAGATTTGTCATGGCTAGTAGATGACCCCTATTGATATTGAGGTCATTTGGTCAAAGGTCAAGGATCTTCAGCTCAAAAATCTTGTCTACTCAATAACTTGATAACTATTGGGTGTACCGTCTTCGTATTTAGTTGTGAGGTTGGTCATGGCAAGTAGATGACCCCTAATGATTTTGATGTCAATTGGTCAAAGGTCAAGGTCATACTGACCTTCACTTAAAACCACGTCTGCTCAATAACTTGATACCTATTGGGTGTGCTGTCTTCATACTTAGTTGGAAGGTTGGTCATGGCCAGTAGATGACCCCTATTAATTTTGAGGTCAGTCGGTCTAAGGTCAAGGTCACTTCGGGCGTATATTGCTCTGACATATGGAGCTCTTGTTGAACTTTGACCCCCAATCGTGACTTTGACCATTAAAATAGGAAACCGATTCTTTTTCGCGACACATTGTCTCAAGTTGGTGAACATTTGTACCAGGATATTTTGAAATCCACTTATGTATGTAGGAGTTACAGAGCGGACACGATGTGGGACAGACAGACAGACAGACAGACAGACAGACTGACTTGACAGACAGACCGACAGACAGACAGACAGACAGACAGACAGACCGACCGACAGACTGGGCGGACAGTGCAATTACTATATGCCTCCCTTTGGGGGCATAAAAATACCATTAGCAAACAGATCAGATATGGATCAGCTCATATAGTTGTCTGATCTGGATCTATTGTTTGCAAAGGCATCTATAAGTAGATGGGTTAACCCATTACTCCATGAACATTCATGTAACAAATAATGATATCATGAATATTAGTTTAATTTGTTATAATAGTACATGAACACAGGAAGTTTTGACAATGGGAGATAAATAGAATCATATCTTTATTACATAATAAGCACAGAGCAGACTGATATGATGTCTGATCTGGGTTTACTCTATTTGCAAAGGCATAGAAAGGTGTATTTATGGAGTAAAGGGTTAAACGTATTAATCATGCTACTTTTAACGAATTCTATTTCTGCAAATAAATTATTACAAATTCTTCTACCAGATAAATCCAAGGTCTGACCAGCTTGCTGGAATTAGACAACGATTTCAGATTGTATACAAATCTGGAGCTGATAGCGGGAATTATTCATTCATCAAATTTAGCGTACTAAAGTACAGAACTTTTTATTGAATGTTATTTACTTTTGGAACCTGTGAATTCAGCTTTATAATATTAGCATTATAATAGTTTAAACCTTTCCTTTATACAAACACCTTTTTTATGCATAAGCAGATAGAAAAGACCCAGATCAGACGGCTCTTGTAGGAGCCGTCTGATCAGGGTCTACTCTTTGTTTCGATATGATAATTTATAGATCAGATTCTACAGTTTCTGCCAATACCAACCATTCCCTATAACCAATGTATATTTCTTGCCAATGTAAGAATCAATTTCAACCAATGTTTATTTCTTACATGAATATTCAACGGGGAAAGGGTACAATATTACCGAGAACAAACTTGTAGATTGCTGTATATACCGGTAAAACCCTTGGGGCTTTCATAACAACACAAAAGCTGGTACATCAAAAGTTTTTTATTGCATGAATCAGGACAAAAGAAAATGTATACCAACTTTTACACCAAAGTCTACCATACCGTTTCCAGCACAACAAAATTTACTTTGTACATGTGAGTTTCCAAGTAAAAAGCACAAAGCACATATTTTCAACTACACAAATGAAACATCAAGCACTAAACAGAAACACACAGTGAAAAAAATGAATGGTTTCTTTTAATTTTTATAAATGAACCATATTTACTTCGAAATATAAGAACCTTTAGCATGCTTTGCTAATTTTCTTCAGTAGAAAATGTCTCCTTATTCAGAATTTGAAGTATACCTTTCACAGCCCTAAACACACTATCAAGGAATTGTCTTGGCTATGACAGAAATTTCAGAATCAAATTTATATTATTCCACAGCAAACAGCAGACCTTGATCAGACAGCTCCTACAGGGGCTGTCTGATTTAGGTCTACTCTGTTTACAAAGGTGCCAAAAGTCGTCAATATGAGGAAAAGAGATCTGTATAATCCTATAATCAAGCAGAGTAGACCCTGTTCAGATGACTCCTATAGGAGCCGTCTGATCTGGGTCTACGCATTTGCGAATGCATGAAAATTGGTCAAAGTTTAAGACCTAGAATTACACTTTTGTGTATTGGTCCCTTACCACAGATTTTACTGTGTATTGCAATTTTCTCTACAAAATACAGTAGAACCTGTCTTGAGCATCCATTCATTTATTGAACATGATTGTGTATATTAAAAAGCAGGTGGTTGCTTAATGCAGGGCAAAAGTAATGCATTACTGTACTACTTTTGACCTGCATTTAGCTAACACCTGCCTTACAGACACATAATAAGACCTTTCTATATTGTCGATCAATACAGGTTCTTCTGTAAATGTCAAACATTGTGGATGCTCATGAAGCATTCGGTATCTGCATCACATTTGAATCCAATTACCAATCTACCCTGTGCATTCTAGGTTAAACATTGAATTAGTCAATATTAATCATGGACTCTCAAATCATGGAATCAAATTCTGCTATCAAACTTCCCAAGCTAGACATTGATCATATATTATGCAAATAAAGAATATGACACTTCCCTCCTGTACACATTTTTGTTCTCCTATGAAAACTTTTCTATTGATATTCTCATCCGCTTCATCCTAAACTTGGCTGTGTTGCAAATAGCTAGTGTCCGGATCTGGTACTAAGTTACCCAGTCTCTGATCTGGATCCAAACTATTTGAACATGGCAGTCATTTTGCATTTACAGCAAACCCCCTCTAAACTGGAATTTTAGTAAAAAAAAGAATTTAGAAACTTTTAGGCAGAGATGGTTGCTTAACGCAGGGTGAAAGTCATGCAGAAAGCTCCTTTGGGAGCTTTCTGCATGACTTTCACCCTGCATTAAGATGTCAACTAAAAGACTAAACATTCGGTTTAGAGGGGTTTTACTGTACCTGCAGAAGTGTTAACCCAACACTCCATGTATATTTCTGGCAGGCTCTATCCATTATGAATATTAGTTAAATTTTTTATTATATAAAACAAGTGAACAAAATGCCAGGACAAAATAGTACAGAATCAAATCTAAAATATTCTATAAGCAGACAGAGCAGAACCTGATCATATGGCTTTCCAACAGGAGCTGTCTGATTTGAGTCCACTCTGATTGCAAAGGTGTCAAAAGGTGCCTATGTTAAGTAACAGAAAATGCACACCTATGTTATGCATCATGAAAAAAGAGACTTTTGTGGCTTTGCTAGCAGTATAGACAAGATTAGCACTTATGTAAGTGTTTGAAATTCCCAACATTACCATTTCACAAATAGTTTTACAATGCCCCCTTACTTGCAAGACAAGACAAAGCTGAAGTGTATGGTGATACACAGTACAACCTGCCTATTGTGACCATATGAATGAACATGGGGGTCTATAAAAGCAGGTGGTTGCTTAATTAACCCATTACCTCATAGGCTATTTTTAGACCCATTTACCTTATAGGCTATTTTTTAGACCAAATACCTCGTAGGCTATTTTTAGAGCCAACACATATATCTACTGAAAAGGAGCATTTACTAGAGAAAAGCAAAACATCAGAATTGTTAAGCTCCTAGAGGAGCTTTCTGTATAACTTTCATCTTGCATTAAGCTACCACCTATGTCAAAAACCAAGAATTATACTTAATTCTGGTGGTCAGTGTAGGCAGGTTGAACTGTTGTTAGTGTTGCATATGGCACTGAATAGACTTTACTCTTAGTTATATGTGATATTCATAAACTTTCTGAAACTAGTTAATTAACAAAAGGAAAAAATATAGAAAACAACATACTTAACAATATGAAAAATGAATTAAACAAGTCTGTACATCGAACATTAGCATCATTTGCTAAAATTATAAAGTCCCCATTTTCTGACAAACTTCAGTCACATGACATGTACAATAATTCCATAGTAATTATTCAACTGGTAACTGTCAACCCTTTCCTTCCTACAAAAGCTTTCCACGCCTTTGCAAAAAGAGTAGACCCAGATCAGACGGTTCCTATAGCCATCTGATCAGGGTCTACTCTGTTTGCTAATGAGATTAAACATTATAGAAGACCTGACTCTACAGTTTCTACCAATACCAAAATATCCTGTGTATATATGCCATTTTAAAACTTCAGCTAATAAATATTCATGATGTCATTATTTCTTACATGAATATTCACGAGGGAAAAGGTTAACCCCCGTTATATTGCAAAATGATCTTATCCATTCATTCCTATTCTGAAATTTATTGCAACAAACCAACTTTCAGTCCATCTAATTTGCATTAATGGTGTTTCCAAAGAAATTACGATTTAGATAAAGACGTAAGCAGAAAGATGACGATCAATAAAAAATGCTTAAATTTAACTAACAACATTAAATGCTTTTAAAGCAGTAGAATTAATAGTAAAACCATGTCAAGCTTAAACTGTTTGAATGCAAAAGTGCATTTCTTGGTATTTATAAATTATGTAGATCCAGATCAGAGGGCTATTTGTTATTCAAAATCCTATTGCAAATTAAACTTCATATTGAATCACACACTACCAGTAAACCATGATGGACCATTCTTCCTGTATGGATGTGAAGGGTGTCATGATTCAGCATCGCTGTGCCGTAAAACCAAACACACAATCCGTCCACTTTGAAATATTTCACATTCACATTCAATTGGTTAACCCATTCCCTCATATTGACACCTTTTGATGCCTCTGTAAAATGCACTTTTTGAAACCATTGTGATAAATAGAACATTTTCTCTATTTATCACAGTGGTTTCAAAACTACACAATTCTAAAACATTCCTTTTTCTAGTAAATGCTCCTTTTCAGTATATTTATTCATAGAGTAGTATAATTATGCTCCTTTTCAGTAGATTAATTCAAAGAGGTTGAGTCTAAAAATGGCCTACGAGGGAATTGGTAAAGCAGCCATCAAAAAGGTCTAATTATGGGTCTGTAAGGCAGGTGGTAGCTTAATGCAGGTCAAAAGTACATTATTTTTGCCCTGCATTAAGCAACCACCTGTTTTTTAAGACTCCTGCGTTCATTAAATTGGACTGGTCCTACTGTAGCATCAATTCAGTATAAAAGGTAATAATGTACAAGAGGACTTTGACTAATAAACAGTACACTGTTTGCAAATGACAGTACACTTTGTTTTCTACATTCAAAGAGTTAACTTTCACATCACAGAAAAAAAGAACTGTGAGACATCTGCAAATATTTAAATTTGGTCAGATTTGGGTATAAAAGAGCCATTTTTCTTATGGCATGGTTCAAACAGAATGGCAAGGTTAACAATTTTGGAATGCCTCATGATTATTTCACTTTAACCCTTTACTCCATAGATATGCATTTTAACCCTTTCCCTCATAGGCTATTTTTAGATTCAACCACTTTGAATAAATCTACTGAAAAGGAGCATTAACTAGAGAAAAGGATTTTTTTTTTAGAATTTTGTAGTTTGAAACCATTGTGATAAATAGAGCCTATAGGAGCAAATGCTCTATTTATCACAATGGTTTCAAGAAGTGACTATTACAGAGGCGTAGAAAGGCGTATTTAAGAAGGAAAGGATTAATGCCTTTGCAAATAAAGTAGACCCAGATCAGACAGCCCCTGTAGGAGAAATAGATTTGATTTTACAGTTTCTGCAGTGATCAAAATTTCCCTAGTTCATAAGCCGTTATAAATAAATCATTGGATTAATATCCACGATATTGAGTTATTTCTTACATGAATATTCATGAAGTAAAGGGTTAACATGACGGTGCTCCTCGAGCAAAACTGATACAAGAGCCATTCCAAGAGAAAAGTCCTTAATGCTTTGCAAACAAATTGAACTTAGACCAGCCATGGCAGTATTTAGGTAAGTTGGTTCTCTGCCAAACCCTATCTTGTTGGTACTTATTAACTCTTTCCTTCAAATAAACGGTTTTCACGCCTTTTGCAAACAGTGTAGACCCAGATCAGACAGCTCCTATAGGAGCCGCCTGATCAGGGTCTGCTCTGTCTGCTTATGAAGCTATATAGACCTGATTCTACAGTCTCTGACAAAGCCAAAACATGCTTTGTTCATAATTATAGCATTATAAAAATTCTGGTAACAAATATTCATGACGTCATTATTTCTTACATGAATATGCAACAGGGAGAGGGTTAAAAATCATCTCATAATAGCAACCAGAGAGGGCTTGGCTGAAAAATTAGAGATTTGGATAGATCAGTATGTCTATTTACCTACAGCTTGGGATGCTGATCAGGGTCCATGCTTATAAAGCTTTTAGTTGAGTCTGAGAACGTTCTCAAGCATTTGATTGGTCAGATTTGAGCCTTTGGCTCAAATCTGACCAATCAAAAGCTTGCGAACTCAAATCTGACCAATCAAAAGCCTGAGAACGAAACTCAGACTCAACTAAAAGCTTTATAAGCATGGACCCTGAACTCCCTAAAGTCTTTTCTCTTGGAATGACTCAGAATGTGGGTCATTCAACATACTTTCTATCAAAGAAACACATCTCAAACAAAACAAAAAAATGAATATTAAATGGAAACAAGGTGCCAACAAAAAATAATTTAATGCATCATTTTACAAAGCTAAACACTTCAGTCCAATACAAAATGACTTTTAGTTTGACAAAAGAGAGAAACAATGTTCAGATTTTTGCCACAGTGTCTGTCAACCATATTTTTTTTATTTCATCTTAACCTCCTTAGGAATAAGGAACATACAGAAAAGTGGAACCCAAGTTTTGTTTTTTTCTGACAAAGAAATACATTCTTATACAGTGTCAACATATTGAGGACATATTGTATAGCTAACAATATTCATAGAGTAATCAACTCATTACAAAGCTCCAGATATGATAAATTAAACATCTTCAAGAATAAATCTTATATTTATTCACCAAGCCCTATGCTGTGACCACTCTTTAGAATCGTCTCGAAAAGACGATTCTAAAGAGTGGCCACAGCATAGGGCTTGGTGGATAAATATAAGATATAAGTATTTGAGTACGCACATTTATCTGTAGCTCTGCCTTTAACTCAGATATATGCTTATTTATGCTTTTGCAAACTGAGTAGACTCAGATCATACAACTGTAGGAAGCATCCAATCTGGATCTGCTCTGTTTGCGTATAAAATAACATAAATCTGATTCTACAGTTTCTGCCATGGCCCAAAGTTCCTGTGTTCATCGACCACTATACAAATTCAGTTAATGAATATTCATCAAGCCATGAAGTCTGGTATAGTCATCAGGAATTAGGTTCATATACGGAATCAAGGTATCTTAACCCTTTCCCTGTTCTATGTTTGTTCCAAATTTCATTACCTACTGAATATTCATGCACAAAATAGGTATAATGAAATATGGAATGTGTAACATTGTAGCTGTTTTGGAAAGTAAGGAAATAGATCTTTCAAATTCTATTAGCAAACAGAGTAGACCCTGATCAGACGGCTATATATATATATATATAGGAGCCGTCTGTAGGAGCCGTCTGATCTGCGTCTACTTTGTTTGCAAATTTGTGAAAACAGGTTTATACATCTTTTGTTAACATAGTCTGGTCAAAAGATATATTTAACTGCAATGCTAAATATGCCAGATAAAACTTGATGATAATTTAAAAATCCTCCAAACAGTACAAATTAACCCTTTCCCTGTTGAAATAATGACATCATGAATATTTATTACCTGAATCTTTATAATGGCATATGTACACAGGAGTTTTGAAGTTTTTGATATTGGTAGAAACATCTATTACAATTTCATAAGCAAACAGAGCAGATCCAGATCAGATGGCTCCTATACAAGCCATCTGATCTGGGTCTACTCTGTGTGCAAAAGCGTGAAAGAGGGTTAAGGTTAACACCACAGACTGCTATAAAAAAGTAAAATTTACAACAATTTATGTACAAAGTGGAGGGATGTACTATTGGTATGACCCTTTCAGTTCAAAAGCAGATTCATCCACATTCCTTTGCCTAGGAAAAGATTGAACCCTTTATTTCATGAATATTCATGTAAGAAATAATGACATCATGAATATCAATTCAACAAATTTTTATAATGGCACTTTGAACAAAATTATTTTTTATAGCGAAAGAAACTAGAGAATCAGATTTACATGATATTAAATACAAACAGAGCAGACCCTGATCAGACGGCTCCTACAGGAGTTGTCTGATCTGGATCTACTCTGTTTGTAACGGTGTATTAATGGAGTAAAGGGTTCAGACCACAATGGATGCACGATGCAATATATTTCTCCAATAAGTAGCACATACTAACAGCATAACTGTACATTCCTACTTCATCTCTTATGTCAATAAATATTTATCTGCTCTCTTTAAAATATGAGTACAACTTGGTTCCAGAACTGCGCAAACGAACAATGACAAAATATCTACCTCAACAGGTCTAGCAAAACAACTATTGAACAAAACTTCCTTTTACAGAAATTTCCTTTCATAAAATTAAGCTAAAATGTTGTTTAAGCATTGTAATACCACCTGCCTTCTGAAAACCTCGAACAATTCTGTATCTGTGTATAAACTCTGAATAATTCCGACAAAAAAAATCTTAACAAAATGCCGTCTTGGATTTGCAATTCCAACTGTATGAGACAAACTCTATATACACGATATTAACCCTTTAACTCATGAATATTCGTGACAGAGAATCCACCAATTATGAATATTGATTAACTCACTTTCTTATACTGTTATAAAAACAAAAGAATACATTTCTATAACTAACAGTATAGAATCAATCTAAGAAAACAGACCCTGACCAGATGGCTCCTAAAAAAGCCATCTAATCTGCATCTACTCTGTTTGCAAAGGTGTGAAAAGGTTTATCTATCAGGTACAGAGTTAAATTATAACAGACAGCATCAAATTTGTACATTCATAATTATAACCTCTTGATTGAACTCTTTACCTCATTGAAATGCTTTTTCATGCCTTTCCACAGTAGACCAAAATCAGATGTTTTCATATCGCATTAAAAAAATTAAGCAAATAAATATTCATGGTGTTATTTATTTCTAAGTTTTCTTGAATGATTATTTATCAGAAAAAGGGTAAAAAATACAGCATTTCAAATGATCCAAAGTTTTAACTGAATTACAGAGTTCTAGATAAGATGCGTAAATTGAAACATATTCAAGAATAACTTTTTTATTTCTCCACGAAACCCTATGTTGCAGCCACTCTAAAGAGTGGCCGCAACATAGGTTTTCGTGGAGAAATTACGATTTTAGTACTTGAGTACGCACGTTTATCTGTTGTTCTGGTACTAGTGGTACTTAGTACCAATTGACATTCAGGTACAGTAAAACCTCTCTATAACGACCACTAAATTACATCAAGTATTTCTGTTAAAGGCAGGTGGATGCTTAAAGCAAGGTGAAAGTAAAACAGGAGCGTTCTGGTTTACTTTCACCTTGCTTTAAGCAACCACCTGCCCCAAATACTAACTAATTAACACAATTTAGGGGTCGTTATAGAGATGTTTTACTGTACTACCTTCTTTGCGCAACCTTTCTGTATTACATTCCAAATAGACCTCTCTGTCAATAATTTTCTCTAACTCTCTAGCTATCTTATCCCACTTTCCATTTCAAATTTCTCATCCAATATATGCCATCTTTTATTGCTGATCTTGGTTGACCTCAGTTGTCATGGTAACTGATACATTTGATTCCATAGGAACTGACTCTTGGCTTTCTAGTCCTACTGAGTAACTAGATTTCACTTCATCTTGGGAACTGTCATCTGTCTCATTAAAGGAGAACTGAGTCACTTTTGAGGAAGTTGCAGTCAGTGATTTTTCTGTCAGTACCTCAGCTTGAGTGTCACTATATTCTACTGTGGCATTTTCATAACTCGTGGCTTTCTGAGCCCCTTGATTCACTTCAACTTCCTCATTACACATTAGAACGTTGTCCATGTCAAGCTCAGGTTTAATCACAGAGATGTCATTCAGGGTGACCCCGTACAAGCTGCCTGGTTTACTTGAGGTTGCTGTAATATTAGGTTTTACATCCTCTGACCCAAGGGTGGCTGGGTATTGCCCCCGCTGCTGTTTACAGTTAAAGCACTCATACTCTTCCTCTTCTGACACCTCATCCTCTGCAAGGCCAACGCACAGCAGGTGAAACCACTCTTCACATCGGTCACACTGAACCCAGTTCACTTCACCTGAAAAATACAGTAAATCTGAGTAACTATGCACATTTCTTGACTGTCAAGCCAAGAGCTGGGGTAAAGGGACTTGCTCCAATGTCCTGTCTTACTAAATATCATATAACTGAAATTATAATCCGTTCTACCATACAATAATCTCAACTCAAATGCCTCGGGCATAAAAATGATCCTGTTGTAAAAACTGGTGTCTTTTTAAATTCAGATATGCTGCAATTTTTCCTTGCTCCTGATTCATTCAAGTTTCTGAGAATGTCAAACTGCTTGGATCCTGATGAGACGCCGAATTACTCAGCATCTCATCTGGATTCAAGCTGTTTGTAAATGTAAGTCGGGTTGCACTCCAGATAAGAAATTAACCCTTTCCCTCATATATACGCCTTTTCACACATTTGCAAACAGAGTAGACCCAGATGACGGTGATCAGGGTCTGCTCTGTTTGCTGTTGACATGATATAGATCTCATTCTATAGCTTCTGTCAACGCAAAAAAATCCTTGAAAAGTTTACATTATAGAAGTTCCGCTAATAATTATTCATGATGTCATTATTTCTTACATGAATGTTGAACAGGGAAAGGGTTAAGAAATGTCAAGGTCAAGACTGATATTCTCACAAGTGTTATTATTTGAGTCAGTTACCTGTGGGTTTCAGGCACCGACGTGCAGCACAGTCCTCCTCACTATCTTCATCATCGGGTACAGCTGTTTCCTTCTTCACACGCCGCTTACGTTTCTTCTTTTCTAAGGTCTGACCATCCTCCAGCTTAACCTAAAAGTAAATGGGAAACCTCAAAGAACAGCTTGTTAAAACTAGATGTGGAACAAAGCCTGAACCCTTTCCCTGTTCTACATTTATTCCAAATTCCAAAACCTACTGAATATTCATGGACAAAATAGTTATAATAAAATATGGACAGTGAAACGTAGTCATTTAGAAAGTAAAGAAACAGATACTTAAAATTCCACAAGCAAACAGCAGACCCTGATCAGACAGCTCCTATTGGAGTCATCTGATCTGGATCTACTCTGTTTGCAAATGTGTGAAAACACGTTTATATGAAGGAAAGGCTTAACATGCTTATTCAAACCTACACAACTTGTGACAAGTAATAAGAATAGTTTACCCGTTTAGGCCTCATCATTAACCCTTTCCTTCATATTAATGCCTTATCACACTGTTTGCAAACAGAGTAGACTAAGATCGGGTCTGATAAGGGTCTGCTCTGTTTGCCTATTAAGAAATAATGATAGATCAAACTCTACAGTTTCAACTAATACCAAATATTCTGTGTACATATACCATTAAAAAAAAAAAATCTTATAAATATTCATGATATCATTATTTCTTACACGAATATGCAACAGGAAAAAGGTTGTAACATAATTGCCCAGATAAGTATCATAAACTAATTCCATTATCACTTGGAATCAATATCAATTTTCATAAAGTTCATAAAGGGGCATAATTTTGTAAAAAAAAAAAGACTTACAGAGTTCTGGCCCTTGGTCAGATTATAGCCCCTTGTGACAATGAACAAGTGTGTGAACTTTACTAAAGATTTGCATGAATAGTAAAGATGTCATAGCCAACAACAATGACGATGTCGGAGTTACGACAATAGCTCATACTTTTTTCTTTGAAAAACAGATGAGCTCAAATAGTACAAATACTAATCACATAAATAAATGAATTCGATTTAGAAAACAATGTCTTAACCCTTTCCCTGTTCTCTGTTTATTCCAAATTCTGATACCTACTGAACATTCATAGAAAAAATAGTAACAATGAAATATGGAAGGTGGAACACTGTAGCCATTTTAGAAAGTAAAGAAACAGATCTTTAAAATTTGTTTAGCCAACAGATCAGACCCTGATCAGAAGGCTCCTATAGGATCCGTCTGACCTGGGTCTACTCTGTTTTAAAATGTGTGAAAACACTTTTATACGAAGGAAAGGGTTAAAAGCTTATTAATTAAATCTATAATAGAAGTGATCAAATACTTATAAAGTTAGAAATAGTCTTGAAAGTATTGTTCTTTGCTTCAATTCTCAAATTTGATTTTTCATTCATAATAAAAACAAGCAATGTGCTGATTATTTAGATCCAGTAATGTATTGCCGTATCAAACAGACAAGAACCAGATCTGTAACATATTATCAAACAGAGCAGACTGATTAAGAGCTGCATGATCTGGGTCTACTCTGTTTGTAAAAGCTGGATAATCAAATACCGGTTTCATATCAGCTAAGTATGGCACAGTACCTTCAGTTTTTTCTTCTTTTTTGGTTTGTCTCCAACTTTCTCACCCAGCTGCTGTTTCTTGATCTTCTTGAGTTTTAGTTTTTCTGGTTTGATGTCCATTGTGAGAGGAGCCATGAGATCCTCAGATGGGTCAAGGACTTCTGAAATAATGTTCAGTGAAGTTGCAGATATGCCTGTACTCCATAACATTTAACTACGTTTTTCTCTATACCTTTGGAAACTGACTAGATCCAGATTAGACGGCTCCTGTAGGATCTGTCTGATCAGGGTTTGCTCTGTTTGCTTATGGTAGACTATAGATCCGATTGTCATTCTATAGTTTCTGCTGTAGCCAAAATGTCCTCTTTTTATATGCCATGATAAAAATGAATCTAATTAATATTCATGAAATCATTATTTCTTACTTACCCTAATTACTCTACCCAGTATTCGGACAGAAAAAAACATTAGGCAAATCCTGAAGAAGCAGTTTGATCTGGGTCTACACTATTTGCTACTATGCAAGTCTAATTTAACCCTTTACTCCATGAATATTCATGTAAGAAATAATGACATCATGAATATTGATTAGATTAGTTTTTATAATGGCACATGTACATAGGAAATTTTGGCCATGGCAGAAAATGTAGAATCATATTTATATTATTTCATAAGCAAACAGAGCAGACCCTGATCAGAAGGCTCCTACAGGAGCCGTCTGATCAGGGCCTGCTCTGTTTGCAAAGCATAGAAAGGTGTTTTTATTGAGTAAAGGGTAAATTATTTTTTTTAAAATTGTGCCAAATTGACCTATTCACCATTAAAAACAGATGGAGGAAGGAGACTGGGTGCCTAAATATCTTAAGTAAATATAGCAAACTTAATATAAGAAACATAAAGCTAGAAAGACGAAACCATGGTGATCCCAGTTTCTCTTAGCATCTCCGACAACACAAAAAGTTATTGGTTTGGTTTCTACTACAAATTTTTGCAAGAAGCAGAGTTGAATACAGTACATGAAGATATTCTGTTAACCCTTGACCCCTATTGATGCCGTTGCAAACAGAGTAGACCAAGATTACATGACTCATGTAGGAACCATCTGATCCTGGGCTAATCTGTTTCAGGAATAATCAAGATCAGATTTACAGTTTCTGAAATGGCGAAAAACATTTCTTATTCATTGGCCATTATAAAAATTTAATGAATATTCATGAAGTCAATAATTCTTGCATAAACATTCAACTGGAAAAGATAAACTCACCCATTCCATTCTCATCAAATTCTTTCTTGATTTTGGGTTTCATCAACTTGAGCTTTTTCTTTTTCAGCTTCTCTCCATCCAGCCCAACTGTGATCACTTTAACCTTCTTGGGCTTCATTGGATCTATACCCTCCAGCATTTTTCTCTTCTTTTTCTTCTCTGGATCTTTCTCTTTTTTAATCTTGATCCTGTCACCATCATAACCCCGAGGACTGGAGGAATCCATTGAGTCCTACAATTTAATAAAACATATCTTAGAAATATCATGAATAGTATTTAGATTAATTTTTAATATTTTGGCCATGGCATCACAACTATAATTTGTAAGCAAATACAGCAGACTAGGCCTCAAAAGAGACTTTCATCCTGCATTAAGCTGCCACCTGTCTTAAAGACCGTTAAAGATACTTATTTTAGTGTTCACATTATCAGGATTTTACTGTAATTGTTTATTTGGTTCATAAATTATGTGATTTTAACCCATTTGCTCCCAGTGGATTCTTCCATGTTTATATATTGGATTAGTCTATTTTTGCCTGACCTAAATTTTTAATTTCGTTTTGTTTTATATTGAAACTCCTATCAGCAAACAGTGAAGACTGATCAAACGCTACATTATGTGGCGTCTGATTAGAGTCTACACTGTTTGCCGATGTCCAATATATGGGACCATGGGCACAAATGGGTTAATATTACGTTAGGATAAGGACAACTCACATCAAACTCTACGACCCGTGTTTCTTCTGAGCGTGGTTGGCAGGCCTGCAGTATTTTCCAGATATGTTGAGTCTCGTCCAGAGACACCTCAAGCAGATCGCCTTCCATCATGAGTATCTCCAGCTGGACCTTAGCCTGCTCTGACAGCTCCAGCACAGGGTTCTCCAGCTGACGGGGAACCAATGGCGTTTTACGCTGGTGCTTCTTTGGTGTGGCATCTAATAGAAATATGAACAGAATTCCATGTAACAAGGTAATATTAAATTAATGTACAGAACTCAAACATTTCAATTTATTAGCAATGAAAACTTTGCTGCACTTTGTAACATATTAGTCATTTAAGGTATATTCACATCTTTCCGCTAGATAACAATGATGATGACTACAAACATAACAATTAGAATTATTACTGAAAATAATTACTACCCCACATGGTTGTCTTCACTCTACAATATTATGAACTGTCATGAAAATACAGAAACAACTGTAGCGGTAGTTCAAATCATAAAGAAACAGTCAAACTGTAAATTTCAAGATGGCAACCAGTCAGCAATCTTGAATCCAAATGGGGAAAAAATTGTCACACATTACCTCTGACAGCATAATTACTTCTGTGACTTTAAAAACATTTGCAAACAGAGTCTGACCAGGGTTTATATTTCCTTATGGAATAATATAGACTGGATTCTACGTTTGACTTTCTGCAGCCAAAGCTTCCCATGCTTATAAATGGGCTGTTACAAATAAACCCTTTCCTCCATAAATACGCCTTTCTATGTCTCTGTAATATTCACTTCTTGAAACCATTGTGATAAATAGAGCATTTAGTCCTATAGGAGCAAATGCTCCATTTATTACAATGGTTTCAAACTACAAAATTTTCAATTTTTTCTTTTCTGTAGTTAATGCTCCTTTTCAGTAGATTCACTGAAAGAGGTTGGATCTAAAAATAGCCTATGGAGGAAAGGGTTAATTATGTTTATATAATTATATCTTACATGACTGTTCATCAAGTGAATGGTTATAGCTTAATGAAAGTGACACCCACTTTCATTCCTGAAAACCTCCCTCCCCAAAACAGTTTTCACTTTTGCCTAGTACATGTAACTGTAAACCAACTGTCACAAAATGTCTTTCATAAGTAAAATTATTGTCCACAATTTTTTTTCTAGCTTCATAAGCAGTTACCTTTACCTTACACTAAATGTCCCCTCTCTCCTAGCAAAACTAACCTCTCTTCTAGCAAAACTAACCTCTCTCCTAGCAAAACAAACCTCTCTCCTAGCAAAACTAACCTCTCTCCTAGCAAAACAAACCAATGTCTACATGCAAAAATGTATGTACATTAGATTTGGCAACACTTGTCTTTCCTAACTTAGCCCTTTTCTTCATATACAGTTAAACCTCTCTATAACGACCACTAAATTACATCAAGTATTTTGATACTCCTATAGGAGTGTTCTGCTTTACTGTCACTTTGCTTTAAGCAACCACCTGCCCAAATAACCAACTAATTATCACAATTTAGTGGTCGTTATAGAGAGGTTTTACTGTACATGCATTTTCATACATTTGCAAAGAGAGTAGACCCAGATCAAATGGCTCCTGTAGGAGCTGTCTGATCAGAGTCTGCTCTGTTTGCTAGTGGAATTTGAAAGACTTCTAAAATGGCTACAATGTTCCATCTTCCATATTTCATTAATCTCTTTTTTTTCCCACAAATATCCAGTAGGTATTGAAATTTGGAATAAATATAGAACAGGGAAAGGGTTAATATATTGTCCTGATACTATCTTAGTGACAGTAACATTTTGACTTTGATTCCAAGACACCATCCCACACCTTATGCAATCCCAAATTTGTCGACATATAAGCAATCTGCACACCATCAAGTTTGGTAACAACATGTCTGTCAAAAAAGCAATCTCAACTTTTGTTTCCATGCAAGCTATCTGTATATATAAACATAAGTTTAGTTAAAAATTAAAATGTCTCCTTGACTAAAGTTATTCTATGGAAAGTAAACCTGATGCCCGCCTGCCCCAAACTGCCTGCCAAATGATGCATCTGATGACTAGAATTTTCTTTCAAATTTCTTTAAAATATCTGTATGTTAACCCTTTCCCTATTAAATGTTTGTGTAAGAAATAATGACATCATAAGTATATATTAGCTGAATTTTTATAGTGTAAACTTTTCAAGGAAATGTTTTGCTTTGATAAAAACTTTAGCATCAGATCTATATCATGTCAAAAGCAAATAGAGCCAGGGGTTTTTCACCTTCTATAACAGAGGCCTGTAAAAGGCCCCTTGCCAATTGAAAATTTCTTTAAAATCATGCAGTTTTCCCAAAAATCCTAACTTACACCAGCTTTTTTGTTTCCCAAATCAGTAATTTTAGCAATAATTCTTCCCAAAATCAGCAGGCTAAGGCCCCTTCCCAATTAAGAGAGAAAAAGCCCTGAGAGCAGACCCTGGTCAGACGGCTCCTATAGGAGCCGTCTGATCTGGGTCTAATCTGTTTGCAAATGCATGAAAAGGAATTTATATGAGGGAAAGGGTTAATGAAAACCTACTCCATTGAACATTGAATCCATGTCTAGAAGAAAATGTGAATAAACATGCAAAACTTACTAGGGTTGACTTTCGACACTGATGAGTAGGCGTGTTCTGACATTCCCCCTGTGGGTGGATTGCTGTTGCTGTTGTCTCCTCCTGAACTGACTACCTCGATCTCCAGCTGATAATCCTCATCTCCACCTTGTGAATCCTCACCTGCTAGAGGTGGGGACAGAGGCATTGGCAAATTACTCTCAAAGTCCATGCCAATACCTGAATCTGCATGTTTGACGGGCGGCACCCCATTTCCACTAAAAGCACTTTGTGTCACACTTGCCAAATGGCCTTGAAGTTCCGGATTATTTGCTGCTTTCATGAGTTCAGCATTAATGATTTTTTCAGTCTTTTCCCTTGCGGCTTGCTCAACCATTTTTTGACTAAGAACACTGAGTTTTGCTAGAGCTGAGGCAAGTTCTGTGGTTGTAAGTGCCTGTCTGGCTCTGTCTTGCCACGCCATGGCACGCTCTGTTAGACACTGTAAAGCTTCCCCTTCTGGTAACCTGACAGGAAGTTTTTGTAATGACACTAACAAGGATAGGATGGTTTCTAGACGAGGTCTACGTGAACGTAAGCACAAGGGGCACAAAAATTTGAGATCCTTAGCTGCCTGTACAGCAGCCATTTGAGAGGACTTGTTTTTAACATTGGCAGACTTAGGCAATGGCACACAGGTTCCTGAAAAAAAATCATTTCAAAGTATAGTTGATTAACCCTTTACTCCATGATTATTAATGAAAGAAATAATGACATCATGAGTATTAATTAAGATTAATTTTAAAATGGCACATGAACAGAGGAAAATTTGGCTATGGCAGGAACTGTTGAATCATATCTACATTATTTCATAAGCAAACAGAACAGACCCTAATCCTATAGGATCCGTCTGATCTGGGTCTACTCTGTTTGAAAAGGCATAGAAATGCGTATTTATGGAGTAAAGGGTTAATCTAATATATAACATGCAAATATACTTTCATGACAAATGGTACTTTTAACTCTTTCCTTCATATGAACGCTTTTCATGCATTTGCAAACACAGAAGACCCAGATCAGATGGCTCTTGTAGGAACCATATGATTATGGTCTGCTCTGCTTAACTATGATGTGATATAGATCTGATTCTAAAGTTTTTGCCAAAGCGAAAACTTTCTTAAGAAATCACTTCAGAGAAGTAAATTGTAGGCACATAAGATATATATAGGTTGCTTAACCCTTTACTCCATGACTATTCAGGCAAGAAATAATGGCATCATGAATACTAAATCAATGTTTTTTTATAATGGTAGTAAAACTTATTTTTTTCTTTAAATAATTCAAACTATTTTCTTATGGAAACTTAAGAATCAGATCTATATGATATCAAGAGCAAACAGAGCAGACCCTGATCAGATGGCTCCTATAGGAGCCATCTAATCTGGGTCTACACTGCTTGCAAAGGTGTAGAAAGGTGTATATATCAAGTAAAGGGTTAAAGCAAGACAAAAATAGTGCACAAAATTAGGGTTGGATACCGTTAGTCCGTATCAGTACCGATATCCAGTTCAAAAAGTACCGGTATATACCATTTCAGATATTACCGATACTCTTATCGATACTTTGACAAAAAATACTCTGTAAATTCTGAAATTATTTTGGCTTCAAAATGCTTCAAAATGACATAGACATGCAATATAATACATAAACAACAACACCTTTGCATTAAAAACAATTCTTAAAAACTCCCAGTTGACTGACAAAATTATATGGATCTCATTAAAAAATCTTATTGGTATCAGTATTGATAAAATATTGTATCGTTTCAAAAGTAATTGTTATAGTAACGTACTATTTCGTTCTAAACGGTATCCAACCCTACACAAGATGTTTGTGAAACACTATGCCCCCGATTATCGCCAATATAAATTTGATCCGTAATTTGACCTTGATATATATATGGCCTTGACCGTAATAAGTCACTCCTCAAAATGTTTGCCTCCATAAGTGGAACATGCATGCCAAGTTTGAAGTATGTATGTGCAATGGCTACAAAATTATTGCCAACGTTAAAGTTGTCCACAAACCAACAGGCAGACAGGGCAAAAACAATATTTCCCCCCACTTCTGATCCGCCGGGGGGGGGGGGGGGGGTTAACACTTTACTCCATGAATATTCATGTAAGAAATAATGACATCATGAATACTAGATTGTTATAATAGGACATGAACACAGGAATTCTAGGCTATGGCAGAAACTGGAGAATCATATCTATATTATATCATAAGCAAACAGAGCAGACCCTTGGAGCTGTCTGATCTGGGTCTGCTCTGTTTGCAAAGGTGTAGAAAGGCATACTTATGGAGTAAAGGGTTAAAACAGGTCTTCCTGTATACATACCATGAAACCAGTCCTTGCAGAGCTCACACTGGAGCATGAAGCCTGAGGCTCCCTTTCTACATATACAGAACCTTGCATCGGCTCCCTCATTCCTTATCTTCTCCATGTTCCTGATGCGTAGATCCATCATTGCCTCTGCTTCTTTCTCCTCTGCAAGCTTGAAGGCTGCAACCTGCACCAAAAAAAACAAACTTATGAGATTCAGTCTATTCAAGCAATAAACGTTTATGTCTATTTTTATTTTTAATCCTTTACCTGATGGAGATGCTTTTTACTTCTTTGCAAAACAGAGCAGACCCAGATGAGACAGCTTCTATAGGACCCGTCTGATCAGGGTCTGATCTCATTGCTTAAGGAATTATATTTTTCTTATGAAGTATTTTTGGTGGGCATAATCGACAGTCAACATCAATCCTGTTAAAAACTTGTTTTTTCATTTTCTTCACTTACTAAACAGAACACTAATATGAGTACTGTTATAATTTTCATACATACAGTTAAAGACAAGAAAGACTAAAACAAGAGCACTACATGCATATGCAAACACTCTTTCACAGGACTATTACTGAAACAAGATGTGTTTGTGAAACACTATGCCCCTGATATGACCTTTGACCCTGAAGGATGACCTTGACAGGTCAAAATGTGCAGTTATATGAGATACACATGCATGCCAAATATCAAGTCTCTATCTCTACTGGTTCAAAAGTTATGGCGAAAGTTAAAGTCGGTGATTTGACCTATATTTTACCTCTGACCTTGAAGGATGACATTGGCCTTGACATGTCACCCCTCAAAATGTGCAGCTTTATGAGATACATATACATGCCAAATATCAAGTCTCTATCTGTACTGGCTCAAAAGTTATGTCCGATGTTAAAGTTAATGACAAACAAACACAAACAGAAAAACAGACAAACAAACAGACAGGGCAAAAACAATATTCCCCCCAGATTTGATCTGGGGAGCTTAAAAATCAGTATTTGAAAGGGCCATAATTTTTTCTATACACATGAAAAGAGTAATAGCCCCTTACCAAATTTTATTCTTTGTGATGGTAAACAAGTGTGTAAAGTTTGATAAGGATAGCTGTACTGATGTTGAAATTGTGCAAAAATGTCAATGTTTTTGTACAACAAAACAAGAGTGCCAGTGGACACAATATACGACCGTCGGGGTCTTGTTCAACATTAACTGGGGTTAACGTATTTGCTGAACTCAAATTCTAAGCCCAATTTTGCGACCAAGTTTCAAGGTTGTAAATAGGCATACTTTAACAAAAAATCTTAACCAAAAATTCTAAATTGAAAAGTGCCATAATTGTGTCTAAATGCTTGACAGAGTTGCATTGTATTTACTCTTGCCTACAGATGAAGCTTCTGATGGTGAACAAATGTTTCAAGTTTAAAAGCTTTATCTGAAATGGTTATGTTAATAAGTGGACTTTAAGCAAAACCTTAACCAAAAATTCCAAGCTAAAAAGCGTCATAATCATGTCAAAATGTTAGACAGAGTTATGTACTCTTGCCTACAGGTGAAGCTTGTGATGGTGAACAAGTGCTCCAAGTTTAAAAGCTTTATCTCAAAGGGTTATGTAAATAAGTGGACTTTAACCAAAACCGTAACAAAAAATTCTAAGTTAAAAAGGTGTATAATTCGGTCAAAATGCTTGACAGAGTTATTTTCTCTTGCCTACAGGTGAAGGTTGTGACGGTGAACAAGTGTTCCAAGTTTAAAACCTTTATCTCAATGGGTTATGTAAATAAATGGACTTTAACAAAGCCTTAACCAAAAATTCTAAGTTAAAAAGGGGCATAATTCGGTCAAAATGCTTGACAGAGTTATTTACTCTTGCCTACAGGAGAAGGTTGTGACGGTGAACAAGTGTTTCAAGTTTCAAAGCTTTATCTCAAAGTGTTATGTAGATAAGTGGACTTGTTCCACATAAATTGAGGTTAACATTTTTGCTTAACGCAAATGCTAAACGCAAATTCTAAGTCCAATTAAGCGACCTTTGACCTTGGATAAACGAGCCGAGACTTGGCAGGTTACTGTAGCATGTCTAGATAAACATTATGATTAAATTTGGGAAGGATCCACCAAGCGGAACTTGAGTTAGAGATGTTACAGACAGACAGACCGGTTAAATTGTTTGCTAAACGAAAATTGTAAGTCCAATTGTGTGACCTTGACCTTGGATAAACAAACCGGGACTTGGCAGGCAACTGTAGAATGTCTAGATAAACATTGCGTTAAAATTTGAGAAGGATCCACCAAGCGGAACTTGAGTTAGAGATGTTACAGACGGACAGACAACCAGACAGCGCTATTCCATAATACGTCCCGTTTTTTCAAACGGGCGTATAAAAACCGACATGCAGGCTATTATCTTGCCTTTTTTCTTAACACCCCCCCCCCCCCCCCCCAATTTTTTTTTCCAAAATCCGCCAACTTACCAGCTAAAAGCATTTCCCTCCCCTGTTATCTGTTTTGTATCACTCAATAGTGGTTTCGGAAGTTCAACTGTTTTTGCAAAATTATTAACTCTATATCAGCTGCATAATGAATAAACATGGGTGTCTTTAAAAGAGACTGAAATGAGCTTTTTGAGTATTAGCATTTATCCTGCATTATCCTTTTCTCTATATATACAACATTTGATGCCTTTGCAAACAGAGTAGACCCAGATCAGACAACTCCTGTAGGAGCCGTCTGATCAGGGTCTGCTCTGTTTGCTCATGGGATAATATAGATCTGATTATACAGATTCTGGCTTGATAACATTTGCAATTATAAAATATCAGCAAATTAATATTCATGATGCCATTATTTCTTTAATACATGATAATTCATGGATTAAAGTGTTATGATAGTATACAACCTCATCAAGAATCGTCCCTTTGAATGGGTTTAATAATTCCACCTCATAAGTGCAACTGGGGCAAATCCTGGGAACTTTACCGTACTCACGATTAGGGCAGGATCCCTTTGTTCCTCCAGATTTATTTCAGAGAAGTTGTTATTCTCACAATCTCGCCTCTCCAACTCCTTCAACTTTTTCTTCTTTCTGCCACTGCTGTAGATGCCTATATCTGTTCTTGGGGACAAAACCTGCAAACAAACCAAATACAAGACATGATAGATTATCCAATTTAGAAATCAAGAAGAAATAGATCAGGTCCCGGGTTAAAAATTTTTTGCTCGAGTCTGAGATCATTCTAAAGCATCTGATTGGTCAGATACTTGAGAATGATCTCAGACTCAGAAGTTTTACAACCTTAGCCTCAAGTCCCGTTATTATAAAACTTTTGCTGGAGTCTTAGATCATTATCAAGCATCTGATTGGTCAGATTCTGATCTTGCTCAGATATTTGAGAATGATCTCAGACTCAAACTCAAAGTTTTATAATTTTGGACCAAGATTATTTTATTTATTTATTTCATTTCTTCATCAAACCCTATGTTGTGTTCAAGCTGATTCTAAAGACGGGTTACAATATAGGGTTTGCTGTAAAAATAACGCATTATATAGTAGAGTCTCACTAAAGCGACCACACAATTTATTTACATTAACCCTTTCCTTCAGGTAAACACCTTTTTCACGCTTCTGATATATAGGAGCCGTCTGATCAGGGTCTGATCTGTTTGCTTATGGTATAACATAGATCTGATTCTACAGTTTCTATATGAGCCAAAACATCCTGTGTACCTATGCCATCATAAAAAATCAGCTAATAAATATTCATGATTCATTAAACAGGACAAGGGTTAACTGCTTATTCACTGGATTCTAGTCTAGTTACAGCCTGAACCTTACCTCCAGTAAGCTGTAGGTGGAGTTTTTCTTCAGGAATGTTCTTGCTGTTCTTTCGCGCCACGACTTGGCCGCTGCAACTTGGGACTCAACCTGGGGCAGCTGATCAAGCCGTACAGGTATGGGCCGGCCCTTGTTCACCAGGCTCTCCACCACATCTAAGTAGGGGTAGGAATCTGAATTCTGGATGGATTCAACCTTGACTGTCCATTCCTTGGCCTTCCTCAGTGCCTCTTTAAGGGCATTTACATTGGGCAAGTACACAGGGATGTTAGACGCCTCATTGACAATGGCTTCAAGTGTGCTCAACACATGACGAGGTCTGAAATCAGTGTGTGCAAAAATTATCATTACAAAGCATACTACAATTCAACTGTCAAAATCTTATCAATATTACATTGATAACCATAAAAAAGCACTCAGATGAGAAAAAAATACTTTCAAACACTAATTATATCCTCCATTTAATACTTTAAAACAAAACATTAAGATAAAAGCACCTTTAACAGGTGCATCTTTTTGGAAGCTATAATCACCCTTCCTTGGGTCTAAAACTAATAGTAATTTTTCTCATTACCTCTCATATCAAAAGTAAAGCTTGTTTATATGCAATCTGAACAGAATATTTGACACTAACTGTAGAATACAGTGGAACCTGTCCTAAGCAGCCTTTCATAGAACACAGGAGTCTTAAAAGCAGGTGTTTGCTTAATGCAGGACAAAAGTAATGCAGAAAACTACTATAGAAGTTTTCTGCATTATTTTTGACCTGCATTAAGTTACCAACTGCCTTTAATACAGACCCATAATTATACCTAGTTTTAATGACCGCTTAAAACAAGATCTTCTGTTATACCTCTTTTTAATGACTGCTTAATACAAAGTCTTCTGCATTCATTATTTGACATAATACAGTATTCCATTATCTTACCTAGCTTGTAAACAAATTCTTGCTTTCTCCTCCCACCTCTCACTGAGAGTCAACAACTCTTGCAATTCTGCCATGGCCTTTTCCACAGCATTGTGAGGTGACAGGCCCACACCAGATTCCATCAGCTTACGTAAGGTATCCAGTGTTACATTGTTAGGATCCTGCAGAGACTCCCGAACCTCATCCAACCATTTAGCCTGTTGTAGAACCTACATAACAAAAGCTGGGCATAAGTCTTACTTCATTACCTTGATAAAAATAATACTACCATTTACAAATAGATTTTTTTTGTTGATATTTACAAACACTGATAACCCTGAAAAAATAACACATGAAAGAAAATGTGTCCATGAAAATGAGACAAAGATGTCCCTGCACTGCAGACCTAAAAAAGGGAGACACAGTAAAACTCACTATGATTATGCTTCAGACCAAATATCAAATAATTCCAGCATACACAAGCCAAGACATCTTTGACAAAAAAATTACAGGACGGACAACGTACAGACAAGGGTAAAATTTAATGCCCCAATCGCCTAAAGGTGGGGGCATGAAAAATAATATAGGAGAAATGTTCTAGACAAGCTGTACACGGATACACATACTCAAACACAATGAAAAGGTAAGACTGGGTGTCTGAATACTTAGGGTAATCAGGTTTTGCAGAAAATGTAGTTCATTCTAAATCAGATAATATCAGAAAGTTTGCATATGGTATAACAAAGATCTGATTCCACAGTTGCTGCCTGAGCTAAAATGTCCTGTGTTCATATGCCAGTATAAAATATAATCTAGTTAATATTAATGATTTTACCATATCATATATGAATATACAACAGGGAAACAATTAATACTGAACAAACCTGTTTAAGTTTTGGTATTTCAGGCAGGTCTACATCGAGAGTTGAGCCAAACTCAATGAGGTGTTCAAGTTTGGAAGAGTCTGGTGTCTCTGCAGTCAGTGCATCCTTAGCCTCCTGCTGGAAGTTTAACACCTGATCCAGCAGCTCCTGGAATCAAATACACAAAAGTCATGAGAGCTGTCACATAAACAGAGCAAGGTGCATACTCAAATACTAAAATCGTCATTCCTCCACCAAATCCTATCTTGTGGCCACTCTTTAGAATTATCTCAACGAGACAATTCTAAAGAGTGGTCAGGCAATAGGGTTGGGTGGAGAAATAAAGAAGTTATTCTTGAACATGATAATGATCTTAACTGTTTTACACTGAAAATACAATTGTTGTAAAGACACAGTTTAAAGTAAAACCTGAAGAGGAAACATTAATTATACAAGAGTTTGCTGTTTGGGCCAGGCATCAACTCTAAGCTCTTTAAAAAATTGTTTGTCTACTATTAACCCACAGGTTGTTGATCGTGACCTGGCTTTCATTTGCAAACAGCCTGCATCCAGTTGAGACACAGAGTAGTTCTGGATCTCATTTTCAAGCATAATAAGCATTAAAATGTTCATGTATCATTTTTGTTACATGGGTATCAAAGAGATTTGATCTAAATAAGTTGTTAAGAGATACAGGTCATTTTGTTTTAATTCAAACTATTACCACATCCCATGAAGGGTGATCGCACATATTGTCAACCCAAGATTGCGGACTGACAATGTGTGCTGTCACCCTCTATGGGATGTGATATTTATTTTATCATACCAAACATCACAATCAATTTTATTAGCAAAATGGATCATTAGACAAAAACAAACTGTCAAATTGTCATTTGGTGATCAAATTGCAAGCATTGGATTACATCACATACACAATTCAATAAGCACTCACTGATCTTGAGTAGTAACCAGTAGTTACCTCCCTTGCATTGTAATGTTGCCCTCCAAGATAACGTTGCATGGAACATTAAAAAAATGTTTCATGACAAGTGTATGGAAAATTTGTAAAGAAATGCCACACGAGGTATAATGATGGCTAATGTCACAAATGACTAAAGCTAGTACCTTCAAAAGTTTCCCCTCCTTCAGAATACAAGGCAGGTTGACCACCTGCTCATAGAAACAATGAAGTTCCTCAAGACTCAGCTTAGCAATGTACTTCCCATCATTCTGTCTATTCCTGAAAAACATCATAGCAATTTGAGATTAACCATATACTCCATGAATATTCATTATGAATATTAATTAGATGAAATTTTATGATGGCACGCGAACAAGGGAAATTTAAATCATGGAAGAAACTGTAGAAGCAGAACCATATTATTCCATATTAACCCATTACCTCATAGGCTATTTTTAGACCCAACCACTTAGAATGAATCTACCCAAAAGGAGCATTTACTGGAGAAAAGTAAATTTTTAGAATTTTGTAGTTGTGATTAATAGTTTCACAATGGTTTCAACAGGTGACATATACAGAGGCGTAGAAGGCATATTTATGGAGGAAAGGGTTAACGTGTACAGAGTAAAATGAGGATCTATGGAGTAAAGGGTTAACAAAACAAGCAGTATGTAGAGAAAACATTTACCCTTAGGTTACTGCCTGTGTATACATAAAGTATTCATATCTGATTTTTTGCTTTAAATAACCCATTCCCTTATAGGTTATTTTTAGTTCCAACCTCTTTGAATAAATCTACCGAAAAGGAGCATTTACTAGAAGAGAACAAGAGCCGTGTGCAGCGCCAACGCTTGTCTGATTTGGTACTTGTTAAAGTTTTTGCACGACAACGAAGACGATGACTACGACCCAGTGATCAAAATAGCTAAACTTTACTTCGAAACAGACTAGCCAAAAATGTTAGAATTAAACAGTTTTGAAACCATTGTAATAAATAGAGCATTTGTTCCAACAGAGCAAATGCTCTATTTATCACAATGGTTTCATAAAGTAACTTTTACAGAGATGTAGAAAGACGTATATATGGAGGCAATGGGTAAGTTGCATTACCTACTACTATGTGGCAAACATAATATGGAAAAGGGCATATAGACTGCTAACCATTCCCTCATAGGCTATTTTTAGACCCAAATTCTTTGAATAAATTTACTGAAAAGGAGCATTTACTAGAAAAAAGGGAAACTTCAGAATTGCATAGTTTTGGAACCATTGTCAGGGTTGTCACAAATTATACATGTAAAATGATAATCACATAAATGGAGGAGAATTACACACCTTGTCCTGACTTTCTTGGAGACAAGCTGATGGGCCACATTGGCACACTTGTCTGCCTCTGTGACTGCAGTGTTGAGGGACTGCATGAGCTCAGAATCGGGGAAATGCTTCTCTTCAGCTTCAATCAGCATAATCTTAAGCTCTGACAACTCTGTAAAAATACAAATAAACACAGCTCAAGATAAAGGTAGCATTTAAAGAACATATGATTGTATCTTTTTTCTATATTTCTTCTTTAGATACTCATCAGAATTGCCTTTTTGTAGCAATTCTCTCAAATAGATGACTCTAAAGAGCTTAAAAAGTGTTAAAAATGATTGCAAAATGACAACATCTATTCTATAACTCTAACATCCTAAATTTTGACAAAACTGGACTTTTTCTTTGAAAAATGGATGATATTAAAACTGATGTTTTACATTACACAAGCACAGAATATAACAAAAGTCAGTTTTCTGAGGTTTGTTTAAATCTAAATTAGATTCAAGTTCCTGTCATTTTGAGTTTTGCAGTCCTGTTTGGATGAGTACATTTTGCTCCCTTTCAAGTAATTACTAACTTTAAGTCCAAAGGTAGACAAGAGTACGTCGTTTAACCCTTTACTCAATAAATATTCATGTAAGAAATATGAATTTTTATAGTGGTACATGAACAAAGGATTTTTTGGCCATGGCATAAATTGCAGAATCATATCTGAAGTTGAAATTCTTTATATCAAACTCAGATAACTTGAACACTTTATAATAACTCAAAGTTACAGAATTGTTATAAAATGTAGCACTACGCATATATCTATAAACACATGTGACAGTTTAATGCATGTCGAAAGAAATGCTGAAAGCTCCTACAGGTGCTTCCTGCATTACTTAGACCAGCATTAAGCTTTGAACTTGTGAAATTGTCAAGATTAGAAATCAGATAACTTTTGTTATCTCAAAATAATTTGTATGGTCCATTTAAGTTTGATTGTATATAATTCCACAAGCAAACAGAGCAGACCCTGATCAGACAGCTCCTACTTTAGTTGTCTGAGCTGAGTCTATTCTGTTTGCAAAGACATTAATAAGTGTCCATCACATAAAGAGTTAAGTATGGACTCATAGATAACTCACCAACTTTCTGGTCATCTGGAGCTTCCAATGCCAGTTTGACGGTCCTATGCCATTTCTCATAGCATTCTGCCCTTTCTTTAAGCCTGCCTAACATAGATGGTAGCTCATCCAGGGTGTACCTGTACCTCAAACAGTACTTGTTGGGTGGGCAGTCACACAGCTGGTGGACATGTTGCAGACAGACTATCCTCTCTACAATAAAACACCGTATATGGTCATGCTGACAAGTGTGAAATGACCTGGCAGAAATATATTCATTCTACAACTCCAAGGCAAATTATACTTTTACAAAAGATAACTAGAGGTTTTTGTCAAAAAAAACGGATGTCTCCCCTCTAATAAAAACAATATGTAAAGGGAAATCACTAAAAATGTTATGGTCTTGACGAATGATACTTCCCCTCATTATGCGTTTTCCACACTACATTTTTCAAGAAGAAAATGATAACAGCTAATAACTCCAACAAGAGGGCCAGAATGGCCCTGAAGCGCTCACCAGACAATCAGAGGAGAAGATTTTCAAAGTTTTCACTTTATGTTTCTATTGAAAGCTAGCTACTCCTGGGGCAGGGCCAATTTTGACCACAGGGGTATAATTTATATAACATTTGTAGAGGACCTGAACATGAAGCTATGTGCCAAATATGAAAGTTATGAACCTTCCAGTTTCAGAGAAGATTTTCAATGTTTTTACTATATATTTTTATTGAAAACTGACCATCCCTCGGGTGGGGCCAATTTTAATCCCAGGGGCATAATTTAAACAAGGCCATACAAAGTTCTGACTAAAGGCGATCAACTGTTCTTCTGAACGGGTATGTGTACCCTTGCATTCCAAACTGATTTTTTGCATTTGAATATTATTATAAATTATTACATAATAATTGCATAATCATAAGTATAAATTAATAGTTTCAAGTAATACAATTTCATGTTAAAAAATATTTCATAATTTATTTGAAATCTTTAATTTGGCATTCTGGAGTCTTTACATGATTTACCCTTCTTCTGAACTGCAGGGCAGGTTATAATAATATCATAATGCCAATCACTATTATTAATTAACCCTTCCCTCATACAAACGTGTTTTCACATTTTTGAAAACAGTAGACCCAGATTGGATGCCTCCTATAGGAGCCATCTGATCAGGGCCTGCTGTGTTTGTAAATGGAATTTTATACATCTGTTCCTTAAGTTTCTAAAATGGCTACAATATGTTCCACCTACTATATTTCATTATAACTATTTTGTAGATGAATATTCAGTAGGTTGTGAAATTTGGGAAAAAATGACTACAATGTTCCACCTTCCATACTTCATTTTAACTATTTTGTTCATGAATATGCAGTAGGCATTCAAATTAATAATAAACATAGAACAGGCAAAGGGTTAAGGCACAGAGCTCCAGCACCAGATACAGGTGACCTAAAAATAGCCACTGGTCATCTATCCCACTGCTTGACTGGATGACCTATTTATGAGCAAAGAGAAGATGCTTAAAATGGCAGTCAGCTATAAGTTTGCTAGAAAACTGTCCACCTTCTGGTGTAGCCAATTTTGACCACAGGAGCATAATTTATATAACTTTTGTAGAGAACCTGAACATGATGCTATGTGCCAAATATGAAGGCTGAGAACCTTCCAGTTACAGAGGAGATGATATTCAAAGTTTTCACTATATGTTTCTATAGAAAACAATGCACCCCTGGGGTGGGGCCAATTTTGACCCTAGGGACATAATTTATATAACTTTTGTAGAGGACCTACAGATGATGCTATGTGCCAAAGATGAAAGCTGAGACCCCTGTAGATTCAGAGGAGAAGAATTTTAAAGGTTCAAATTGTTGACGACCGACGACGGACGACGGACGACGCACGACGCACGCCGACGGACGACAGACATCAGGCTATCACAAAAGCTCACCCTGAGCACTTTGTGCTCTGGTGAGCTAAAAATACTGATACCAGATTTATGGCCCTTGTGCATGACACTTACTTTCATCATGCTCTTTCCAAAAATAAAATGTCATTCCAATAGCATCAGTAAATAGGAGTTATTGATCGGCCAAAAAATGTAACAAAGGGCAATAACTCCAAAAGAATTGAAGCCAGAATTATGGCCCTTGTTCATGACACTTTCTCTCATCATGCTCTTTCCATATATGAAGTTTCAATACGATGGCAAGAGCCATGTAGGAGTTATCGTCCGGACAAGAAAGAATTAAACAAATGTACAAGGGGCAATAACTCTAAATTTATTGAAGCTGGAGTTAAGGATCTTATGCATGACACTTTCTCTTATTATGATTGTTCCATGTATGAAGTTTCACTCCAATGGCATGTGTCACATAGGAGTAATCATCCGGACAAAAAATTGTGATTGTTTTTAAAAAGGGCAATAACTCCTATATTAGTGAAGCCAGTGTTATGGACCTTGTGCATGACACTTCCTCTCATTATGATCTTTCCACATATGAAGTTTCAATCCAATGGCATGAGTCATATAGAAGTTATCGTCCGGACAAAAAAGTGTGATTTTTTTTACAAAGGGCAATAACTCCTATATTAGTGAAGCCAGAGTTATGTACCTTCTGCATGACACTTCCTCTCTTTATGATCTTTCCATATATGAAGTTTCAATCCAATGGCATCAGGCATATTGAAGTTATTGTCCGGACAAAAAATTATAATATTTTTTACAAAGGGCAATAACTCCAATATTAGTGAAGCCAGAGTTATGGACCTTGTGCATGACACTTCCTCTTATTATGCTCTTTCCATATATGAAGTTTCAATCCAATGGCATCAGGCATGTAGGAGTTATCGTCCGGACAAAAAAGTGTGATTTTTTTTTACAAAGGGCAATAACTCCAATATTAGTGAAGCCAGAGTTAAGGACCTTGTGCATGACACTTCCTCTCATTATGCTCTTTCCATATATGAAGTTTCAATCAACTGGCATCAGGCATATTGAAGTTATCGTCCGGACAAAAAGTGTGACAGACAGACGGACAGACAGACAGACGGACAGACAGACAACTCTCACGAAAACAATATGTCTCCCCCATATAAATATGGGGGGAGACATAATAATTGAGTTATATTCCTAAATTTTTAAAATACAGTCAGAGTATACAAAAAAACAAACTAGAAACTTATTAACCTATTACTCCATAAATAAGCTTTTCTACGCCTTTGCAATTAGAGTAGACCCAGATCCTATAGGAGCCATCTGATCAGGGTCTGGTCTGTTTGCTGATGACATATAATGAAGATATTTATTCTAGTTTCTGTCATGACCAACATTACCTTTGTTCATTTGCCATTATAAAAAGTAAATTAATATTTATAAACATCATTATTTTTATGTGAACATTCATAGAGTAAAGGGTTAAAGTTATATCATAAAGGTAAATGAACCTGAATTCAAAGCACTGGAACTTTAGTAACTTGCCAACAATTTACAAGAACCTTGTTGTTGTTACTAAGATGTTAAAGATCCCATTCAGTATTTCAAATGTTCACCGAGTTTCGTTAAACACTGACTTCAAATTAAGTATTTGGCAAATTTCTATCGAGTTATCACTCAAATACGCAGCTATTTGTTTCTCTGCCAAATATGTAAAAGTACAAAGTCTGCACAGGATCAAACATCAAATAAAGCTAGTAACAGTTACAAAATTGCCATTTTAACCAATTCCCTCCATTGGCTATTTTCAGACCCAACTTCTTTGAATAAATCTACTCATAAGGAACGTTTACTAGAACAAGAGGGCCTGAAAGGCCCTGACATCGCTCACCAGACAATCAGAGGAGAAGATTTTCAAAGTTTTCACTATGTGTTTCTATAGAAAACTAGCCAGCCCTGGCGAGGGCAAATTTTGACTCAAGGGGCATAACTAATGTAACTTTTGTAGAGGACCTCAAGTGAAGAGAATTTAAGAAAATGTAAATGAAAACATATAACAATGCAAATCTAAAGAAGGGCATGTACAAAAGTATGTATACCCTTTCCCTGGGCAAATTGGTTGAATTTTAGAAAGAATAAATTAATCTATACATGTACTTATAAATAATATTCAAAATTTCAGATATTTTCATTACACCTTCATAAGTTATTATTATTCATATCTTAATTTATTTTCAACCCTTCCCCTGTTCTATGTTTATTCAAAATTTAAATACCTACTGAATATTCATAGACAAAATAGTTATAATGAAATATGGAAAGTGGGACAGTGTAGCCATTTTAGAAAGTAAAGAAACATCTTTCAAATTCTATTGACAAACAGAGCAAACCCTGGTCAGACAGCTGCTATAGGAGCCGTCTGATCTGGGTCTGTTCTGTTTGCAAATGTATGAAAAAAATGTTAACATGAGGGAAAGGGTTAGCAAACATATTATAAGTATATTGTACACAAAATGAAAATAATGTAATGCACTTTGCACTATATTATATCATAAGCAAACAGCAGACTGATCAGATGGCTACTACATGAGCCATCTGATCTGGGTCTACTCTGTTTGCAAAGGTGTAGAAAGGCATATTTATGGAGTAAAGGGTTAATTGTCTGATTTACTGGGCAAAAATTTCATTGTTTGGGTCTGCAATATTACTGCAGAGTTACTACCAACAAGGGAGACAATCCAGTTGTTATAAAAAAAGGGGGCGAAGGGAGATAAAATAGACACCAGCAAATGTTTATAAATAGCTATGTAAGTCAGCTTTGAAAAACTTGCTACCCCTGGGGTGGGGCCAATTTTGACCCTGGTGGCATGATTTATATAACTTTTGTAGAAGACCTGAATATGATGCTTTGTGCCAAATATGAAAGCTATGAAGCATTTCAGTTTCAAAGGAAGAAGATTTTCAAAGTTCACTATATGTTTCTATTGAAAACTCATCACCCCTGGGGCGTGGCCAATTTTGACCCCAGGGCCATAATTTATATAACTTTTGTAGAGGACCTGAACATGATGCTATGTGCCAAATATGAAATCTGAGAGCCTTTCAGTTTCAGAGAAGAAGATTTTCAAAGTTTTACTACATGTTTCTATTGAAAATAAGACACCCCTGGGGCGGTGACAATTTTGACCCCAGGGGCATAATTTATACAACTTTTGTAGAGGACCTAAAGATTATGCTATGTGCCAAAGATGAAAGCTGAGAACCCTGTAGATTCAGAGGAGAATATTTTTAAAGGTTCAAATTAATGACGACTGACGACGCACGACGGACGACGCACGCAGACGGACGACGGACATCAGGTGATCACAAAAGCTCACCCTCAATCTGGTGAGCTCAAAAAGGAAAAAATTAAAACTGTAGTTTTGAAATGAAACCAATGTGATAAATAAAGCATTTGCTCCAAAGGAGCAAATGCTCTATTTTTCACAATGGTTTGAAAAAGTGTCTTTTACAGAGGCATCGAAAGGCATCAATACGAGGGAATGGGTCAAAAGGTTTCAATAGGTTAAATGAGGTTCACAGACAATATCCACAGTCTATTACCTGGTGAACAAGGGCAAGTCATGGCTGACAGAAAACAGGTGGTTTTACAGTAGTGGCACTGTCTCTCATCATCTGGTAGCAGCTCAAAGGCCTCCCTCTCTGCATCAGTTACACCCTACAATATTGCAACATTTTATCACCTACAAGCTTTGCTTCCTGTATGACAAATGATTAAAATATTCACTCTATATACAAGTTACTAATTTCTATGCCGAAGCATATCTACAATGCAAAGTTTGACAGAGAAATTCTGAAAATAGTTTTACTAGATTCAGATATGTGACCAGTCTGTAAAATCTCCCTCTGAATACACCTCCTATACCCTAGTTATAACCTGTGAAACAATCATTATCCGGCTATACTTGACCTGACTTGCAGTTTAGATCCAGATGAGACGCTGAGTAACTAAGCATGTCACCAGGATTGAAGCTGCTTGATTTTCTCAAAAGCTAGAATGAATCATAATTACAATAAAACCTCTCTACAACGGCCACTGAATTACATCAAGTATTATGTGTTAACGGCAGGTGGCTGCTTAAAGCAAGGTGAAAGTAAAACAGAACACCCCTATAGGAGCGTTCTGTTTTACTTTCACCTTGCTTTAAGCTGCAATCTGCCCTAAATACCAACTAGTTAACACAATTTTGTGGCTGTTATAGAGAGGTTTTACTGTAATCAAACTTACATCAAATCCAAATTTGGGCAGACATCATCTTGCAAAATAATTACTGAAGCACAGTTTAAGAAACAAAATCAATTCATTACCTAGCTATGAAAATATATATCAATGTAACATAATGGATGTTATTCATGGGGCCACACAGCCAGGTTTATGCTTCCATTGTGCTGTACTGACATCTACTTACAGTCTTTCTTCCCTTCTGCCATCCATTTATGGAACCAACTGCCAGAGCAGGCCACATTGGTTAACAATGTTGAGGCTTTCAAGAGAGTACTAGTCTCATCTTGTTGGTTAATGACCCTTGTTTTTTTTTATCTTTTTAGCTGCACTGTAGATAACTGTGCCCCACACACACTACTTTGTACAGTTCACCTTGTACGAAATTGCCTCAGAGTGGGACCAGTACAATATAGGAAGAAGAAGTGCCACATAGAATTGATAAATGACCATATATACAGTACCATGGGGAACAGAGTGATCCGATGAAAAAAAGTTCAAGGTAAGTCTCTGAATGATAACTTACCATGTCAAGAAGTCTTTTGCGGTTCTTCTTCTCATTTTCAACGATGGCCAGTAGATCTTCATGCGTCATGGCAGCAATTTTGAAATCCAAATTATCAGGATCAGCAGCCATTTTACAGACGAGCTCCTCATGTGAGAATACACACTGTCTATGTAGGTCTCTGTAGTGGTCTATACACTGACGACCAATTGGCATCTGATCAAACAAATACACAATTATTTACTTCTTTAAACCCTTTCCAACATATAAACATGTTTTCACGCATCTGCAAACAGAGTAGACCCAGATCAGACGGCTCCTAGAGGAGCCGTCTGATCAGGGTTTGCTCTGTTTGCTAATGGAATTTGAAAGATTCGTTTCTTTACTTTCTAAAATGGCTACACTGTTTCACCTTCCATATTATGTTTATAACTATTATGTCCATAAATATTCAGTAAGTATTAAAATTTGAAATAAGCATAGAACAGGAAGAGGGTTAAACCTTTACCTCATGAATATTTATTCATGACTTCATGAATATACACATTTCTGATTGTAATTACATCACAAAACAAGAGTACCGCATACGGTACATAATACGCCCACTTGCAAACTTTCTCTGATTCAACATGCCTTATAAGTGTTGACATTTTCTAATCTGTGCTTCAGATCTTGATTTCAATATTAAGGTGATACTATTTTTTAAACCAGAAATGGTGTCAAAGCCACCTGATGCTCGCCTGTTTAAAAGTTAAGTCTAAAACGTGTCATATTGAATACAAAAAAAATCAATTTTCAATTTAAACTGAACTGCATCAATATCACAACCAAAGGCAACCAAATACCAGTTTTCATAAATTTAAGAAGCTTATTAAACAAAACAGATACATACCAAATATGGAAGCCCTAGGTCTATTCAGGTTCCAATGTAATAGGCAGTTAAAGATTTTTGCAAAATTAGGTCAAAGGTAAAGGTCAGAAGGGTAAAAATGTTGGCATGGTCATACCAAGTATATAAGTCCTATGTCCATCGCATCCAATAGCATAGGCATTTAAAGATTTTTGCAAAAGAAGGTCAAAGGTCAAAGTCAAGGCCACATGGTAAAAAACATTGGTATGGTTGGAAAGTCTTAAGACAGGAAATATACATCCAAAGTATGAAAGCCCTAGGTCTATTGGTTTCAATGTTATATGCATTTAAAGACTTTTGCAAAAGTAGGTCAAATGTTAAGGTCAATGTCAGAAGGGCAAATATGTTTGCATGGTCATACCAAGTATGGAAGTCCTAGGTATACTGGTTCCAAGTTATAGGCACTTACAGATTTTTGCAAAAATAGGTGAAATGTCAAGGTCATATGGTAAAAAACATTGGTAAGTTTGAAAAAGTCTTCAGACAGAAAAGATACAAATCAAGTATGGAAGTATATGCATTTAAAAACTTTTGCAAAAGTAGGTCAAAGGTCAAGGTCAGAAGGCAAACATGTTGGCATGGTCATACCAGGTATGGAAGCCCTAGGCCTATTTGTTGCAATGTTATAGGCATTTAAAGACTTTTGCAAACGTAAGTCAAAGGTCAAGGTCACATGGTGAAAACAATGGTATGGTTGGAAAAGTCTTAAGACAAAAAAGTTGCATACCAAGTATGGAAGCCCTTGGCCTACCAGTTCAAATTTTATAGGCATTTAAAGAAGTTTGCAAAAGTAGGTCAAAGGTCAAAGTAACATGGCAAAAACAAATATTGTTGGAAAGGTCTTAACACAAGAAAGTATACCAAGTATGGAAGCCTTTGGCCCATTGGTTCAAATGTTATAGGCATTTAAAAACTTTTGCAAAGGTAGGTCAAAGGTCAAGGTCAGGAGACAATATTGTTGGATGTTATAGGCATTTAAAGATTTTTACAAAAGTAGGTCAAATGCCAAGGTCAGGAGGGCAAAAAAGTTGACATGATCATACCAATTATGGAAGCCCTATGTCTATTGGTTCAAATACTATAGGCATTTAAAGATTTATGCAAAAGTAGGTCAAAGGTCAAGGTCAGGAGGGCAAAAGGCAAAAAAGTGGGCATGATCATACCAAGTATTGAAGTCCTAAGCCTATTGGTTCCAATAATATAGGCATTTAAAGATTTTTTCAAAAGTAGGTCAAAGGTCACGGTCAAGGTCAGAAGGGCAAACAATAATATTGTTGCAAAAGTCTTAACACAAGAAAGTTGCATACCAAGTATGGAAGCCCTAGGTCTATTGGTTCAAATACTATAGGCATTTAAAGATTTTTGAAAAAGTAGGTCAAAGGTCAAGGTCAGAAGGGCAAAATATTGGCATGGTCATACCAAGTATGGAAGCCCTAGGCCAAATGGCTCCAATAATATAGGTATTTAAAGATTTTTGCAAAAGTAGGTCAAAGGTCAAGGTCAGAAGGGCAAAAATGTTGGCATGGTCGGAAGGGTCACGACAATATGAACCTTCTCACCAAATTTCAGCATCATAGCACAAATATTAAGCTTTATACCAACCCGTCCAAAAAACTTTAACCTGGTGATTTTTGGCCCCACAAAAAACTAAGTCCAAAACATGTCAAAAATTGATAAAATTGAAAAATATTTTAATGTTTAACTTCATAGCAGCAATATTTGACCTCAAATGAACTTCCATACAAAATTTCAGCATCCTAGTACAAATATTAAGCTTTAAAACAACCCGTCCAAAAAACTTTAACCTGGTGATTTGTGGCCAAAAGGACTAAGTCCAAAACATGTCAAAAATATGATAAAATTGAAAAATATTTTTAATGTTTAACTTCATAACAGCAATATTTAACCTCAAATGAACTTCCATACAAAATTTCAGCATCCTAGTACAAATATTAAGCTTTAAAACAACCCGTCCAAAAAACTTTAACCTTGGCCACGCTCACGCACACGCTCACGCTCACGCTCACGCTCACGCCGGGGGTATAGCATAAGCTCTACTGTTCTACGAACAGGCGAGCTAAAAAATGAAGTCAAAATCTTATTAAATAAAAAAGTTACAGCTAATCCTCATTTTTGCAGATTTTTGTAAAGTGCAACGGCCATAACTCTGCTTAAAACATTTGTGTTAAGTTTCATTTATAAGTTCAAGGACCATAACTTTAGAATAAAATGACATATCAAAACCCCCGTAATATATGTGTAAATTCACATTAAGGTTTAACCATATAAACAAATTGAAGTAAATATCATTTCAAATGAAAAAGTTATGGCCATCCTCATATTTGCATAGATTTGCATTATTTTTTTAAGTGCAAGGGCCATAACTCCAAAACAACATATCAAATGATCCTCAGAATCAACTTAGCTTCAGGTCTTGATGCATTAAACATGTGGATGAAGTTTCATTAATATCTGTCAAACAGTTTTGCCAGAAAACAGCGGACAAACTATTTGCATTTTTTTTTAAGTAAAAGGACAATAACTCCGAAACGAAAAATCAAATAAACCTCAAAATCGACTCAGCATCAGATCTTGATGCATTAAACATTTTTGTGAAGTTTCATTAATATTTCTCAAATAGTTTTCCCAGAAAACAGCCGACAAACTATTGCATTATTTTTTAAGGACAAGGGCCATAACTCTGAAACGAAAAATCAAATGATCCTCAGAATCAATTCAGTTTCAGATCTTGATGCATGAAACATTTGTGAGAAGTTTCATTAATATCACTCAAATAGTTTTCCCAGAAAACAGCAGACAAACTATTTGCATTATTTTTTAAGGACAAGGGCCATAACTCTGAAAAAACAAATCAAATGAACCTCAGAATCGACAGATCTTGATGCATTAAACATTTGTGTGAAGTTTCATTAATATCTGTCAAATAGTTTTGCCAGAAAACAGCGGACAAACTATTTGCATGTATTTGCATTATTTTTTAAGTAAATGGGCTATAACTCCAAAACGAAAAATCAAATGAACCTCAGAATCGACTCAGCTTCAGACCTTGATTCATTAAACATTTGTGTGAAGTTTCATAAATATCTCTCGAATAGTTTTCCCAGAAAACAGCGGACAAACTATTTGCATATTTTTTAAGGATAAGGGCAATAACTCCAAAACGACAAATCAAATGAACCTCAGAATCAACTCAGTTTCAGATCTTGATGCATTAAACATGTGTGTGAAGTTTCATTAATATCTCTCAAATAGTTTTCCCAGAAAACAGCGGACAAACTATTTGCATGTATTTGCATTATTTTTTAAGTAAAAGGGCCATAACTCCGAAACGAAAAATCAAATGAACCTCAGAATCGACTCGGCTTCAGATCTTGATGCATTATACATTTGTGTGAAGTTTCATTAATATCTCTCAAATAGTTTTCCCAGAAAACAGCGGACAAACTTTGCATATTTTTTAAGGACAAGGGCCATAACTCTGAAATGAAATATCAAATGAATCTCAGAATCAACTCAGCTTCAGATCTTGATGCATTTAACATTTGTGTGAAGTTTCATTAATATCTGTCAAATAGTTTTCCCAGAAAACAGCGGACAAACAAAATGTTGACGGACGAACGAACGAACGAACGAACGGACGGACGGACGGACAGGGCCACGACAATATACGACCACCTTTATTAGGTGGGAATATAAAAACCCCAAAACCCATATAGGAATGTGTAGGACAAACTATACAGATATTACAGCTATGACAAAGATTTAATACTTGCACAATAATTACTACAGCGAAAATAAGTCTATGATATATGATGTACCTAAAGTTAACCTCTTTATAAAATGGATAAACTATCAACCTTATTCCGTCTTTGTACAGTACATGATTAAACAAAACATTGATAATCTAGCCTACCCAGTCAGCTGGACAGAAGTTGACAGCCTCTGCGAAGTTGTATCCCTGGTTGAAGCCTGCATGATAAGCCCGCGGGAATGTGACAACAAATTCCCCAGCATGCTGGTTGGTGCGGCAAATCTGAAAACCAGGATCACATGAAGATTATTCCTGTGAAATTTGCTGGAAAGCCATTCTGACAGCAATTCAGGAGTAGATGTTATTTATTTTAAGCTCCAGTGACCTACTTATGTAGCAGACCAGAACAATTTATACAAATCTGATAGAGAGTCACCTACAGATAATTCCTATGACATTTGGTGAATATCAAGACAGTGGATTAGGAGTTGTTAAAAGAAATTGTTCATTAAACTATGTTTCTAGCTCGTGTAACCTATCTATGCAGTGGACAGGAATGAATGAATGGTGTTTTACGGCCCATCGACACTGATGGTCATATAGAGCCGAATAAATAATGTAAATAAAGCTATATGATGAAATAAAATAAAGACCATCTCACTAGATTGCAGTGGATAGGAGCCATCTGATCAGGGTCTGCTGTAAGCTGGCATGATGTAGATCTGATTCTACAGTTTTTGTCAAAAGCAAAAAATTCCCTTGAAATGTTTAATACATTTTTTTTAAAATATTCCCTATAAAATATTCATGATGTCATTATTTCTTACATGAATATTGAACAGGGAAAGGGTTACTAAATTAAAGAAGGTATCTTAATAAATACTTTTAAAGAATCATCTAAATAAAGTTTGACTAAGAAATAAGCGATGCAGAATGAAAACTACGCCTTTTATCTCCTACTCTGAAAGACAAAACATCACATGTCAATGCTTCAGAATGAAAACCTTTCTACTTACATCTATTCCTTCTTTCATGAGTATGTTTGGGTTCATGATGGTCGTCAGTTGGTGCAGGAGATCTGGACAATTTTCAAACAGTTCTGGGGCCGTCTTCTTCATAGCTGCCTCAAACTTGAGTGCGTCATAGCCGGACACCCCATACCAGGTCTTCGGCTCTCCCCTGAATATACCACAAGCAAATTTAATTATGATAGCACATGGACACACAAATATTTGGCAAGGCACAAACTGTAGAATCATATCTATATCACTGTCATTAGCAAACAGAGCAGACACTCATCAGATGGCTCCTACAAGAGCCATCTGATCTTGGTCTACTTTGTTTGCAAAAGCTTAGAAAAGCGTACTTATGGAGTAAAGGGTTAACATTTACAGATAGTCAAATGTTAAGACCAATGCTCAACATTTTTTGAAAATGAAACCATTTTTATCCTGTCACGTGCCTATTTTCCTGACGGATAACAAGGTGCCTGATAAACTTTTTGTTATTATGTCAGTTGGTCACATGACCTGTAGCCGAAACTACTTTTTTACCGAGATGCTTATTTCGTGAATACACAAATTTACGTCTACCGAGTACTGAATAAAAAGGTTTAACAAAGCGAATTTGTTGATTTCAATCGATACCCATTAAACTAAATAGATCTAATTCTTTCACTTCATTCTCCCAAACTTATATTCTTAGGCCTAGACTAGATCTAGATCTAGACTAGATCTAGTTGTTTGTTGCGAAATTACCGTGTTTAGATAAATCCACATCAAGAATCATAAATCGTCTAGATATCGTCAAGTGACAGGTTCTTTTTCTCACATAACCAACCGGGGCAACGGTTTTGTTTTGAGCATTTTTAAAGCAATGTGACTTTTTGGAATTCCATGACGTAATAACGCCTTTAAAGTGACGTCATCAACAGTCTAGAGCCAGTAGAGTCGGGTATACGTTGCGGTACATTTTGAGGTACATTCGGTACAAAATAATAATAATTAGATCTATATTTTGCTGTTGTGACAGGAATAAATAGAATATTTGGTTCCTAGCTTTGAATGAGAAATGTTATCTGGCAAGGCGGATGAATATATCGGCTCACCTGATATATTCATCCGCCTTGCCAGATAACATTTCTCATTCAAAGCTAGGAACCAAATATTCTCTATATCTACATTCAAAGATTCAATCCTTAACCTGCTGTGAAATTTGTGGTCTGCACAAAATCTTAAGAATCTTAAGAGATGTCAAAATACTTCGCGAATTATCTGATTCTAAACTGCTTGTAAAGGCTTATCGCAAATTTATTAATGGCAGGCTAAAGGTCAACCCTTTCCTTCATATAAACATTTTTTCACGCATTTGCAAACAGAGTAGACTCAGATCAGATGACTCCTGCAGGAGCTGTCTGATCTGGGTCTGCTCCGTTTGCTAATGGAATTTGATACATCCGTTTCTTTACTTTCTAAAATGGCTACAATGTTTTACCTTCCATATTTCATTATAACTATTTTGTCCATGAATATTCAGTAGGTACTGAAATATGGAATAAACGTAGAACAGGGAAAGGGTTAACAAATCCAAATTTCGCGAGAATGTTCACTTACCAGTGCAGATAGTTGATGGAGTAGCTCCAGTGGTCTTCATTGTGCCAGCAGAAACTGGAGAAGCACATACCAACATAACACCATGGAATCTGTTCAAGAAAGGAAAAAAGTGTTATCAGACTGAACATGTCATTTGTGTCAGCATCCCTGAAACAAAAAACCCCACTTCAACAGCATGGACATTTCCTGCACATACCTTTCTTCTATAAATTGCAAATGACATTGTTAACAGCTAGCTTACATTCAGAGCACTCAGAAATAGTCAATGAACAAACTCTATCTCAAAATAGCTATTAATATTCTCAGGACTAAAAAAACTCAATGTTAACAGTTTTTAATGAAATTTTTAATAATTTAAAGAGGTAATACTGTCAGAGATAAACAAGAGATGTCACAGTCACGTGACAAATGCCCCCAAAAATTGTACCATGTGACCTTGACATTTGAACCATGGACCAGGGAGTTGACACATCGTCTTTGTAAGGTGAACATTTGTGCCAGGTTCCTTTGAAATCCATTCACAGATAAACAAGTAATTGTACCCTGTGACCTTGACCTTTGACATATGGACCAGGGAGCTGAACACGACACATCGTCTTTGTCTGGTGAACATCTGTGCCAAGTTATATTGAAATCCATTGATAGATAAAAATGTTACAGACCGGACACGAAATTTGTGACAAAGTAATTGTATTCTGTGACCTTGACCTTTGACCCATGGACCAGGGAGTTGAAGGCGACACATCGTCTCTGTCTGGTGAACATTTGTGCCAAATCATATTGAAATCCATTGATATGTTAAGAAGTTACAGACCGGACACGAAATTTGTGACAAAGTAATTGTACCCTGTGACCTTGACCTTTGACCTATGGACCAGGGAGTTGAAAGCGACACATCGTCTTTGTGTGGTGAACATTTGTGCCAAGTTATATTGAAATCCATTGATAGATAAAGAAGTTACAGACCGGACACGAAATTTGTTACGAAGTTATTTTATCCTGTGACCTTGACCTTTGACCCATGGACCTGGGAGTTGAACGCGACACATCGTCTTTGTGTGGTGAACATTTGTGGCAAGTTATATTGAAATCCATTGATAGATAAAGAAGTTACAGGCCGGACACGAAATTTGTGACAAAGTAATTGTACCCTGTGACCTTGACCTTTGACCTATGGACCTGGGAGTTGAACGCGACACATTGTCTTTGTGTGGTGAACATTTGTGCCAAGTTATATTGAAATCCATTGATAGATGAAGAAGTTACAGACCGGACACGAAATTTGTGACAAAGTAATTGTACCCTGTGACCTTGACCTTTGACCTATGGACCTGGGAGTTGAACGCGACACATCGTCTTTGTGTGGTGTACATTTGTGCCAAGTTATATTGAAATCCATTGATAGATGAAGAAGTTACAGACCGGACACGAATTTGGGACGGATGGAAGGACAGACGGACAGACGGACAGACGGACGGACGGACGGACGGACAGACGGACAGACGGACAGACGGACAGACAGACGGACAGACGGAAAGACGGACAATGCGATTACTATATGCCCGCCTTTGGGGGCATAAAAACAAAACAAAAAAACCCACAAAGAATATCTATTAATTTAATACATTTCAAATTTATTTCTCTGTTGGCAAAGCTAATCAGGAAATAAAATCTTAATAGCTTTCCCTGTTGAATATTTATGTCAGAAATAAAGACATTATGAATTATTTACACACAAACTTTTGATATTGGTAAAAACTGTACAGTCAGATCTAATATAATTTCCTGATCAAACAAAGGAGGCCCTTATCAGATGGCTCCTATAGGAGCCGTCTGATATGGGTCTACTCTGATGTGAAAAGCGTTTATATGAAAGAAAGGTTTAACAATATTGAAGAAAATCCAACAGAGCATAAGAGCAGACAACAATGAGGACAGTCATGGAACTTCTGAGTTACCTTCATTCCTGAGATATCTGCATTTATCTGACAAAGAACGGACTGTTCCTGCACTGGAAGGTTGTTGAGATTCCAGCTCGAGCTCATATACTCCTGAAATTATCAGCAAACTAGAACATAGTCAATGCCATCCGTGACTTATCTGCACAAGACTTCACCAAGAACATAGTCAATGCTGTCAGTGACTTTATCTGCACAAGCCTTTACCAGTATCTCCCAGTCCCCATCCCATCAGTTTGTACAGCTGATAAATCAATTTAGCAACAAATTAATGGAATTGCAAATAGTGAAGAACCTGTCCAAACTGCTCTTTTAGTTTAACTGCCTAAGTATTTTGGGTAAATCTTGTATTCTAACTTCAGTCAACATGCAAAGCAGAATTATAGGGTTATGACCATACAGCAGTTTGTGCCAAATTTCTTCTACTGGGTATCAGGACTTATGATGCATCAAGAATAACTTCTTTATTTCTACACTAAACCCTATGCTGTGACCACTCTTCAGAATCGTCTCTAAAGAGTGTTAACAACATAGAGTTTGGTGGAGAAATGACAATTTTTGTATTTAAGAATGCACCTATACCTGTTGCATTGTCAATCACCTTACAACAACATGAAAAACAAACTCAACCCCTTCTTACCTCATCTTCTGCAAACTGCTCTTTGAGGCATTTGGTAGGAAAGCCACTGCCCTGGTCCATGGCATGGATGTCTGCACCGTACTGTACAGCCACATCCTCCTCCAAACAGTTGACTAGACGCCAAAACTCCTTCTCTACTGTCTCACATGGAACCATCTAAAAGATACAAACATGCATCCCATATACTGGATATCAGGGATAAATGAATACATGTATATGAATCAAGTCTTAGAAAAAATAAAAACAACTGACAAAGGTTTGTCCTAAAATTAATGCCTGAAAAGTGTTTGCAATTTTGCAAAACTCAAGGTTAAACAGCTGTTAACTTGACTATTAACCTATTACCTCATAGGCTATTTTTAGATAAAATCTCTTTGAACTAGAGGTTTGTTTTTGTCACAAAAACAGATGTCTCCCCCTCCCACCCTCTTTCCAATACACAAGTGTAATGTCTGTAACTCCAAACTTATCAGGGTCTAATTTTTAAGTCATCAGGGGCAATAACTTCAACATTGTCAGGGGGAGACAATTCAAAAGCCCCAGGTACACAAAAACACATGCTTGTCAACATTCTTGTGAAGTTTGGTGACTCTAGTACTAGTGGTTTCATAGATACATGTGACACAAAGTAAAGTTTCTCTTATTCTAAGTCATAAGGGGCAGTAACTCCAAAGTTATCAGGGGGAGACAATTAAAAAACCCAGATGCACAATAACTCATGCTGGTGAACATTTCTGTGAAGTTTAGTGACTCTAGCCCTACTGGTTTCAGAGATACGCGCAGCACAAAGTTTCTCTAATTTTAAGTTATCATATAAGGGGCAGTAACTCAAGAATTATCAGGGGGAGACAATTCAAAAAACCAAGGTGCACAACAACTCACGCTGGTCAACATTCCTGTGAAGTTTGGTGACTCTAGCTCTAGTGGTTATAAAGATATGCATGACACAAAGTTTCTCTCAATTTCAAGTAATCATATCAGGGGCAATAACTCCAAAATTATCAAGGGGAGACAATTCAAAAATCCCAGGTGCGCAACAACTCATGCTGGTCAACATTCCTGTGAAGTTTGGTGACTCTAGCCCTAGTGGTTTCAGAGATATGCACGACACTAGGTAAAGTTTGTCTAATTTTAAGTCATCAGGGGCAGTAACTCCAAAGTTAACAGGGGGAGACAATTCAAAACCCCAAGAGCAAAACAACTCATGTTAGTGAACAATCCTGTGAAGTTTGGTGACTCTAGCCCTACTGGTTTCAGAGATACGCGCGGCACAAAGTTTGTATAAATTTAAGTATTCATATCAGGGGCAATAACTCAAGAATTATCAGGGGGAGACAATTCAAAAATCATAGGTGCACAACAACTCATGCTGGTGAACATTCCTGTGAAGTTTGGTGACTCTAGTACTAGCGGTTTCAGAATTACGCGCGGCACAAAGTTTTTCTAATTTTAAGTCATCAGGGGCAATAACTCCAAAGTTATCAGGGGGAGACAATTCAAAAAACCCAGGTGCACAACAACTCATGCTGGTGAACATTCCTGTGAAGTTTGGTGACTCTAGCCCAACTGGTTTCAGAGATACGCGCGACACAAGTTTGTGACGGACAGACGGACATGCTAACAAATGGGTAGTTGTGTGACTTTTTCCTTTGATCTTTTCTTGTGGGACTAGTTTTGGCTCTAACTTTGGAAAAGAATGATCTGGAAGCTAACCCTAACCCTATGTCCCACAACTGGCCAGGTTAATGTCACAAGGAATGGCCAGGTTAATGTCACAAGAGATGGCCAGGTTAATGATTTTACTTGTGCGACTAGTTAGAAAAAGTCACACAACTACCCATTGGTGAGTGCGGACGGACAGACGGACGGACGGACAGACAGACAACTCTGGCAAAAACAATATATCTCCCCATAAATGGGGGAGACATAATAAATCTACCGAAAAGGAGCATTAACTAGAGAAAAGGAAAATTTTAGAATTTTGTATTTTGAAACCATTGTGATAAATAGAGCATTTGCTCCTATAGGAGCAAATGCTCTATTTATCACAATGGTTTCACAAAGTGACTTTTACAGAGTCGTCAATATCAGAGAATGGGTTAAACCTTTTCCTGATTGTGACCCCCTTGCAAACATAGTAGGCAAATATAAGAGGGCTCCTGTTGCTGCTGTCGAATCAAGAGTCCGCTGTTTGATTATGAAACTAGAACTATCACTAAAGGTGGTGAACCGACAGACAGACACAAGTTGTGCCACAGACAGACAGACAGACCTACCAACACACTGACTCCTATATACCTCCTCTCAAACTTTGTTTGCGGGGGTGTAATAATAAAGATTACAGTTTCTACCATGCTAAAACTGACCTGTTCATATGCCATTACAAACTTCAACTATTTTATTATTCATGGTCATTATTTCTACATCAAAATTCATATTAAAGGTAAATGGTTCTATCAGCCATCTTAAAAAATCCCTGGTTCATTCTGTCATTATAAAAATTCAGCTAGTAGATTAACAACATCTGTCATTATTTCCCTGTTCTATGTTTATTCCAAATATCAATACCTACTGTATATTCATGAACAAAATAGTAATAATGAAATATGGAAGATAGAACATTATAGCCACTTTAGAAAGTAAAGAAACAGAGCAGACCCTGACAGACCAGACAGCTCCTAAAGGGTTATGCCATTATTAATAGACACACTTACAAATTCACAGGCATTAACATAAAAAAAATTCCAAATTGTTTAATAATCCAAATTCATAAAATGCAAATCAAAATGATCACAAATATATCTATAACCCCCCTCCCCCTTCTTCAATGCACTACATGAACTTATATTAGTCTTCCTATAAAAGTAATTGACAATGATTCACAGATACTCACATGAACAGGCATATTGAAGTAGTTGCTTTTAAAGTTGTCAGCCATCTCTCCAAAGGTCTGCAGACTGAACTCCCTCTTGGACTGCTCAAATCCGTATGGATCCAATGGCTTACTACATGCCTGAAAAATATCATGACAGCAAATGAACTCCAGGGCTCCATACAAGACAGTTGACTTAACCCATTTCCCCCATAGGCTATTTTTAGACCAAACCTCTTTGAATAAATCTACCAAAAAGGAGCATTAACTAGAGAAATGGATTTTTTTTTATATTTTGTAGTTTGAAACCATGATTATTATAGAGGCGTATTTATGGAGGAAAGGATTAACTCTCTACCTGATAGAGATGCTTTTTCATAGCTTTGAGAAAAGGGCAGACCCAGACCAGACAGCTCCAGTAGGAGCCATCTGATTAAAGTCTTCAGTCTTCAATTGTGGAATGAAATAGGTCTGAGTCTACAGTTCCAACAATGGCCACACATGGATGTGTTTGTATGCCTTTATAAAAATTCAACTACCGGTAATCTATAATTATGCTATTGTTTTTTAATATGAATACTTATCAGTTAAAAGGTTAATGACAGACAAAGACGTTACAAAGTCAAAACACAAGCTGAGACACCAGGTATTTAGCATTTACATCTTCTAAACAGTGTAGGCAAGACAAGACAGCAAAATGCATGATGTGACCTCTATAAACTTCTACTAAAATCAAATGATGCACCTGACCATGGTCTAAAGAGTTTTTCATTGAGTGCTTCAATGCTTTACCTGTTCAATCAATATTAATGTAAGAAATAATGACATCATTGATATTTATCAGCTTAACTTTCATAATGTAAAATTTTCAAGGGAATTCTTTGCTCTGACAAAAACTGTAGAATCAGATCTACATCATGTCATGCGCAAACAGAGCAGACCCTGATCAGACCGCTCCTATAGGAGTCGTCTGATCTGGGACTACTCTGTTTGCAAAGGCATAAAAAGCATATATATGAAGGAGCGGGTTCAGAAGTCAGCTCTATTACCTGTTGTATACACCTTGGACATCTCCAATCTCCCTTAGGTATCTCTGGTAGGGGAGGTATGAGGCAGTAGGTGTGGAAAGCATCATCACAGCCATCACACAGCAGCATGTATTCCTCCCCATCACCCCGCCCACATGTGTGGCAGTAGTACATGTCCACCTAAATAAAAGCAAAATAGTTTTTGTTAATACAGTCTCGCTAAAGTGACAACATATTGTATTAACATAAGACTAAGGAGTATTGAAAAGCAGGTGATTGCTCAAAGCAATGCAAAATACAAAGAGCTTCTACTTCCATAACTTTAGTCCTGTATTAAGTTAATACCTGTTTTAACCTACAAACATGTTTTCACGCATTTGTAAACAGTGTAGACCCACATCAAACAGCTCCTACAAGAGCCATCTGATCAGAGTCTGCTCTGTTTTAGTCACAACATATGGTTTGGTGGAGAAAAGACGATTTTAGCATTTGAAAATACACCTTTATCTGTTGCTCTGCTAACACAAATTAACTGCAGCAGTGAGCACACTAAAGGTTCAGTGAACAGTGACTGATACTTACATAGGTATACAGGCCTGGATTTGGTGTCTTGTTCCTCGTCTTCATTCTGGATTCTTTCTTAGTTTCCTTTATCTCAACTTTAACCTCCTCTTCTGTAGTTGAAATAGTAAACAGAATTATTGATACATTATCCAGTAAATAACTCCAACAAGAGCATTTGAGAGAATACCTGTGTAACCTGCCAGGAAAGGTGTGACAATAAAAAGTGTGACAGACAAGCGAGCAGATGGACAGAAAAGAGAGAAAAGATCCCCCGGTCTAAGCCTGCCAAACGAGATGACACTAAACATGTAATTGTAACACAACTCTTTGCATGCCAGCGGTGGATTCTTTCATCATTTATGACCTATGCAAACAGATTGGATCCAGATCAGGCCCCACAAAATGTCTGGCCTGATCTCAGATCTAAACTGTTTGTCACTCAGATTCAACTTCTGCAACAAAAACATCAGAGAGAAAATAAATAGTTTTGAAAATGTTGTAGACGACAATTGATCAGCAGACAATAATTGAGCAGACGACAAAATTACTTAGCATGAAAATAGTTATAACTCTCACAAGAAAATATAGCTTGTATAAGCCATAACAACCTAGGCAAAAGATGGTTTGGCAAGTATGAATATGGTAGAATACATATATAGCAAGGGTAAAGCCGTTCCCTCATATCAACGTCTCTGTAAAAGTCTATTTTTCAAACCATTGCGATAAATAGAGCATTTGCACCTATTAGAGGAGCAAATGCTCTATTTATCACAATGTTTTCAAAACTATGCAATTGTAGTTTTTTTCCTTTTGCTACTAGTAAATGCTCCTTCCAGTAGATTTATTCCAAGAGTTTGAGTCTAAAAATAGCCCATGGGTTAAGTGCTAAACTCTTGTACCTGCAACCTAAGGGGGAACCCATAATGACTCTTTGCAAACAAGATACATCCTATTTAAGACACAACATACTCTCTCAATCAGTCTGTAAAGCTGAATAAGTCAATTTGGCACCCTTTTGATAAATTACAAACAGACTGACACAGTAGCAAAGAGTGTAGACTCTCATCAAACTGTTTGGTCATTGGCAGTTAAATCTGGATTTGCTCAAGCCTGTCTTGTCTCAACACTGAGGATATGGGTATAACAAAATGTTTCTCATAGAAAAGATACAATTATGTATCATATACTTGTCAAATTATGCATTGTCAGAGCTTTAGCTATAGCTAAAATTGTCATTTCTTCACCAAACTCTATGATGTGACCAGTTTTTAGAATTATCTCTTAAAGACTCATCTCTAAGAGATGATTCTAAAGAGTGGTCACAATATAAAGTTTGTGGAGAAATAAAGGAGTTATTCATGAAAATGTTTTAATTTATCCATCTTATCTGGGCCTCTGCATAATGGTTGCTTATTAACTGAATTTATGTACACTTATCAAGTGATTTTCTATAAACAACTATCATAAATTTCCAATTATTTGAAATTTGAAAATCTGTTCTTACGTTCTTCTCCCTCCTCGTCCTCTGCCTTCGGTATGGCTGCCTTTGGTCCTGCCCCATAAAACTGTAGCTTCCGCAGCTCTGGATTCTTGGTGTAGTCTACAGATGGCTCCTGAAGGTAAGAAAAGATGATCCTCAAGGTTAATTCAAAAATTCAAATTTCTTGTTTAACATGGTATATGCAGCGGTCAAGACAAGACAAATAATTTAAATCATTTTCAAGAATACCTCCTTTATTTCTCCACCAAACCTATTACTGTGATCACTCTTTATAATCGTCTTGAAGATTCTAAAGAGTGTAGGGTTTGGTGGAGAAATGACGATTTTAATATTTTGTTATGTGCCTTCATCTCTGCTCTGTTTGCTTATGATATGATTTAGATATGATCCTACAGTTTCTGCCATAATCAAAACCCATGTGTCCATGTGCTATTATAACAATTAATCTAATTAATATTCAGCACGCAAAGGTTTTAATTCCTAAGATACCATCTTGAGCCAAAGTATCTGATATGATTTAACCCATTCTCTCATATTGACATCTTTGTAATAATCACTTTTTGAAACCATTGCTCTTTAGAAGCAAATGCTCTATTTGTCACAATGGGTTCAAAACCACACAATTCCAAAAATATCCTTTCCTCAAGTAAATGCCCCTTTTCTGTACATTTGTTCGATGAGGCTGGGTCTGAAAATAGCCTATGAGGTAATAGGTTATAAAGAACACAGACATATTGTTGCTTGTAGCCATTTTGTCTACTCAAAACTAGCAGTGAATACCCACATATTTAAGCCATATATCAATGAAATCTGCTTGTCTACCTGCTTAATTTCCTTCCTCTCCATTTTGGACATCCTCCTGAAGTTTCCATTCTGCATTTTGGACTCTATGCCATGTGGTTTGTAGTCCTGGTCTGATGGGTTGTCAGGCTCATCTATCTTAATATTCTGCGTAAAATTAAACGTAACATAAATAGCCTATTTATTCTATCAAACAAACTTAAGGTAAAACACTTCAGACCAAGATGAAACTGCTTCAGGAATCAGTTTGTTAACCCTTTCCCTGTTCAAAATTCATGTACGAAATAAAGACAGCATGAATATTCAAAACAGCTGACTTTTATAATGGCACATGGTCACAAGATTTTTTGGTACTGATAGACCTGTAGAATCAGTTCTATATTATTCAATATGCAAACAGAGCAGACCCTGATCAGACAGCTCCTACAGGAGCTGTCTGATCTGGGTCTACTCTGTTTGCAAAGGCATGAAAAGGTGTATGTATGAAGGAAAGGATTAAGTCTAAGAGTTTGCAGTATTTGTTTCTCCATTAATTTCATGACAAAACAGTGCAGAATTAGATTTATTCTTTTACAGCATCTAATCTGCAACAAAATTGCCTAGAAAGATTTTCAATGACATGCCTACAGCAAGCAGTTAACCAGTAACCCTTTACTCCATAGAAATTGCAGAGCTCCAGATTAGATGCATACATGTATATTAAAACATTTCTGTGACCACTTTTTAGAATCGACTCGAAGAGACGATTCTAAAGAGTGGTCACAGTTTATGGTTCGGTGGACAAAAGATGATTTTAGTATTTAAGTATGCTCTGTAGCTCTGGAAAATGTCCTTTAATGCCTTTACAAACAGAGCAGATCCAGTCTGCACAGTATCTGATGGAGGGTAGGGCAAAGAGGATATGACTCTAGTTTCTGCAAGTGCTGAAACGATTACCCAGTTAACTGTTGCCGATAATGAACTGGCGATTGACCAGTTACAAAATCTGTAACTGGTTAACCAGACTGGTTACTTCCCTTAGTTGTTATCAGTTTGGTTGGTTCACCAGTGGAGTTCTAAAGGTTACAGTGGTCATAAAAGACTTTTAATTTGTTTTCAGGTTCAATAAAACTGTTGAAATACATGTACATGTATATGTAATTGTCTCAAAACATTTTTATTTGTTGGTTTTTCTATCAAGCACATCAAACCGATTGATTTTCTTCTTCATCAACAGTTGCAAACGACATATAGTACAAAGGTTTACAGTGTACCCAGGTTTGAATGATTGTGTGACAGAGCTCCGATTAATCACGCTTAATACATGTACTCTATTTTAACCAGTTACAAATTTGTAGTAACCGTTTCAGCACTAGTTTCTGCTATAGCAAAAAAAGTATCTTTCATTGACCAATATACAAATTCAAGTACATGTAATGAATATTCATAAACTCATGGATTCTTGTATGAATGTTCATGAGAGAACGGGTTGATGCAAGTAACGAAGAAAGCTCCCAGAGGAGCTTTCTGCATACCTGCCGTCCTCTATTAGGCTACAAATCGTCTATCTAAACACTTTTCTTCATATTTTTTCTTTGCAAACAGAGCAGACCCAGATCAGAGAGTTTGAGTACTGCAGGAGCCGTCTGAGTAGGGTCTGCTAGGCTTGCTTATGAAAATCATAAAAGATCTTGAATACAGTCTACCAATATCAAAACTTTGTGTACACATTATAAATGTTCAACAGGGAAAGTGTTAAACACCAAGAATAGATCGGTCGCTCTTGACCAGTTTTACTGTATTTCTTTATCTCTTTTAATTTAACGATACTCCATAATCCTATACAGGACTTTTTCTGGCAGTTTTGGGGAAAATGCATATGAATATTTGGGGGTTTTTTTGCATGAAAAACTCAATGATTTGGAAACAGTTCGGGACCAATTTTAACTCAGTCCTTCATATAAACCCCTTCTCACGCCTTTGCAAACAGAGTAGGCCCTGATCAGATGGCTCCTGAAGATACCGTCTGATCTCGACTTGCTTTATTTAAATGAAATTAAAACATATCTGACTCAACAGTTTTTACCAATGCCAAAAACTCCTTTGTGTATATGTCATTATAAAATGTAAAACTTAAACTTATTTTGCATTTTATAAACATTTTAACCAAAATTTGGTCTCTATTGGCATTTTACCTCTGATACCTATTTTGCATTAATTAGAAATGAGTCCTTTTAACCATATCCCTATTCTATGTTAATTCCAAATTTCAATACCTACTGAATATTCATGGACAAAATAGTTACAATGAAATATGGAAGGTGGAACATTGTAGCCATTTTAAAAAGTAAAGAAACTGATTCAAATTCGATTAGCAAACAGAGCAGACCCTGATCAGACGGCTTCTATAGGAGCCATCTGATCTGGGACTACTTTGTTTGCAAATGCGTGAAAAGGTGTCTATATGAAGGAAAGCGTTAACTAGTGCTCTCTACAGGTTATGTTTTACTTACAGCTGCCTCCAATGATGCCCCGGTTTTGAACAAGTAGAAGGGATACAGAATCCTCTCATAGTGGCCCTTCAGGGTCCCACCAACACCCTTGCCAGGCTCGTATCGCATCATCATGGCAACCTTGGACCATTTTCTCTCATGGGAGATGGCCTCCATACCTCCCTCCTTCTCAACAACCTTTAAGATAGCAAAACCAAAATTAAGAAATTTCAAACTTTCAACGATACATGTGTCAGAAACCAAACAAAGTCACTTGTCTTGCAATATAGATAGATAAAGAAGGGGAAACCATGCAGGACAAGTGGACGGGCAGAGTTTTCAACCTCTGCTGTCTATGTACAGCTGAAACTTTCTCCACTCTCCAGAGTTGAAGCTGGAGCTCTTCATCCACAAGTTTGGTGGGATTTAGAGAGAAGTTTTGATAATGCTTTTGTATCTCCCTACATGTATAGAAGTTCTCTAAAATTTCAAAATTTTCCCTCAGCTCAAAACATGATTTCAGAGAGACTCCCAAATCACCCTCTACATGTAACTTGATCCATTCATCGTTGCTTAAAATTTCAAATTCATTATAAATTTATAATTTTGTAATTCTTGAGTCATAAGTAGGCAATAATATCATACGGAACAAACTGCATCCATATGTGAATTTTCAATAAAATAATAATATCTACAGCATCATAAAGAGAATTCTAAAACCAACCTCCTCATAATGAATTCTAATACATACATGTACATATTGCATAAATATTACTCCTTTCAACACTGAACATTCACAGTAGAATAGCCAATCAGTGTTCAACTATAGAGTCCATTCAGTATGAAAGGACTAAACTTGCTAAATGATTTTGAATGACAAAATTGCAAATTGTGCAGACCCTGATCAGAGCAGAGGACTCCTCTAGGAGCCCTCTTCACTGTTTGAAAATGCCAGGGCATGACTGTCCTGTATTTAAAGGGTCAATATACAAGTACAAGTTACAAACATATTGTAAACAGGTTTGGTTTCCAATTTCCAAAATAAACTGGTTTATTATTAATAAACTTTAATAATACTGACCATGTACACATTTGTGTGAATAAGTTGCCGAAAAAAGTCTGAAACAAATATGAGTACAACTACTTACCTTGTACAGGTCGAAGAGATCCAAAAGTTTTCTCTCCACATGTGGAATTTTAAGGGTACTGCCTTGTAGCTCCCAAAACTTGGCCAGCTGATCCAGAAAATTTAGCTTCACACGAGATTTGGCCTGTAAACAGTGTATACAAAGTTAAGTCACCATTAATTATTTGTGGTTATTTTCATCAAAGATTAAAACCAATATAAATATAATTATTAATGCCATGCAAACAGATACCAATATTCGTCTAATAAAAAAAGTAATATGCACACAAGTTTTCAGTTTGCAAAGGGCCATAACTCCACAAATCTGCATTATTACCGGCCCATTGTCAGTGTGACAGTGTTTTAGATAAGATACATGTACATGTATATTATATACTGACCACTCAAAATCCCTTATTTCTCAGACAAACTCTACCTTGTGAACACTCATTAGAAAAGCCTTGAATTATGAATTCTAGTAAGTACAGTAAAACCCCTCTATAATGGCCACTAAATTACATCAAGTATTTTGTGATAACGGCAGGTAGCTACTTAAGTGGCCATCAAAAAGGGGTCTAATTATGGGTCTGTAATGTAGGTGGTAGTTTAATGAAGGTCAAAAGCAATGCAGAAAGCTCTTATATTTATGAGCTCCCTGCATTATATTTACCCTGCATAAAGCAATCACCTACTTTTTAAGACTCCTATGTTCAATAAATGAATGGCCCCTTAGGACAGGTAATCTACTGCATTTTACCTACATGTAGATATCAGAAATGTATACACCTCTTATCTAGAACCTGGACTGTGATTTTTGTAGTGCCAAGTTTGATGCCAGGCTGGAACATTCCTTGTATATCAGGCAGATAATAAGCAGTATTATTTTTTTTTAAAATTTAACCCTTTACCTTCTACATGTATATATATATGTTACAGTAGAAATTGCGATTCAGGACAATCGTCGATTCTCCTAGGACAGATTGCGGTCGCAATCTCTCCAGACTCCTAGGACAAAATCCGATCCTCTTTTAAAATTATTCATAATTATATGTTGTTTGTCATGTTTTGAATATAGACTTGTGATCTTAAAATAATATATTCTTCCAGTGGAATTGTAGATTTTCTTTGTAGATTAGTGTGATATATAACACTAATAATAAATTCTTCTAGTAGAATTGTATATTTTCCTAGAGAAATTAAAGTGTCATATCTAAAACAAATAATTTAAATTCTTCCAGTACAATTGTAAATTTTCATGATAGAATTAAAATTTTGTCCTTGGACAGACTGTAATTGGAATCTGTACTAGTAGAATCGTCGATTGTCCTTACAATGTATTACATGTAGGATCAGAGTCTGCCCTAGGATAGTAGGAGAGATTGCGATCACGATCTGTCCTAGGAGAATCGACGATTGTCCTGAATCGCAATTTCTTCTGTGACATATACATATATACAGACTGTCAGTACATGTACTGACGTGTTTAACAAAACAGATATTTTAAAACTCTTTCCTCCATACATTTGGAAATATGCCTTTCTAGTTCTACCCCTTTGCAACCAGAGCAGACTAAGATCAGATGGCTCTTGTAGAAGCAGCCGGATCTGCTCTATTTGCTTTTGACATGAAATAGAGACCTTTTGAAAGTTGAATTTTTCCTTTACTGAACATTGAAGAAAATAATAAATCAGCAATTCAAATAATCTTTTCTACATACCTGGAAACAATTAAATAATTTATCCTCATCTATTAATCACCAAACAATCCAGGGTTCCCCACCACCCGCATAACCAAAAAAAAAAAAAAATGGCGGCCAAAAGAGCACCACCTTTTCGACCCTTTATTTTAGAAATGTGTAAGCTAAATGGGTCAGAGCTGTCAAACATTTTCAATGTTGTACACTTTCAATTTATGTTGATATACTACATTTTTCTGATTTGACTTGATTGAGTTTTCTCATGTTAATCATAGTTGAACGAAAAATACACTGTGATCACCTGTTTATGACGCATATTTCATTTTTAAAGCTACGAGGTGTTGTTTACAGACAAAGCACCAGTACTCATAAATTGATGACCTAGTGCGCACTTACGCCTGCACAAAAAAAACAACCCACAAAACATTGAAAGGTTCGAAAAACAGGTGAGGTTCGACAGGAGGCGTGTCGACGATACAAACTCTGTAGTCTGATCTGAGTCTACACTGTTTGCAATTAACCATACATGTACAATGGAGTCGAACCATTACAATGTACCCAACCTCTTAGTCTAAGTCTGTAAAAATCAACCGAAAAGGAACATAAATAATTAACTAGAAATGTCCTACATTCAGGAGAAAGAAATTTTATTTCAATAGGAGTTTGGCAAAGGCAGGAACTCCAGAATCATATGATTGCCTTAGTCAAACGCCTATGAGTATGATATTTATACTAATGTATGGAAGCAAACACAGTAGACCCTGGTCAGACAGGGAAAAAAAATAATTTCAAAAGCCAGTATTACAACATTTTAAAAAGATTGAAAAACTTGTGTACAAAACTGGTTATAACTTAAAGGTCAAGTAAACAGATTGGGTTTTCGTCAAATTCTGATAGTATACAGTTAGTTAAACACCAAACTTTAGAAAATTCTTACCGTTTTTATCTAGTTTTGATTTAAATCGAGTTTTTATTGTACCGAGAACCGTGTATTTTGAAAATCGATACATGATTATCTCCCTTGCGTGACGTCACTTGTGATGCTCGCCCGTCAGGGATCCCATTGAGAGGGAGGAATGTACACAGAAACTTAACCTTTTCCTTTAAATTAACGCCTCTGTAAACAAAGTAGATCCAGATCAGAGCCTACAGGAACAGTCTAATTAGGGTCTGTTCTGTTTGCTTACAAAATTAGATCAAATCCGACTCCTAAGTTTCTATAAATACCCAAATTATTTTCACACTTTTCCAGACATTACGTCCATGGATTAGCCATAGAAAGTGACACTTTATCGAGTAGGGGAAACTATTTATGGTGTGTGATGTTTATTTTAGGTGTGAAATACAATGATACTTAAAATTAAACACATATTTTTTATCTTAAACCTTCTCTTGCCTTTTACCCATGCCCTGTTGTATAATTACATATAGCTTCACTGTGTACACGTATTTCGCTATGCAATCACTTCTGTAAATCAACTTGTAAATAGTGCAGACCCTAATGAGACAGCTCCTGCAGGTTTTCACTATTTACAGGTATATTGACGTGAATAGCAAGCGAATGGTTAAAACTTACTTTACCTGTCAGTGAATTAACACTATTCATAAACTATAATTTAAAAAGAGGATGAGGTTAGAACCAAGACCATTAGCAAATAGTGTAGATTCAGATCAGAGGGACCATTTGGGTCCCGCCCATAAGTTGGGTCCAAACAACTTTTAAACAGAACCAGACAACTTTAGATGAATTTCATATTTAGGCAAAGTGGGTTCAGATGAAATGGGACGTTCTCGTTAAGTAACATAGTACTATGTATAAATGTACGTACTTTAGAAAAAAAAAGAAATTCCACCAAAATGCAGAAAAATAGAAAATTATTTATTTATTTTACTTTAATATTTGCAATACAAAAATGATGCATTACTTTCGGGAAATCGAGTAAAGGTTGAACTACCAAAATATGTATTTTGTTGGGAAAATGAGAAAAAGGTGGATCTTGATAATAAATGGTTGTCAGTCTTGAAGAATGACTAATTTTTTTTTTAATATATTCATGTTTCTAAAGCTTGTGAGTTATGTTTAAATGACTGGACCCACTACAAATAAAAATGTCTATAAAAAAATATGGCCAACATATTAAAACTGTTACTACATTTTTCTTTATCATAATTTTACAGTATACTCGTATGCGCAATTTAATTATGGTTTGTATTACATGTATATGGAAACAACAGTAAACATAATGAATGAATGTGTTAAATGGCCTTAGGCCATATTGTACTAAGCCATATTACACAAAAAATGCCCCATGCAGGGTCAGTCGCCAGATGTCAGTTATCATAGTGGCCTTTAGGATTATTGCAAGGCCATAAAACCCGCTTCCTGTATATTACGTATTGTTGCATTCCTTTATGTAGCTGTGGTAACTTGTCAAAAGAATCAATCATTGCAGTCATGCTGCCTCAAAGTTAGTTTTGGGCAAAATGTAGGTAATAATCAGTAAAACTATAATTATAAAACGCATCCAATGAACAATTCCGTAAATTACAGTAATCCAGAATGACTTTTTTCCTATGGATTTATGGTCAAAATTGTCCATGTTCAAAAATTGCAAAAGGATCATATTTATGATAAACTATTTCCCTGATGAAAAAATATGTGTCAGTAAATCACTTCACGAATATAAACCCTTCATTCCACGTGCCTGTTTATGCCAATGCAAACATAGTAGACCCTGATCAAACGTATTGAAACAAATTTACAAACAGAGTAGATCAAGATCAGACAGCTTCTGATCAGGTTCTTGTCGATTTGCTTATGAAATAATATACCGGTAGGTCTGGTTGTACAATTACTGCCATAGCATGTGCTCATATATCATTAACTCTCCATGAAATCATTATTTCTTACACGAATATTCATGAAGAAGATCTAAAGGCTTTTTTCACAATGTTAACATTTCAAATAGATCATTAGCTCTGACAGATCAATTAGGATTAGATCAACAAAATTTCGCAAGCAAACAGAGCAGAACCTGATCAGACAGCTCTTACAGGAACTGTCCGATCTGGATCTACTCTATTTGCAAACGCGCATGAAGCCGTTTATATAAGACAAAGACCTATGATAACACATGTGTTATCATAGGTCTTTGTATAAGAAGAGAAGGATTGGGAAATTGATTTTTAAAGCAAATTAGGTGTCTGCTGCCAGCAGTGCTAAATCTTGTTTATTAATCATTTTTTCTCTTAAGAATATTTATTAAAGATTTCATGACCTCATGAATATTCATTACAGGGATTACAGAGACGCTAGACAACCCTGGTCGAATCTAAAGACATAAGTCTTCGGACTAAGCAATCAGAGCATATCCTGATCAGACAGTTCCTGCGTGATTTGGGTCTACGCTGTTAACAAAACGTTTGTATAGAATAATTTTCCACGAAGAAAAAGCCCATTAACCTACAGTGCTAGACCTAAGTCACATTTATAACAGAATGTAGCATATATCCTTTTTTATAATTGTAGACCCAAGTCGTCCACTGCATCTCTAGTATAAATTTCACGGAAAACAGCCATCGAGACAAAATGTAAATCACATAACTTCTCGTCTTTTGGTAATTTAAATAATCCTATTTAGTCTCTGTTGGATTAGGAGCTACACCCATAGGCAGGGATACGCCCATAGGCAGCACAAATTGCCATTTTAGCACTCAAAACGAAGCAGAAGTTCATTACGTGCGATTCTTTTCTATACGATATCTAGTTCGACATTTATAGCGAATGTCACAAGTGACGTCATCACAAGGGAGATAAGCGAATGACCAAAATCAGCCAGTGCTTACTTATCGGTGATATATGACACCTGCTATGTGCGATATGACTGTATTTTTTTGTGTTTTCGAAACTTCGTCGTACAAGGTACCCATTTGTCAAATATTTACGAAAAAGTGTCCTACCTGTTTACTTGACCTTTAATAATGAAATTAATAATTAAAAATTATAACGATTTTTTCATTTTGTTTCTACACAACAATAAAAGAACAGTTATATTTTAAGATTTATAAATTTTATAGGCCTTTTTTAACAATCGAAATCAAAAGAACCACAAGTCTAATTCCATAAATCCTTTCCACATTATAGATCAGTTTGTGATGACCTTTGCAAACAAAATCCAGATTCCATTAAACCTTTCCTTCATATAAACACCTTTTCACGCCTTTGCAAAATTAATAGAGAAACAGAGAAGGGTGCTTACCCAAATACTAAAATTGTCATTTATCCATCAAACCCTACAAGAGACGATTCTAAAGAGTGGTCACAGTATTATTATACATGTAGGGTTTGGTCGAGAAATAAAGGAGTAATTCTTGAAAATGTTATAGTTTACGCATCTTATCTTGAGCACTGGAGAAGATCCAGATCAGGTTCTGCTGTTTGATTATGTTATTATAATAGATCTGACACTACAGTTTCTATAAATGCCAAAGAAATGCTGTATACATGTAAATGCCATTATAAAAATTCATCCAGGTAATAAACATTCATGATACCATTATTTCTTACATGAATATTAAACAGATAAAGGGTTATCTCATCAGGTTTTATCAGGATCTTAATTGTTTGACACTCAGGCACTGCTTATTTATAATCCTTTACTCTTTGAATATTTATGTAAGAAATAATGACATCATGATTATTAGATTATTCATCACTAATTGTTACAATAGCACACGGACACAGGATTTTTTGGCCATGGCAGAAAGTATTGAATCATAGTGATACCTGTATTCTAACATAAACAAACAGAGCAGACCCTGATCAGATGTGCTCCTACAGGAGTTCTATAGGAGCCGTCTGATCTGGGTCTACTCTGTTTGCAACTGCGTTAAAACATGTTTATATGAGGGAAAGGGTTAAATAATTAAAACTACTAAAAGCTTAAGGACACTGAAGAAAATGCATATTTTGAATTATAGCAGAAGACATTTTTGGAGACAAATTGCTAAGTGTTGAAATTATTATTAAAGAAAGCCTACGGCATCATTCATTCGGTTTCTTTCTTGTATTGTTCAAAGCAACTTGATTCCGATTGGACACAAGGCGACTAATTATACCACATGACCAGCAGAAACCAAGAACAAAGCAGCTGATGCCAACCCCACTTCAGGAATTGAGATTCCACTCAAACAAAGCCCTACCATTGAGACTCAGTGACAACCTCAAATCAATAACCTTGCAGGGTCATACAGGCAGAATGATAAGCTTCATAGCCATCACTAGTCTTGGACATATATACAGTAAAAACCCTCTAAATTGGACATTAAATATTGTATTTATAAATATTGGTCTTGGAGACACGTGGTAATTTAATGCTGGGTGAAAGTCATGCCGAAAGCTCCTCTAAGAGCTTTCTGCATGAATTTCACCTTGCATTAACCAGCCACCTGCCTAAAAGTATCTCAATTCTTCTCTTCTAGAATTCGCGTTTAGATGGGTTTTACTGTAACCTTATGTGAAGGTTATGATTCTTAAAAAGATTTACCTCTAGATATAAACTCTTTCCTTTATATACACACCTTTTTACGCCTTTGGAAACAGAGTAGATCCAAATCAGACGGCTCCTGTAGGATGTCTGATCAGGGTCTGTTCTGTTTGCTTGTGAAATTATAATAGAACCGACTCTACCCTATCAATACCAAAACATTCTGTGTATAAGTATGCCATTATAAAAACTCAGTTAATTAATATTACTGATGACAGTATTTCTTATAGGTTAACCCTTTCCCTCATATAAACATGTTTTCACGCACCTGCAAACAGAGTTGACCCAGATCTTAGAGGAGCCGTCTTATCTGGGTCTACTCTGTTTGCTAATGGAATTTGATAGATTCGTTTCTTTTGTTCCTAAAATGTTCCACCTTCAACATTAACCCTTTCCCACATATAAACATGTTTTCACGCACCTGCAAACAGAGTAGACCCAGCTCAGACGGCTCCTAGAGGAGCCGTCTTATCTGGGTCTACTCTGTTTACTAATGGAATTTGATAGATTTGTTTCTTTTGTTCCTAAAATGTTCCACCTTCCACATTGCATTATAACTATTTTCTCCACGAATATTCAGTAAGCAGGGTTCTAGCAAGGATTGAAAATATTTGAGACATGTGTCCCATTGACAGTTAAAAAGTAGGGACATTTTCAAAATCTGTGAACCACCGACAAGTGTAAAAAAAATTTTTCAACCATTATTCATTATGAAAATGCTATGTTTATTAATCTGTTGATCTATGACTGATTTCCTTAATATGTAAATATTTTCTCTGATCATATTCACAGTTTGATTTGATCTAAATCTGATCTGGTTACTTTGGACTATTCTGGTAAGAACTGACATTGTTGAGATATTTGTCCCAATGACAGTAAAAAAAATGGGGACATTTCTCATTTTGATGGGGAAAATGTCCCAATTTCTAGCCCTCGCAAGAACCCCCGAGTACGTATTGAAATTCGTAATAAACATAGAACAGGGATTTAGGGTTACAGATACACTTTTTGATGTCTGTGCAGTCAGAGTAGACCCAGACCAGATGACCCTGAACAAGGGCAGTGATGTTTTTCACCATTTTGGCCTTTTGGGAATGTGTCCAGTACAAGTCCAATTGGAGCTGATCAGGGTCTACTGTTTGCATACAAAATGCAGATCTGAAGCTACAGTTTCTGTCATTTTAAAAACTTGAACCCATTCCTCCATAAGCTATTTTTAGACCCAACCTCTTTGAATGAATCTACCAAAAAGGAGAATTTACTAGAGAAAAGGAAAATGTTAGAATTCTGTAGTATTGAAACCATTGTAATAAATTTGCTCCTATGGAGCAAATGCTCTTTTTATTACAATGGTTTCATAAAGTGACTATTGCAGAGGCGTAGAAAGGCGTATTTATAGAGGAAAGGGTTAAAGCCATTATAATAAGAGCTGTCCGCACTCCGCAGACAGCGCGCTCTAATTTCTTTAGTGCTGGATAGTGTAGTAGAAGCCTAAATCAGAAAGGGGAGATAACTATAGCAAAATTAATTTAAAGGTTGGGTCCCCTTTGTAATAGTTAACATGTAATATCTCGGACAGTTTCTGAGACATGGACCTGTACATAAAACTTAACCAAAAATGAAAATTCTAAGTCGAAAAAGGGGTATAACTATGGCAAAATTATTTTTAGGGTTGCCGACCATTGTTAAATGGGTTCCCCTGTGATAGTAAACATACATACCAAATATGAACCAAATATCTTTGATGGTTTCTGAGAAAAGGACCTTAACAAAAAGGTTAACCAACGCCGATGCCGACGCCGACAAGAGGGTCATGACAATAGCTCCACTTTTTGAAAAAGTGGAGCTAAAAATTCAGCTTATCAATACATTCATAGTTTATCATCATGGACAGTCATTGAATATTCATCAATTAATGCAAAGTTATGAAGTTTAGTCATATAAAATTTTAATGTTGTGTATCATTTAAAATTTTAATGATGTATAATTTACATTATTCCAAGACTAGAAATTTTGAAATCCCAACTGGTCCTGCAAAATGTTGCACCACAGAACCATCGCAATAACGAATTGAGTAATTAATGACATTTTAAACTCTTACATAACCTAATCATAAACAATCAGTCTGTCAACGATACATGATGTACATGTATGTATGTTACCATGACTTAACTGTTTTCAGATGCCTGAAGAAGTATTTATATCAAGAAAAGGGTTAACCCATTCCCTCATTTTGACGCGTTTTGACGCCTCTGCAAAAGTCACCTGTTGAAACCATTGTGATAAATAGAGCATTTGCTCCTATAGGTGAAGTACTGTTTGGGTTATTGCGTCACATCAAAACTCAAAAGTGTTGACGGACCAACAGACAGAAAATGTAATTCTTATTGGGCTCCAGCATTTTCAATGCAGGGCCCTAAAAAGTGGTTTGTGCAATGCAATCATCTGGGAAAATGCAGCAAAGCCAATTAAAAACTTGGTGTGCAGCAGTCTGATAAAACTGATAAAAAATACAGTGTCCAGCTGTTCCTGATTATTGATTCCCTGGAGTGCTCCTGTAGTGTCCAGTGGCCATAAGATTATCTCAATTATACCATGATCCTCTGTGATAGTAGCCTGCCTTATCAGTTTGTGTATTAGATGCCAGAGAGTCAGCACCCAAAATATGCAGCATGGGGTCATAAATTCATAATGGGTCAACATTCCTTTCGAAATGCCTTTAATCAATCAAATCTCTGTAAGTCTGTTACCATGGCAGACACAAGTCTTATGTATTTACTCAAATCTATTTTATTTTACCAGCAAATAGAGCAGACCCCGATAAGACAGCTCCAACAGACATCTTAAGAAGCCAATCTAAAGGTTCACCAGGTTAGCAAAGGTGTTGCTATCATGTATTTCGGGTAGTTCACATTTGGGTACTCTAAATGGTGATATCGAGCTATTTTCGGTTTTAACGATATCCCAGCAGAGTACACAGGCATTAAAACCGATTTACATGTAGGTCCAATATGACCAGATTGTAAATTAGAAAATTAACTATTTCCACCCAGTATTTGACGTATTGCCTTGAGACTGTAAGACGGCAACCATCACAAAATTAGAATGCTGTCTTACAGCTCGTTGATGAGACTAGTATTTAGGGTTAAGGCCATTAACCCTTTCCTCCATGAATATTTACAATGTATGTAAGAAATAATTGTATCATGATTATTTGTTAGCTGAATTTCTATAAATTACTGTATGTGTACAGTACATGTACATTGGACTTTTTGGTATTGGTAGAAACTGAAGGGTCTTCATAAGCAAACAGAGTTCTAAGACTCTGGAGCCGTCTGATCTGGGTCTACTCTGTTTGTTTTAGATACGATAAGGTAGCTCTATTCCTAAATAGAATGTTAGTCATTATCAGTCTTACAGCTACGATATCGCATCTATGTTTGTTTATGCGTGGAAAGGCGTTCATATGAAGGAAAAGGTTAACTTAAATCAAATGAGAACAGAGAAGACCCTGATCAGACGGCTCCTTTCGAAGCCGTCTGAACTCTGATCTGGGTCTACTCTGTTTGCAAAGACATATACAGGCAGGGTTAACTTATGAATATATGAGCAATGGAAGAACAATTTGATGGAATGAAACAGCCAATCACATTCCATTTACACAATACAATGAAACATTTTCAGAATCAGTTGTTTTGATATGAAATAAAAAACAACTTACCTCAAGCTCATTCAAGCGCTGAACCCTTGGCACAAATCTAAATTTATCCACATCAACTGCAAATGGTGGTTGCCAATCCTAAAATAATCATTAAGCATCCACTGGTGAAATTCAACTAATATCCTTATATCACATGACTCCATCCTATTTCATCTCCAAGTTTGAAATCATATTCCTATAAATTGTGCTTGAAATTTACACATAGAATTCTATCCTCCGATAGTATCTATACCCTATGGCCTATGACATTTTCAACATAAAAGAAGTTACTTCACATAATTTGTTTTAAATAAATCAAAGACCTATGATAAGACTTATCATAGGTCTTTGAATAAATGTAGAACAGCTGTACAATTGACCCAACATCTTAATTGCGAAAATTCTTCAAAAATTATGATTTAATAAAATATCTATAAAATAAATCTCTCCCCTCAGAGTCAGAATTTCTTAACACAATGGACTAAAGTTGACGCCCTTGAATATTGACTTCTTATGTACCACCCTTGAACATGACTTCATGTTCCACCCGCTTCAAATAAATTTTCATCCACAATCATTAATGATTCATCCACAATCATTATATACAACTTGATCAAGATATGGTACAATCATGCTAATTAATGCATAAATCCATCTATCAGATCTCAAACTCAAAGTATTGCTCTAAAAAGCAAAAATCTCAAGTTGGATTATTAGCCACATAGTTCCTGAGTAAAATTAAAAAAGAAGTAAGAAAAAGATGAAACTATGTAATAATTGGTATTAACCAGAATAATAAATTAATCAGAACTCATGTATGTGGCATGAAAAATGTTAAAACAACAAATATAAAACAAAATTTCCATTGTGGACTAATTTCACATTTCTCCCCAAAGACATTAAAATTCACTTAATTTGTGACCTATCACATGGGATGACACCTATGTCTTATTTATAATCAAATTAAATATTTATAAGAAAAATATGTTGCAAAAAAAATATGTCAGCTACATATATGACCTAACAAAGGGCATTATTAATGAACATAAATGTTGTTAAAAAATTATGTAGCATCTTACTAAATTCAAGTTTGTGTGGAACTTTTATCAGTTTATACATCTGTACCAACTTTGAAGGGGGTGCAATTGATTTTGGAATACACTACATTTCTTATTTGATGGATGACACTTCATTTGCAAGTGGCAACATCAAACTGGGCTAGGCAATTCAGGCCCAGGCCTTAATCAGTAGGTTATAAAACCATCACCATGCTTTTACTAAATTCAGTAAATCTCCATATGCCTTTCTCAAATTTGAAATGAATATCTATAGTTGTGTAGAGAAATAATTTACACACAATATGAGACCAAAATTATCAAATTCCATTAAGTATTGGCCGAGATATTTGAAATTTAGTGAAGTTCTGTCATTGCTCTTTCCAGATCGCAATACAAGCTGCAACAAAGCGTCGCCATCTTTACTGACAAGACACGCACGTACTGGACCGTCGATATATCAAATTCCAACGATAAATACGAATGAAACAGATGTCAAAACACCACAAATGGCTAAAACAATTTAGAACACGAGTTGTCATGAAAAGAAAATGACCTTTGGAGGTTTTATCTTGCAAATTCCAAATTTTTCTGCAATCGGCTTTATTTTGGCTATGTAAGCCAACGAGTCAACAAACTCCTCTTCTGTCGGTGTAAAAACCGGTGCCTCCGGAGGAGGCACAAAGCGCAAGTACGGATCGTCCATCATTACAAAACATCAATCACATAGTACTCCAAAACTTTTCCAATTGATATAAATCAAGAAGTAAATCCAAAACAATATCCAAATCCGTGTTTTATTTTGTAAGGCAATGATGCCCTACAACACCTTAATTTTGACAGGCGGAAGTTGCTGAGAAAAATAGTTCTTTAGATGGGTTCGAACGATTTCAAGACACAAACTTATTCATCAAAATCCAAGTTATAATTAATATATTTATTGTATTTTGATTTAAATCAATGACGGTTCATTAAAATATATTGCTTTATCTATTTCTCTAATTTCATTTGTTTACTGGCGTAATAATCGCCATGACCGAAATTTTGATTGGTTTGCTATATAAGGTTGCCAACCCGCAGCAAGATTATAATTTCTGGTAGAATATTATCTCAGATTGTTTATATGTATAAGAGCAATATTGTTGTACACAATATAAAAGCAAAAAAATAACTAAAACATTTGGTATTTTCCAATTTGAATAAAGCATTCACTGCGGTCTCATTGCACGCGGAATTTTCAAAATGGCGTCTGCAAGGTGATTGTTTACAAATAATTTCATTGGTTTCTATGCAATAATTTCTTTTACTTTTGATGCAATCGTGAATGTTTCATATTCTTTATCCACATTTTTATCTATTATGCTTGTATTTCACTTGATGTAAATGTGATTATGCAGTATCGCTGGTATATCATTCCCAACCATGTTTGGACCTGTTCTGTGTAAAGTAACGAGATCTTGAATAGTATCCGGACAATCAAATACTTGGATAATTTTACTGAATTTGTCTACGGTGTAATTATGCGGACGATATTTTTGTAATATGACAGAGTGCAACAGACCAACTGCCATAAGAGCTGAGAAGACTAACTGTCAAAAGAGCTTAGCAATACATGATTAGAATCGATTTTGTTAAACCAGATTACAATTGTAAGTCGGTTATAAAGCTCACTGTACTTAAATGTTACTTATTGTACTGTCTTGCCAACTCAAAATAAAATGTATCTTATATTTCTTTAAGTTTAATTGCAATTTAGCAAAGTACAAACTGCTGGTTTTGTTCAAATCAGGCCCTGTTCCTATGCATAGCACAGAGGAAAGACACGTTTGAGTCAGTATAGAAAGAAGGGATCCGACAAATTACCCTCTCTTCTACTTTAATTCTTCGCACTGCAAGAAATGCACCATTTTCGATCAGATATAAAGCTATTCCGTAAGAAAAGACGTTGTTTTATTCGAATGTGCAAATATTTTCCGTGTCAAATAAGGGATAAACTTAACACAGCACCAGAAGCATGAGAAAAATTGCCAAAATATGTTAGTCGGACACGACCTCGTCCCTGAGTGTGAACCGTGGACAGCCTTGAAACTATTACTTTAACGTCTAGTCGTTTTATTGAATCAAACCATCTTATGAAATGCATATATCATCAGGTTATCACTGTGATTGGGTGGGACCGGGGTGAGCGAAACATTTGTCAATGACCCAGAAAAGACGTAAAATTTTGAGAAAATCATTGTTGGATTTATAGTAATGCATATGATACTGTCAGAAGATTATCCTTATTTGGTAGTGAAATATCTTGGCTTTCAATAGCCAAAAGAATTACGAAATTTTTATATTCCCTATTTTTCTATGTAACATGCGCCATTGGCAATCCCTGGCTGTCACCCATCCTGAGCCAGCAGCCGCACAGTCTTTAGCTTAACTGCGCTACATTTCCATACTCTTAAATCACGTCACCAAAGAGCTAGTTCCCCGGCAAGGATCTCTAGTTTATAGTGCTTATATATCTAACAGCTTTGCTGTTACATTACTTTCTTCTCCGAGAAATCTCGACCTGAGGTTTGGCCTGGGAAATAACCATGGGTAAGGCAATTCCAGTTCGGCAATTGTCTTCATCCCACCGCTGCCACCATTTGTAACATGCGCCAAAAAACGGCAATACCTGGCAGTCACCCATCCAGCCAACAGCTGCACAGTCTATGGCTAAACTTCCCTACATTTCCAAGCACTTAAACCGCACCACCAAAGAGCTAGCACCCTGGCTAAGAGAATTTATAGTGCTTATATACCTAAAAGCCTCGCTGTTACACCTATAAACCTCCGCAGAACACAACCTCCGACTCAAGGAGAGATTTTTTGCACAAGCTTGAGTACGACTCAAGCTTTGGTGACTATAAACATTTTGAGAATGAAACCATGCTCAGTTGAGTATGAAACTCAGTCTGAACTGAGCCTTGTCTGGCCCATTCTCTGAACTGAGCATTGTCTGGCCCATTCTCAAGTGCTTTAGTGCCTAATGTCTGCATTATGAAAAAGTGTTATATGTCACACAGGGATGAATATGTTACATGTGTCACTTGAAAGCGTCAAGTGACGGTGCTGTGACAAGTTGCATTGGCAGCTGATGCCTTTGTCTGGTATTTTTTGTGTCTTCCCTTTTCACTCTTTACTTCATAAATATGCTCTTCTACACCTTTTCAAACAGAGTAGACCCAGATCAGACGTCTCCTATAGAAGCTGTATGATCATGGTCTGCTCTGTTTACTTAACCCTTTCCTCCATAGGCTGTTTTTAGACCCAACCTCTTTGAATAAAACTATCGAAAAGGAACAGTAACTAGAGAAAAGCATTTTTTTTTAGAATTTTGTAGTTCTGAAACCATTGTGATAAATAGAGCATTTGCTCCTTAGGAGCAAATCGAGGGCTTGGTGGAAAACTATTCTAACTCCTTCACTTTAGTGAAGGAGTTAGAATAGTTTTACACCAAGCCCTCGAAATGCTCTATTTATAAATCACAATGGTTTCAAAAAGTGACTTTAACAGAGGTGCAGAAAGGCATATTTATGGAGGAAAGGGTTAAATGATATTATATATATATGATACTACAGCGTCTGCTTTGGCCAATATTTCCTGTGTCCATGTTCATGATATCATTTTTTCTTACATGAATATTCATGGAATACAGGGCTAACGGTAAGTATAATTACTTTTGCAGCACCAGTGTTACTTCACCAGAAAAATACCTTTGTTCTTTAGAACTGCAAATGCAAATTCTTTTTGGCCTGAACTCTGTCCTTCTTATAAATGCCTTTTCACACATTTGCAAAAAGAGTAGACCCAGTTCAAACAGCTCATGTAAGAGCCATCTGATCAGAGTCTGCTCTGTTTGTTGATGAAATTGTAATAGACCTGGCTCTACAGTTTCTAAAAATTAAATACAAACAATTCCTATGTACATTCACTACTACAAAAACAGAGCTAATAAATATTCATGATGTCATTATTTCTGTCGTGAATATTGAACAGGGAAAGGGTTGACTATTTATAGTGCTTGAAAAACACTTCAGAACTGCCCCGGACCAGGGGCATAGATTTTAAAGTTTTTTAAAAGATCACTAGTGTCTGAGTACGGTGTCAGTATGCACACTTATCTGTTGCTCTGCAGTTGGATCCAGATTCACAGTGTCATGTCATGTGAGTGAAAAAAATGTTTTGTGATAAAATTATGTCAATGCATGTTGTATTGTTTCAGCCCAGGTAACAGTAGAAAATCAACACCTGCTCATTCACCAAGGAGAGAAAGAAGTGAGAAAATGAATAGCAGCACAAGACACAGAGACAATGATGAAAACAGTAGTCCACTACCTGGTATCAATGAAAGGCTAGGTAAGAAATCTTTATCTACTCTTGGTAACAGGAATGAATTGTTATGCTTACAGTAGAACCTGTCTTAAGTGTCCATTCATCTTAAAAAAGCAGGTGGTTGCTTAATACAGGACATTCCTATAGGAGCCTTCTGCTTTACTTTTGCCTTGCATTAAGCTAACATCTACCTTAAAGATCAACGATTAGACTTCTTTTTGATGTCCGCTTAACCCCTTCCCTAATACAAAATGCCTTTTCACTTATTTGCAGAGTAGACCCAGATCAGGTGGCTCCTATAGGAGCCATCTGATCAGGTGTCTGCTCTGTTTGCTTTTGACATGATATAGATCTGATTTTACAGTATTTGTCAAAGCAAAAAGTCCCTTGAAAATTTAGCATTACGAAACTTGAGCTAATAAATATTCATGATTCATGATATACTATTCTACAGTTTCTGCCTTGGCAAAAAAACCCTACGTCTTTGTGTTTAGAATATTGTAACCTTTCTTTTGTATTCAGGCCATCTGAGACCATCACGAGAGTTGCTTGAGTATTATAGAAAGAAGATAGCTGAATATGATGAGGAGCATGACTCAGTGGTGGCCAAACTAGAGGAGTACAGAGTCACATATGAAGAACAGGTATGCACTGATACTTCAAAGCTATAGATAAGAGACTTACCTTCAGAGGTTCAGATAGGATGTGGAAATAAAAACATGTTCAAGAATAACTCCTTTATTTCTCCACCATACCCTATGTTGTGACCAGTCTCGAAGAGACAATTCTGAAGAGTCGTCACAACATGGGTTTTGGTGGAAAAATGACGACTTAAGTATTTAAGTGTGCACTTTTATCTGTTGCTCCTATATCATTCTGTCAACTCAATTTTTTACTTGTATACCAAACCCTCTTTTGTCAGTACTTGCCGTAGATCCGTAATTCTAATGAGTACCAAAAATAAAGGAAACTTTTATCTGAGATCATATACAGTAGAACCCCTCTATTGCGACAACTTAATAAATAAACATGATCATCTTTATGAGCAGGTGGTTGCTTAATGCAGGGCAAAAGTAATACAGAAAGCTCCTCTAGGACCCTGCATTAAGCTACCACCTGCATCTAGCACCTAGAATTATACCCCTTTTAGGTGGTCGCATTAGCGGAGTTTTACTGTACTTCTAATATGTAGCTCTGAATTGCATTCACATTGTTCACCCTTTCCCTGTTCAATATTCATGTAAGAAATAATGACATCATGAACATTTATTAGCTGAATTGTAATAATGTAAACTTTTTAAAGAATTTTTTACTTTGCTAAAACCTGTAGAATCAGATCTATATTATGTCAATTTCAAAAGCAAACAGCAGACCCTGATCACACGGCTCCTATAGGAGCCGTCTGATCTGGATCTACTCTTTTTGCATATGCATGAAAAAGTTTTTATATGAAGTAAAGGGTTAATATGATTAGCATCATTTATTATTCTCAGATTATTATCATCAATGACATTTGGAGTCTTATGATTGATCAGCATTTTCACTGTTTACTCTTGCAGTATGCAAAAATGTTGGAATTGTTGATGAGTTGACCAACCATGCAGACCCTAGTGAGACATTGTTTTAGAAATGTTAACCATTTCCTTCATATAAATGCCACATCAGGCATTTGCAAACTGTAGACCCAGATCAGATGACTCCTATAGGTGCCATCTGATCAGGGTCTGCTCTGTCTGCTTATGGAACTTTATAGATCTAATTATGCAGTTTCTGCAACAGTGAAATAAATTCCATTTCCATGTTCCATTTTATTGATTTTGTCCATGAATATTCATGAGGTGAATAAATGAATAAATATTGAACAGGTAAAGGTTTAAGTAAGATGAATGTGTGTATCTGTTCGAAGTGTTTGTAAATGTCAAAAATGTCTGTTTTTTGCCACTGCTAGTTTGATTGCTTGAAATGAAATGAATTTTAGGACCTGGAAAAGAAGCATAATTTGGAATCCTTTATCAGATAGGATCACCTTTTGATGTCTTTGAAAACAGAGTAGTTTCAGATCAGAAAGCTCCTATGATCAGGATCAGCTCTGGTTTGCTTATAGGAAGATATAGATCTGATTCTACATTTTCTGCCGGTATTCATATTCCGTTATAAAAACCATCTAATTAGTATTCATTTATGTCATTATTTACACAGAACAGATTCTTATTTCAACCTAGACTTAATTAACCCTTCCCGCATAGGCTATTTTTAGTCTGACCCAACCTCTTTGAAAAAATCTTTCTAAAAAGGAGCATTTACTAGACAAAAGGTAAGTTTTAGATTTGTGTAAACTTGAAACCAATGTGATAAATAGAGCATTTGCTCCTATGGAGAAACTGCTCTATTTATCACTTGTTTCAAAAAGTGATTTTTACAGTGGCGTCAAAATGTGAAGACCTTTGCAAACAGGTTGAATTCAGATGAAACAGTGTAACTCAACATTCACTAAGCTTTTCATCAGGATCCATACTGTTTTTACATTATGATACAGTTTTGGAAAAGAATCAAAGAAAACAAATATTTGAGGATAACAGCTGACTTTTTAGCTCACCTGAGCCAAAGGCTCAAGGTGAGCTATTGTGACCGCCTGTCGTCCGTCGTCCGTCTGTCCGTCTGTCCGTCTGTCCGTCTGTCCGCACTCACCAAAGGGTAGTTGTGTGACTTTTTCTAACTAGTCGCACAAGTAAAATCATTAACCTGGCCATCTCTTGTGACATTAACCTGGCCATTTCTTGTGACATTAACCTGGCCAGTTGTGGGACATAGGGTTAGGGTTAGGGTTAGCTTCCAGATCATTCTTTTCCAAAGTTAGAGCCAAAAATAGTTTTTCTTGTGGGACTAGTCCCACAAGAAAAGATCAAAGGAAAAAGTCACACAACTACCCATTTGTTAGCATGTCCGTCCGTCTGTCCGTTCACTTTTATTTCAAATGACTTCTTCTCCTAAACCACTGGGAGGATTTCAACCAAATTTCACAGAAATGTACCTTAGGATGTCCTCTATCAGTTTTGTTAAAATCATGACCCCCGGGCAAAAAATGGCCCCGCCCCACTACTTTTACAGGTTTTTTTTTTAAATCTTTAAAAATCTTCTTCTCTGAAACCACAATTTCTAGAGCTTTGATATTTGGTATATAGCATCATCTAATGGTCCTTTACCAAGTTTGTTAAAATGATGACCCCCGGGCCAAAAATGGCCCTGCCCTGGGGCTTGTAGTTTTTACATAGACTTATATAGGGAAACCTTTAAAAATCTTTTTGTCTGAAACCACATAATCTAGAGCTAAGATATTTGGTATGAAGCATCACCTAATATACCACTACAAGGTGTGTTCAAATAATGACCCCTGGGCCATAAATGGTCTCACCCTGGGGTTTTATGCTACTTAACATCAGAATCTGTAACACTTAAAAGGTAATTTCCTCACAGTTATTTCCCTTGTCCCATCAGCATAGCCATAAGGGACAAAGGGAGATAACTGCATTGGATTGCTAGTATCATTCTATTTATAACTATTTATAATAAAATGTTGAAGGTGAATCAGTGTAGCTGTTTTAGAAGGCATAGAAACATCTATCAAATTCCATTAGCAAATAACAGACCTTGATCCTATAGGAGCCACCTTATCTGGGTCTACTCTGTTTGCAGATGCATGAAAACAAGTTTACATGAGAGAAATTAAGGGTTAAATAAACAACTCCAGATCTGCAGACCAGCAGCAGGTCAAAGTTACAGCTGCTTGGCAGTAAAATCTCTCCAGGTCAATGCTGACTCTTAACTCTTTGCATGCTAGTGGTGAAACTGTGATTACCTATGCAAACAGTTTGGATCCAGATGAGAGGCCGCATACTGCGGCGTCTCATCAGGATCCAAACTGTTTGTCATCTTAACCATATTTTTGCAAAAAAATGAAAGTAAGTTTATTTTAAGAATTGAAGCAGATGACAATAACTTTTTGTTGCAGACGAAACATTAAAGGCATTTTGACCCATTAACCCCAGTGTGTAGTGTGAGTGGTGTTAAATGGTGTCTTCCAATGTCTCTCAAATTAGATGTGAGAGATATAGGAAAGTAACAATTCAGGCAATCAAGGAAAATGATCACCATCTAGACTTTTGATCTGGGTCCAAACCCAACTGATGTAAGTCATGGTAATGTTTAAGAAAACTGTGAAAACATGATTATGAAATGGCCCAACTGATATAAGTCATGGTAATTCTTAAGAAAACATGATAATGCATTTGCCCCCCCCCCCCCCCCCCCCCCCCCCCCCCCTTAACAATGATAGGTTAAACTTACTACTGTGGATTAAGTCTGCTGCCCCAAAAAGCATCTTAAATATTACTTTTTCATAAAATTTGATGACAACACATTAAAAAGTTCTAAAATGTCTGAATCTTGTATGATATTAATGAAATAACTAAGTAAATATAACTTCATTATAACAGTAGAGGTAACTCTTCTCAATTTCAATTGTTAAAAATACTAATGACCCGTTTAATTGAATTATCTTCAGATATTCACACCTAGAGCTAGAATTATTTCTAAACACCTATTAACCCTTAACCTGTTTGCTTTGACAAAAATTGATCTGGGACCACTCTTGTTTGCTAATGCTTAAAAAAAATTTATTGCCATAAATAGAAGTTTTAGCTTTGAAAAAAACTGTAAAATCAAATCTATATCTTGTCAAATGTAAAAAGAGCAGACCCTGATCAGACAGCTTCTATAGCAGCCGTCTGATCTAGTCTACTCTTATTTTTAATGTGTAAAACACATTATTTCTCTGAAGAGAAGTTTTTGCTTTGACAAAAACTGTAGAATCCGATCTATATTGTGTCAAAAGAAACAGAGAAGACCCAGATCAGACAGCTTCCGTAGGAGTCGTCTGATCTGAGTCTACTCTGTTTGCTAATGCATAAAAACAGCTTTATATGAGGGAAAGGGTTAAACGATTTTTAAAGATATTCTTATTGGTCATTTCACACAAAAACTGGCATTATGTACTGCCTAGCACTCTATTTGCCTATATACCTGGGTCAAGGTATAATTGCATAGCTTTATTGAAGTCATTTGAATTTCTCAAAGACCAGTTTTAGGCATTTTGAGCTAAGGCAAAAATGGCACAAGTTGTAAACAGTTTAGGTCTTGGTCAACCAGTCACTTGGTATTAGTTCTGAATTCAGTTCAAGTTTATTCAGCAGTTAAAGGGTGAAAGCAGTGCACTAAGCTTATTTCATCTGCTAGAAATGTTGTCCACTGAAAAATTAACATGTCAATATACATGTATTACTGTAACTCAGGTGAGCGATATAGGGCCAATGGCCCTCTTGTTTTTATAGACCTTAGTTACTAAGGATTAATCTTTTTTAGCATAAGTTGCAATGGGAGCTAAGACAGAGGGAGGAAGAGATAACAGAACTACAGAAAGCTCTCAGCGACATGCAGATCTACCTGTTCCAAGAGAGGGAGCATGTCCTCAGGCTGTATGCAGAAAATGATCGTCTTAAGGTATATGTCAAGTAGTAATGATCTGTCTTCCAGATAGCGTAGTGTTTTTTTCCCATGAGTCAATTATGGTAGACCCTAAATTGCTTTTAGAGAGAAAGTAGTACATGTCATGGAGTACTTGGACCATTTTGTAAAATATTCACTGCAATGTTCAATTGTGTGAAACATGTATAATGAATAGTTTTAGTTTTACTCTCTTTGTCACGAATGTCCTTTGCAAACAGTGTAGACTGTAGACCCAGATGAGAGTGTGTACTGTTTGCCATGTTGCACTTTTCTTTTAAAACATTCCTGAATATTCACAGTAAGCTTGACCTGCTTGGATTTGGAATAGTTCATTTGACAATTCAGTGCTGAAAGGATTATTTGCTTATCGCTAAACTCATAAAACTAATCCTTCTTGCACACCATTACCAGTGCTGCTTCCTGACTAATGCTATAACCTGTATATATATATTGATATAATTTTAGCCGTTTTCTCCAAAAAGATAAGCGTTTGGAACTTTTATGTAGACTTCAAGCCAAATTATATTTTTTTTTGAAAATTTACAAGAAAGATTGCATTTGCAGGAAGTAATATTATAAATTGAAAATAACCCTTTCCATGTTTATTATTAATTATGATGTCATGAATATTTATTAGCTGAATTTTTATGATGGCATATGATTATGTTAGGGCTGCAACGATACGCCCATGTAGCGAATACGAATACGTATCACGATACAGTATAGGGAATACGAATACGAATACAGTTACATAAACATGCTATGGCATAAGCTAATAAGAGTTACTTAAGCCAAAGCATGTCCAGACTGAATCCATATTTAGGATTAGTAATCTTTAAGCTTATAATGAAAGTGCTACTGGACATGTGCTGATAAGCAAGGGAAAAGTATGAGTTATTATATATATTATAAATATTTAATTAGCAAAGTCACATATTAAACTAGAAACACTAAAAAGAAACTTGTTCAAAAGTAAATTGGTCCAGTCCTATTGTGGTCTTTTACTCTTTAGGCAATATGCATAAAAATAATACTAATTCAAATTCAAGAACCTTTCAAGCACCATCAAAATACAGTGCATTACACTGTATCTAATTGAATATAGTCGGCTGGTATCGTCCATTTCTGGTGAATCGTGAACGAACTCGAATAAATTTGCTCAATAAATTTTGGGTACGTTCAGACATTGGGGCGCGCCGATAATTAACCGCTAGAGCCAACAACTAGCAGTATTACTTCATTTCGTGGTGGCACACTTTACAAACAGTGATTTCATTGTTGGTTTTTCCTTCTGATCCCGTCAGAAACCCTAAATGATTCCAGATGGCGCTTTTATATTTGGTTGGAGTCTGAAAATCTCTTTCGGCCCCGACATTGTTATGAAACAACAATTTGCGGTTGTCGTAAAAACTAAGAATTAGTCCTATCAAACAAACTTGTTTTCAGTAATTGTGTCGTGTATTTGAACGATTTGACTACTTTTCTTCAAAAAGTGAATGCAAGAGTACAATTGTTAAGCCTGTTGAATCCAACAGGACGAACACACGGTGTCGTGATTTGTAAACATAAGAAGTCATCAAGAGTCATCTCCCTTAGTGTCACTGCGAAAAGACGTTTCGCAGCTGGAATGTTTCGCTCATATTTCAATTATTTCTGGCAAAAATATGTTGTTTTTCTTTTAATTTTGTTAATTTCCTATATGTCTAATTGTATTCGTCAATACTCGGTTCTTTGGGTAGCGAATATGATACACTCACCGCCAGAAACGATATTCGAATAATCCAAATACGTTAGTGTATCATGACAGCCCTAGCATATGTACACAGGACATTTCGAGGGCTTGGTGCAAAACTATTCTAACTCCTTCTCAAAGTGAAGGAGTTAGAATAGTTTTGCACCAAGCCCTCAATTTGATATTGGTAGAAACCGAAGAGTCAGATCTATTGTAATTTCATGAGCTAAAAGAGAAAACCCTGATCACACAGCTGCTATAGGAGTCGTCTGATCTGGGTCTTCTCCGTTTGCAAATGTGTGGAAAGTGGTTATATGAAGGAAATGGATAATGCTGCCACACAGTATTACCCACAACATAACCCTACTTTTGTTTCTTTCTCCAGATTCGTGAATTAGAGGACAAGAAGAAGATCCAGCAATTGTTGGCTCTGAGCGGGACTCCTGACAGTGAGATCACTTACTTCCACAAGGAACCTCCAGCCAAAGCTGTGGTAGAAGACAGAACTGGCAGACGTCCACAGAGTGCTACTCTTAACACAAAAAGTATAGTTTTGTTTTCGGTTTTGTTCATTAAGTGTTTAACCCTTTCCCTGATAGGCATACCTTTTGATGCCTTGTAAACAAAGTAGACACCAGTATCAATACTTATAAAACTTTTTAGTTGAGTCTGAGTTCGTTCTCCAGTTTTTGATTGGAGTTAGAGCCAAAAGCTCAAATCTGACAAATCAAAGCTTGAGAACAAACTCAACTAAAAAGCTTTATAAGCATGGACCCAGATCAGATGGTTCCTGTAGGATATGTATACAGACTGTAACAGACATATTTGTAGCAATTGCAATAGATATGTCATATTTATTCTGCAAAGTTTTATGTACATGAATGATGTTAGACAGAAGTGTTTTTAACAGTTAGAGCAGAATTTAACCCTTTATTGCATAGATACACCTTTTTATGCCTTTGCAAATAGAATTGTCCCTGATCAGATGGCTTCTGTTCTCATAGGGTTCAAATATAAAAGGCACCTTTACTCCTAAGGCTCAGATAAATAAGGCACCTTTTCATCTAGGGCTCAAATATAAAAGGCACCTTTTCTCATAGGGCTAAAACATAAAAGGCACTTTCTCATCGGGCTAAAACATAAAAGGCACTTTTTCTCATAGGGCTCAAATATGAAAGGCACCAGTTCTTATAGGGCTCAATATAAAAGGCACCATTTCTCATTTGGCACAAATATACTTCTGTCATGCATTGGATATTTTTCTCCCTTTTTCAGACAATAAGAAATCGCCCCCAGCTCCAAAATCATCTATTGCTCTTACATCTGAACAGAAGAGAGAGAATGATACCCAGGCATTGTCCCTGCAGATAGAATCACTACAAACACAGATACAAGACCAGGCCAAACTGGCCAAGGAACAGGTAGGCGAAATGGGAAACAATTGTATTTTTTGCCAAAAAAAAAAATGCAATATTTTGCAGCAGAGAAAGAATTTGTCATTAGGATATCAACTGTCACACTGTGGCAATACAGTAGAACCTGTCCTTAAGCGGCCATTCATTTATTGAACATAGGCTTCTTAAAAAGCAGGTGATTGCATAATGCAGGGCAAAAGTAATGCAGAAAGCTCCTACATTGAGCTACCACCTCCCTTACCGATTTATAATTAGACCTCTTTTTGATGACCGCCAAAAGCAGTCCTACTGTATAAGAATTTAAGTTAACTAATTAACATACATGATGCTAGTTTTTTCTGCATGAATATTCATGAGATAAAGCGGATAAGTTTGTCTAGCCAAATATTTTAGTGTAATTATAGTATGCAGAAAAAGCAGAGGTTTGGTTTTGAGAGATATGTTTCCTTGTTCAATATTCATGTCAGAAATAATGACCATAAACTTTTAAAAGGAATTTTTTGTTTTGACCAAAGCTGTAGAATCAGATCTACATGTATATTATGTCATAAGCAAACACAGCAGACCCTGATCAGACGGTTCCAAAGTCTTGAAAAGGAGTTATATGAAGGACAGGTTTAATGAGCTTGTATAGACAGTAACAGTTGGTTATTGCAACACATAAATATTTATGAAAGTTTAAATGCTTTTATCCCCGCAAATGAAATATGCATGGCTAAAATACAAGTCAGCTTATCTGGCGCTGGTGATGTAATTGTCTAATGCTGGTGTTGCCATTGTCAGGCACTGGTGTTATATTGTCAGATGCTGGTGTTGTCATTGTCTGGTGCTGGTGTTGTCAATGTTGGGTGTTGGTGTTGTCATTGTTGGACACCGGTGTTGTCATTGTCAGGCACTGTTGTTGTCATTGTCGTCGGTCCTTCAAAAGTTAGGAACAACTAATTACACAGTTTTTTGCTGCATTTTCATGAAACTTCATCAACATGATGAGCAGTTGTGGTTGACATGGTTTTCTTTCTGATCAGATTTAAGATGGCGGTCTTGTGGCCATTTTGAACTAGTTCTGCAATTTTTGCTACATTTTAATGAAAATTCACATTGACATGTTGAGGAGCAGTGCGTGAGTTAATTTTTATGAAGTTATAACCTTTTACTCCATAAATACACTTAAGTTGCAAATAGAGTAGTTCCAAATCAGATAAAACCTACGAGAGCTGTCTGATCAGGGTCTTCTCTGTTTGCTTAATGTATGATGTAGATATGATTTTACAGTTTCTGCCATGGTCAAAACTTCCTGTGTCCATGCCCTATCATAAAAATTATCCTAATTAATATTCATGATGTAATTATTTCTGACATGAATATTCATGGAGGAAAGAATTAACCCTTTCCTCCATAGGCTATTTTTAGACCCAACCTCTTTCAATGAATCTACCCAAAAGGAGCATTTACTAGAGAAAAGTAAAACTCTAAAATTGTGTAGTTTGACACCATTGTGATAAATAGAGCATTTGCTCCTATAGGAGCAAATGCTCTATTTATCACAATGGTTTCAAGGAGTGGTTATTACAGAGGCGTAGAAAGGCGTATTTATGGAGGAATGGGTTAAGGAGTAAACTAATTCTGAGTGGTAATTGTAGACAGACTTTACTGTATCTGGTAGTTGTTTCAATAAAATGTTTGTTAGGATTTTATGAGGTACCATTGTTTTTTACTGTTAGGTCAATGCCCTTATGGAAGACCGTAGAGTCAAAGAAGAAGAAATGGAGACTAGAAGACAGAGAGACGAGGCCAAAATACACACACTGACTGAAAAGTAGGTATTCTAAACTAGAACAAAATTTGAGAAGATCTGCATATAGAATTGGTTCATGGAAATCACTGAAATATACTCTCAAAATACTCTTCTGAATAACATTTTATTAGTCTAACACTAACAAAGGCAATAATGGAGAATTAACCCTTTACTCCATGAATAAGCTTTTCTATGCCTTTGCAATCAGAGTAAACCCAGATTAGACAGCTCCTGTAGGAGGCATCTAATCAGGGTCTGCTCTGTTTGTTTATGAAATAATATACATATGAATCTACTGTGGCCAATAATTCCTGTGTCTATGTGCCATTATAAAAATTAAACTAATTAACATTTATGATGTCATTATTTCTTACATGAATATGCATGGAGTAAACGGTAATAGCCTACTTCCATGAAGTAGAAGGTTATCCATGTGATAAAATTTTGTATTGTTGCACAACTCTGTTGTTTACTATTACTTCCAGAGGGAAATACTGTTATCACTGATTGACGAACGTAACTGGGCAACATCAACAACTTTTTCGATTGGCAATTTTTGTTAGGAATGGGGTCTTGAAAATCACTTTGAAGCATTTAGGTTTCATGGATAAATGATAATGATTCTCAGAGATTTACATTCACTTAACCCACTCTCTCATATAGGAGCCATCTGATCAGGGTCTGCTCTGTTTGGTTATGACATTATATAGATCTGATTCTACAGTTTTTTTTCAAAGCAAAAAGTTTCCTTTACATTATAAGAAGTAAGGTAATAAATATTCATGATATCATTTTTTCTTACAGGGAAAGGGTTAAACCTTAACCTCTTACATTTATGCTTTTTCATGCCTTAGCAAATGGAGTAGATGCAGATCAGAAGGCACCTGTAGGAACTGTCTGATCAAGATCTGAAGTATTATGATACAGAGGTCCAAATAAGATGTGTAAATTTAACCCATTCCCGCATATAGACGCCTTTTGACGCCTCTGTAAAAGTCACTTTGTGAAACCATTGTGATAAATAGAGCATTTGCTCCATAGGAGCAAATGCTCTATTTATCACAATGGTTTCAACACTACACAATTCTAAAATTTTCCTTTTTAGTAGTAAATGCTCCTTTTCGATAGATTTGTTCAAAGAGGTTGGATCTAAAAATAGCCTATAAGGGAATGGGCTAAACATTTTCCACAAAAACTCCTTAACTTCTCCACCAAAACCTATACAGTGACCACTCTTTAGAATCGTCTCGAAGAGACAATTCTAAAGAATGGTCATAACATAGGGTTTGGTGTACAAATGATGATTTTAGTATCTGAGTTCCTACATTATCTGTTTCTCTGGATAACGTTTATTTATTACATGAATGTTCATTAGGTAAATGGATTGATTATTAGTCCCCCACCGGTTACCGGTTGGGGGACTATAGGTTTGCTCGATTCCGTCTGTCTGTCCGTCTGTCCGTCTGTCCGTCCGTCTGTCCGTCCGTCTGTCCGTCTGTCAGTCTGTCACGCTTCGTGTCCGGGCCATATCTCCTACAAAGTTATGCCAAATTCATTATAACTTCACACATTGAAGAAGCATGATGAGGGCTAGTGTCATTCACAAGGGTCATAACTCTAGCATCAATATTTTTTGAGTTATTCCCCTTTCACATATTTTTTTGTCCGGACAATAACTCTTTATCTACTGGTTCAATTGATTTGAAACTTCACATATGGAACAATCATGATGAGGGGTAGTGTCATACACAAGGGCCATAACTCTAGCATCAATATTTTTGGAGTTATTCCCCTTTTTCATATTTTCTTGTCAGTTCGTCTGTCACACTTCGTGTCCGGGCAATATCTCCTACAAAGTTAGGCCAAATTCATTATAACTTCACACATTGAAGAAGCATGATGAGGGCTAGTGTCATTCACAAGGGTCATAACTCTAGCATCAATATTTTTTGAGTTATTCCCCTTTCACATATTTTTTGTCCGGACAATAACTCTTTATCTACTGGTTCAATTGATTTGAAACTTCACATATGGAACAATCATGATGAGGGGTAGTGTCATACACAAGGGCCATAACTCTAGCATCAATATTTTTGGAGTTATTCCCCTTTTTCATATTTTCTTGTCCAGTTAATAACTCTTTATGTACTGGTTCAATTGATTTGAAACTTCTTATATGGAACAAGCGTGATGAGATGTAGTGTCATGCACAAGGGCAATAATTCATGTATCAATATTTTTGGAGTTACTCCCCTGTTTCATATTTTCTTGTCGTGACAATAACTTTTTATTTACTGATTCAATGTATGAAAGTAGGTACTAATACCATTCAGGTGGTCATGTATATACCATGGTTAACCACACCATGGGTGGGTGGGGTGGGGAGAGTGGAGGTTTTTTTCAGTCCGGTGGGGGACTCGTGTCTTGCATAGCAATACAACATGCCCTTGTTTTATCTTAGGCTGCATAAAACTCAGGATCTGCTGTATGAAAGTACAAAAGATTTTCTGGAGCTGCGATACCAAGGTAGAGCGAACGAGCGACAATGGATGTCAGAAAAAGACAAGCTTCTCCGTGACCTGGACCAATGCAAACAGCAGATGAATATTAAAGTTAAGGACTCCGCACTAGATACCTCCAACTTGTATGAAAGCAGATCTCACTATATTGAGGAGCTAAAGGTATATTGTTTAAAGGGTTTTTAACCGCGTTTTCCACAGAAAATCCGGTTATTGAAATGGTGATGTACAGCGGGCATGCGGACGGACGTTTGGTCGGGCGGTTGCCAATCTTGTAAGCGCAACTAGTTCTTTTGACCCTATCCTTAGGGCAAGTACACTTAAACTGTTCAACAGAATTTTATAAAACCTTGTATGTAGCAAGAACACAATATGTAGATGTGCATATTGTCGGGGAATTTTCCTTCTGCAATTTCTGTGGGAGTTATGCCCCTTTGAACTTAGAAATCACTAGGTATTTTGACCCATCCTTGTAAGTGCAACTCCTCTGAAACTGCTCAACAGATTTTCATAAAACTTTGCATGTAGCAAGGACACTATATGTAGATGTGCATATTGTCGGGGATTTTTCCTTCTGTGGTGCGGAAGATCGCGGGTTTGATCCCTGGCTGCGACAGACCAAAAGTCATTAAAAGTTGGTACTAGTAGCTCCCTTGTCCTTGCTCGACATTAAAGGGGTAATTGTAGGACTGGTTGGCCCGGTGTCAGGATAATGTGACTGTGGGGTGCCTTTGCCATGTGCCTGTAGCAGGGGTATTCCAGTGAGGCAGCACTATAACTTGTCTTATGCGGGTGCCGTCTGCAAATAACTGAAATACTGTTGGTCGGACATAAAACCCAACACACTCAATCACTCACTCCTTCTGCAATTTTTCTGGGAGTTATGCCCCTTTGAACTTAGAAGTCACTAGTTAATAGTGAAGGAAAACCCGGTATGATGTCGTGTCGACATTTCTTGTTTTTTCTAATTTGTCTTTCTATGTTTTATTTTAATACCTGTTTTTATCTCACCTAGTACAAAGTGCCAATGTTAGGTATTGTAATAATCATGTGTCCATCGTCCGGCGCCGTCCATCATACAAAATAATGCCCCTTTATGGACTTAGGAAATAAAAGTTTTGAGATGTCTGCCATTTTTAAAACCATAACCTACAGGGCTCTCATATTTGTATGTGAATCCTTTGTGGCAAGGCCTTTCCATCAACGTTATATTTTTCTTTACTTGCATGTGACCTAATTTTTTGGCCACTGTTAAAAACTATTCAAGCAAATCTTATGAAACTTTACACTTGTTCTTATTGGCCTTATCAGAATAAATCGAGGATTTTTAACCCTTTCCCTCATATAAACACCTTGTCACGCATTTGCAAATAGAGTAGACACAAATCAGAGAGCTCCTGTAGGTGCCATCTGATCAGGGTCTGCTCTGTTTGCTTGTGGAATTTTATAATTCTAATTTTACAGTTTCCAACTTGGTGAAAAAATCCTTATCCTTGTCCTATTGTATTGATTCTGTCTATGAATATTAATGAGGTGATATTATCTTGAATAAATGTTATAAAACAAGGAAAGAGCTATAAACTGGAAATACCCTTTTGCACCGTAGCATTCAAGGGAGATCAGTGTGTTGGTGAGATTGTATTCCTTTCGTCAGTTTCCTCTTTGTCCCACTCATGAGAATAGCTCTCCCCACAAAAGAAACACTTCTGATCTTATGTTTTTCATATCATCCAACGTTGTCTGGTATAAGCTAAGGGGATTAACTCCTTCAGTGCTGAATTTTCAAATTGACTATTCTAAATTTAAAACAGATCAAGCTTATCTTGAATATTTAGGGATTTTTAAAAAGAAATAGAACATGACAAACTGTGCAGGCCCTGATGAGAGGGCTCCACAAAAAACCCTCTCATCTGTGTCTATACTGTTTGCAAAGGACATTAGTGACTTATTTCTTGCACTGAAGTGTTTAATCCCCTATACTATTGAGGAAATATAATGGAAAGACAATGTTAATGACATCATACTTTAATACTTGGGACAGGAGTATTTATTTACCTGTATACTAACATTTTTTCATTTTTCATGTGTTGCTCCAACTTTCCAGTCAATGGAGTACCAACTTCAGCAATCACAGAAGTTGTCAGAAATGTACAGAGAGCAGGTGATCCAGTTGGAGGATGAACTAGGAAGAATAAGAGAAGAAGGGGATGTTACAAGGGAAATATTCAAAGTAAGAAATTGTTTTCACCACAGGGAAGAGCACTTTACTTTTACTAATGTTAACCCTTTACTCCATGAATATTTATAGAAGAAATAATGATATCGTGAATATTAATTAGATTAATTGTTATAATAGCACATGAACAGGGGAAGATTTGGCCAAGGCAGAAACTATAGAAATATATCTATTTTATATCATCAGCAAACAGCAGACCCTGATCAAACGGCTCCCGCAGGGGCCGTCTGATCTGAGTCTTCTCTGTTTGCAAAGGCATAGAAAGGTGTATTTATGGAGTAAAGGGTTAAACCTTACCTAATGAATATTCTAGTGAGAAATTTTGACATGAATATTTTGTAGCTGAATTTTTATAAAAGTATATAAATACAGGATTTTCTTACCAGTGCAGATACTATAGAAACAGATCTACATAATTCTGTAAGCAAACAGGGCAGACTCTGATCAGATGGATCCTACAGGAGTGGCCTAATCTGGGTGTACTCTGTTTGCAAAGGCGTCAAAAGGCACTTCTAGCAGGTGAGTGATGGGTTGAACCCTTTCCTTCATAAACATGTAAATGCTTTTTCATGCATCTGCAAAAGAGTAGACCTAGATCGGATGGCTCCTATAGGAGCCATCTGGTCAGGGTTTGTTCTGTTTGCTAATGGAATTTGAATGATCTGTTTCTTTAGTTTCTAAACTGTCGACAATTCTCCACCTTCTATATTTTGTTCATGAATATTCAGTGGGTATTGAAATTTTGAATAAACATAGAACAGGGAAAAGGTTAATGAATGCTGTTCCCTTGTCACTGTTCTTATAAGTGTTGGTAAAAATCTGAAGATTTGTAAACCTTTCTTTTGTATGGCATTTCTGTCATTCCTTCTGAAGAAAAAATTCAAACGCCTGTATGTAGTTGTTATTCCTAGATAAATATAGTCACAGATTCATCCATCCGTTTTACAACTTTTCTCATTCAGTTTCTCAAAAACTTTGATATTCAGGATACAGATGGCAAAGGGTTAACCATTTCCCTGTTGAATATTCATGTAAGGAATAATGATATGAATGTTATTGAGCCAAACTATTTTAAAGTATTATTAACAGAGTATATTTTTGACTGTGGTAAAGAGTGTAAAATCAGATCTATATAATTCCATAAGCAAACAGAGCAGGCCCTGATCAGACGGCTCCTATTGGAGCCATCTGGTTTGGGTCTGTTGTGTTTGCCAATGCATAAAATGTTTGCAAATGGGTAAAATGCATTTATATGAAGGAAAGGGTTAAATGAAGTGTTGACTTGATCTTATTTGCATACATGTATTACCTTGCAGGACAGGGGAGATAAGATGGGTAAGAGGCTGAAACTGATGAATCAGAGATACCAAGACCTGGAGCGACGGCGGAACCTTGAGGTCGAAGGCTTTAAAACAGATATTAAGAATCTCAGGACCCGGCTAAAAGAAGTAGAGAGGCAGTTGTACAAGGTATGGACACTACTGTAGGAGCAGTCTTATCTGTTTGCAATCGCATGAAAGAGCATTTGCATGAGGGAAAGCGTGAGGGAATGAATCTAACAGGATTGTAAATAGACCTTATCAAATTGCTCCTTCAGGATCAATCTGATCTGAGTCTACACATTTTGCCTTAATTTGGTGCATCAGATACTATGGATAATGATTGTAGTCACAAATTCAACCTTTTTCTTTAATCTGTTGAAAGTATTTTGCTATCAGCATTTACTTTTTATCTGACTATAAGACGTATGTAATCCATTAACCTTTTCCCTCATTTAAACAGCTTTTCACACATTTGCAAACAGAGTAGACCCAGATCAGGTGGCTCCTATAGGAGCCATCTGATCAGGGATCTGCTGTTTGCTTTTGACATGATATAGATCTGATTCCGCAAGCTCTTTGAATACGTCCTGACATGAGAATGAATCGGGCTTAAACAAAAACTTTTAAAACCTGGGGTCTGTCTGCTTGTTAAAATTTCAAGTCTACACAGTATTTTTTGATAATGATTGAATGAATTCTGGGCTTAATTGTTTACATTTTCGATGGGCTCTTTTATCCATACTTATGTGTTTTATTATCTTTACAAACATACTAGACCCAGATCACCTCTCTACACCTTTGCAAACAGAGTAGACCCAGATCATACAGCTCCTGTAGGAGCCGTCTGATCAGGGTCTGCTCTGTTTGCTTATGAAATGATATAGATGTGATTCTACAATTTCTGCCGTGGCTAAAACTTCCAGTGTTCATAATGCTATTATAAATATTCAGCTAATTTATATTCACACTTATTTCTGACTTGACTATTCATGAAGTAAAGGGTTAAATTTGATGTAGAATTAGTAGAACTCAGTGTGCTGTATTCTTTTACAGGTGACCATAGGTTTCTCAGAGGACATGGATGCCAAGAGGCCAGACGATATTGATATGCAGATCCTAAGAAACATCCGTGCCACTTCTGGACGATCTAAGAAAATGACTGGTGAACTAAAAAACCTCAAATCTAAAATATACAGCATAGAGAATGACTTGAAGCATTTATGAGGAATCAAACATCCCACTGCCATAGCCATGAAAGAAATGAACTTTGTGATTGTAATTGACAAATTGTTTTATATATGTCGTAATTTATTTTATTACATTCAGATGTCTGATAGTGAATGTATGAAATTTTCCTTATATGTGAAAAATCAGGAATTGATACACTGTCTGAAACCTTTCCTTCATATAAACACCTTTTCAAATGTTTGCAAACAGAGTAGACCCAGATCAGACAGCTACTGTAGGATTGGTTGTCTGAATATTTGAGATAATTAGGATACTAACGATTGCATATCATTTTACTAGTCCACTTATCAAGGACTCAGACCTCACATTTAATATTTTGGATGTAAGCATTTTCTTTTCGTATTTAGAAATAAGTTAGAAATCAGTTCTTAGAAAGTTATTTCCTTATGGTTCAATGACTGTAGTTGTTATATAGTATACATTATATTTATAGTGTAAAATATAGAAACTTCTCTAGAATTTTCATATTAATTATAGACATAAAACATATGTTCCAATTTTGATATTGTGTTAAAGTTAGATCTAAAGTGTCTTTACAATTACAGAAGAACCTGCCTTAAGGGTCCATTAAAATATATATCTAAATCTGGGTCTTTAAGATAGGTTGTAGCTTAATGCAGGTTGAAAATAATGCAGAAAGCTTTCTGAATTATTTTCAACCTGCATTAAGCAATCACATGCTTTTTAAGACTCGTGCATTGAATAAATGAATGGTCTCTTAAGACAGGTTCAACTGTAGTACTAGTAGTAGTGTATAGCTTCTCAAGATTTATAAAATATATTATTTACATGTTCTGTAAGCTGGTAGAATTCCTCCATGTTGTTGAAGAGAGGTTTTACACCCTCTTCCAGCTACATGTGCAGTAAAATCTGTCTTTAACCCTTTCCCTGTTCTATGTTTATTCCATATTTCAATACCTTCTGAATATTCCTGGACAAAATATGTATACTGAAATATGGAAGGTGGAACATTGTAGCCATTTTAGAAAGTAAAGTAACAGATCTATCAAATTCCATTAGCAATCGGAGCAGACCCTGATCATACAGCTCCAATAGGGACTGTCTGATCTGGGTCTACTCTGTTTACAAAGGTGTGAAAACACGTTTTATGAGGGAAAGGGTTAAAGACCATAAAAAGGAAGTCTAATTCTGGGTATTTAACCCTTTCCTTCATTTGTATTTATGTAAAAAAAGGCATGAAAACTAATCAGTTTAATTGTTATAATAGATTATGGACTAAGGGATTTTTGACCATGGCAAAAACTGCAGAATCGGAGCTATATTATAAGCAACAGCAGACCCTGATCAGGCGGCTCCTCCAGGAGCGGTCTGATCTGGGTCTACTTTGTTTGCAAAGGTGTAGAAAGGCGTATTTTCGGAGTCAAGAGTTAAGGCAGGTGGTTGCTTAATGAATCAAGTAATACAAAAAGCTGCTAACAGGAACTTTCTTCAATACTTATGCCATGCATTAGGTAACCACTAGCTTTTTAAGACTCCTGTGTTTAATTATTGTTCTGTCACTTAAAACAGGTTTTACTGTACAGTAAAAAAAAATGATAAAAGTTTATTGTTTTGATAAATGGTTCATCTTATCGTAGGTGTGGTGTTTTTCAGGAAGTGTCTTTATATATGACACTGTACCAGTTTGATATATTTTTTTTGGTACTATTTATGATAATGGTGTACGTAATAGCCCTTAAATATTTGACTAGACAAATATAACACCTTACACTTAACCCTTTACTCCATTAACCCTTCGCTTGCTGTTCACGTCAATATACCTACCTGTAAACAGTGAAGACCCAGACGAGACACCTCCTGCAGGAGCTGTCTCATCAGGGTCTGCACATTATTACAAATTGATTGTGCAACCAGTGCACTCCACAGCAGTGATTGCACAGCGAACACAGTACACAGTGAAGATATATGTAATTATATAACAGGGCATGGGTAAATAAGGAGAAATGTATTTTAAAATTCAGCAAGAGAAGGGTTAATACACGTTTCTACGCCTTTGCAAACAGAGTAGACTCAGATCAGGCAGCTCCTATGGGAGCCGTCTGATCAGGGTCTGCTCTGTTTGCATATGATATACTATAGAACTGATTCTACATTTTCAGGCATGATAAAAATTATTTTGTTCATGGTGCCATAACAATTAATTAATATTCATGATGTCATTATTTCGTACATGGGTATTCATGGAGTAAGGGGTGAAGCACTATGGAATAAAATAGATACGATTCTACAGTTTCTGCCATGGCAAACATTTCTAGTGTTAATATGTCATTTTAAATATTCATGGTGTTATTTCTCACATGAATATTCATGAAGAAAAGGGTTAAGCATATAGTGTAGACCTAGATCAATCTTGTCCTGATGTGCATTTTTACAGAGGATGAGTCCTGGCATGTTACTCCATGAATATTGATGTAAGAAACAATAATCAATGATGTCATGAATATTAGCTGAATTTTCATACCAACATGATCACAGGAATGTTTTCGCTATGTTAGAAACTATAGAATCAGATCTATGTTATTCCAAAAGCAAACAAAGCAGACCCAGACCAGTTAGCTCCTACAAGAGCTGTATGATCTAGGTCTACATTATTTGCAAAGTTGTTAAAATGTGTCTATGCAGTAAAGGGTCAAGTTCTAGAACAATATATAAACGTGATTACTCATTTACTTAAATTGTCATTTCTTCAACAAACTCTATGTTGTAAACACTCTTTAGAAATGTCTCGAAGAGATGATTCTAAAGAGTGGTTACAACATAGAGTTTGGTGGGGAAATAAAGAAGTTATTCTTGAAACTTTTAATTTACGCATTTTAGTTGGACCTCTGAAGTATAACCCATGATATTCAGACACTCTGTCTCTCCTCCTGATGGTTTGTAAGTCAGCTCCATTTTGGTACATTAACCCATTACTTCATAGGCTATTTTTAAACCCATTCCTTCATAGGCTATTTTCAGACCCAATCTATCTATTGAAATGGAGCATTTAATAGAAAAGAAAACACTTTTAGAATTGTGAAGTTCTGTAACCATTGTAAAAAATAGAGCATTAGCTTCAATGGAGCAAATACTATATTTATCAAAAGTGGTTTTTAAAACATGACTTACAGAGGGGTCAAAAGGCATCAGTATGAGTGACTGGTTTCAATGGAACTAGTAGAGTAGCAAACAGTGTGGACCCTGATCAAATAATGCACAAGAAGATCAATAGTCCAACCTATATGCTTATGTTAGTTTACCTAAATATTTGGGATTATTTGCTAGTAATCTTAATGGTAGTTTATAGTAAAAATTTTCTCTTCCACTTTTGAGCACAGTTCATTGTAGACATCAAGAGGCTTTGATTTTGTTATTGACTTCTGATTTTCATTTGTAACAGCATAGGGTTTGGTGGAGAAATGATGATTTTAGTATTTGAGTATGCACCTTTATCCGTAGTTCTGCCTGTCTGTGTTTATTCAAAATTTCATTACCTACTGAATATTCATGGTCAAAATAGTTATGATGAAATATGGAAGGTGAAACATTGTAGCCATTTTAGAAAGTAAAGAAATATATCTTTCTCATTCCATAAACAAACATGCAGACCCAGATCAGACGGCTCCTATAAGAGCCATCTGATCTGGGTCTACTCTGCAGATGCATGTAAAAGCGTTTATATGATGGAAAGTGTTAACACTTTGAATGCTAAAGAGAAATAATCCATTATTGTTTAACCGTTTATTTCATGAATATTCATCATTTCATGTAAGAAATAATGACATCATGAATATTAATTGGATGAATGTTTATAAATGCACATGGACATGTGCTATTGTGCTACAGTAGAAACTATAGAATCATGTCTGTGTTATATCATAAGCAAACAGAGCAGACCCTGATCAGATGGTTTCTTTAGGAGCCATCTGATCTGGGTCTACTATGTTTGCAACGGCATATTTATGGAGTAAAGTGTTAATGACAGTGTGCAGTCGGTATGAAAGGATATAATGTGTTTAAAGATTTTGAATGACAAACATTGCAGACCCTGATCTGAAGGCTCCTAGAAGAGAGCCCGCTGATCTGGGTCTACATTGTACACTTGTTTCCTGGATTCAAATGGTTAACGGTTTCCACCTTGTGAGTGAAGTTGGAATTATTTCTGCAGTTTATATCCAGATTTTGTCCTCTGGGTGAATTTTCATTTGTGCCACCACTTTCACCAGATCATAGTAAATCTTCGTCAAATAAGACATTTTTAAACTCTTTCCTATGTATTTAGAAAGGAAATGGCAGAAACAAAATTACAGCCTTTAAACACTTTAGACACAGTGGAAATTTATCGGCACCATTCATTTTCGCCATATAAAAAAAACTTGTGCCATATTAAAATTTCTTTCGCAAATGGCACCAAGACCAGAGGGAACACTGAGAAGCCCAGAGGGAACCCTGAGAAGCAGATTCTACGAGCATCGCATCTGGATCCAAACTGTTTGCATTGTTCACCACATATTCATTCTTAGTATTAACCCATCCCATTTGTATAAGACATCTATTTAAACCATTGTGATAAATAGAACATTTGCCCAATAGGAGCAAATCTTCTATTTATCACAATGGTTACAAAACTACACAATTCTAAAACTCTAAAACCTTTTCTTTATATTAGTAAATGCTCCTTTTCGATAGATTTATTCAGAGAGGTTGTGTCTAAAATTAGCCTATGAGGGAATGGGTTAAAACACATGTAAATGATGCTGTAGGACACAAGGAGTCTGTGATATGTATAATTTAGAAGAAATAGAAAACTTTTTTTGTATTTTCTTGTTGTGTATATTTCCAGTTCCACTTGCCTGTTTTCTAAGACAAAAAAAAATAAAAACTGTATGATCAGATCTATATTATTCCATAAATAAAAAAAAAGAGCACACCCTGATCGGGGTCTGCAAAGGCATAGAAAGGGTATTTATCATGAAGTAAAGGGTGAAAATAATCACTTTTCTAAAATTGTCTAATTAGATGTTTCTTTCATTTTTAGCTCGTCTGTTTCGAAGAAAAGTCGAGCTATTGTGATCACTTGGTCGTAGGCTTCGTCGTTGTCGGCATGCAAAAAAAAGTTAATGTAGCTCATTACTCGAAAAGTATGAGGTATCAACTTCATAAGTTAGTAGACCTCATTGAGGGGAAGGCCTCTACATAAGAACCATAACTCTTGATTTCAAAATTTTGGAGTTATGGCCCTTTATATTTTTCAAAAAATGTTTCGTTAAGCAGGACAAGCACCAAATCAGACGAGCGTTGGTGCCGCACGCGGCTCTTGTTTATAAATCTACCAGCAGAGTGTCAAACAATTTGGATCCTAATGAGACGACAAGTTGAACGGAGTATCATCTGGATCCACACAGTTGGCAAAGATCAATAGGGCTTCGTCTCAAGTTTTGTGCTCAGTTATCATAAGAAAACGTTTAGGCCTATATGTTGATGGTCAGTGTACAAAATCTGCCATATTAACCCTTTATTCAACAAATACGCCTTTCTACTTATTTACAAACAAAGCAGACCCAGATCAGACGGATCCTAAATTGACCGTGCCTCAGAGGTTCCTTGTTTCATGTAGAAACATATTTGAAAAATTTGAAAATCTTCTGAGACTGGAAGGTTCTCGGCTTTTATATTTGGCACATAACCTCATCTTGAAGTCCTCCAAAAAGGTTATGTGAATTATTCCTCCGAGGTCAAATGGGGTCCCGTCCCAGGGTTGGTCAGTTTTCTATAGAATCATAGAGTAAAAACTGAGGGCCAGTATGGTCTACCGTGCACCCCACCCCAAAAACGTTTTCTCATGGGTACCAAAACTTCCAGAAGGGTCTGTTGAATCAAAATCGCGAATGTACACAAGAACAAACTCTTGGGCTTTATGTATTTTAACCGTCATTTCCATGGCAATCTCCTAGTTTTCGTAATGATGGCACATACCTGCAAAATCGTCCATATCACAACCAGTTTTTGTCCTAAACGTATTAAACTGGTATCAAATTTAAGATGAGATTGCGTTTGTATTTCCAGCTATGCTTTGAACTGTTTCTATAGTACCCATTCATTTCACTCATATTTTATTAGTTTGACACCTACCTGCAAACATATTCCATATCACAGCAAATTTTTGTCCTAACTGTACAAAACTGGTACCGAATTTAAAGCTTAGACCTTGTACTTTTGTTTTAAGGTTAAACAGAAATAACCTTATTTGCAAACACGTGAATATTAGTGAGAACAGTAAAAATAGTAAACAATATAGAAATAACTTATTTTTACCAAGTTTTGTCCCATTAACATCAGAAAACAACTTCTAATGTAATTTAAAATGATGACAAAATACTCAGAAAGTAAAGAATCTGAACCGCTGGCCAAACAATGAACTGTAAGTAGCGTTGTAACTGTTTCCATGGTAACCGATCCTTTCACACATGATGGAAAATTGGCACCTACCTGTAATACTCCTCTAGATCTCAGTTATTTTTATGAAACCATTTGTTACAAAACATAGAGATGTTGGGGGTGCACGGTAAACCCTACTGGTCCCCAGAGTACCACAGGAAGTGAGGGTACCGGGAAGGGAAGGAAGTGAACAATGGACGAAGAAACAACACCTAACAATCTGCAACACTGGTCAATACTAATCGTGTTGGATACAAAGGTAAGTACTATTATAAACACATTCTTTGATTTGTAGCAGACGACAATATTCTATTCGCAGACGACCATTTCTAAGACTTTGCACGTTTAACCCTTTACATGCTCAGCGCGATCTCTTCAGGTTCCAGCTTGTGCAATATTCTGAACGATATCGACCGTAAAACCAAGAACTATTACAGCAGACCAAATTCTGAACAGAAATAATATTTTTCAGACGAGTTTTCAAGAGCAGACACGTTCTACTGATATGGATTACCCATGCTTAATAACGAAAGTGGCGAGGGCTGTTTGATTAATACTTTTCCGCGTCCTCTGCACACAGACTAGATCTAGACCCACATCATACAGATCCTGACCAGGATCTACTCTATTCGCTTATGAAGTAATATAGATCTAATTCTACAGTTTTTTGCCCCTTGTTAATAATTGGCTTATCAAACCCGCACCCTGTTTAAGAAGTTTTTCAGTATTAACACGATTGCGAATATTGAAATACTCAACAAAGAAACAGACTTCAGCAAAATGGATAAATTGTGAAATTTAAACACCGTATGATTTTAACATCTCCATCTAGATGAGGGTAATTTAACTATGTGTACAGTTGAACTTCATATATCTCGAACACGGATGACTCGAACTTCGGATTAACTCGAAGTATGTACACTGCAAGTAATTGATATGGCTATATGTTGGATGGACGTGAAAACGTGAGTAATTGATATTTTTGTATTTAAGGTTGCTTAGTCCAAACAACGGCCTTGCAAAAAATAATGTCGGAATCGGACGGGAACAGAATCTGCCAAATACTGAAAAACACCATTTTGAGCATATGCTCAAATGCCATAGCAGAGGACTGCAGTCATCTAGAAGTGGACGGCATCATCTGTTTGACCCTTGACAAAACAACAGAGTATGTGGTCAAAATTCACGAGTTCTTCTCCAATAGTTCCGATCCAGACAGGGTTTCAGTCGAGGACAACAGCAATAGCTCCACGACACAGCACCAGTCCACGACACCTATGCCCGGTCGCGAACTCAAAAGCAAATTATGAAAGCAAATAAAGTAAAAAACGACCTTAGTTTGGATGAATTTCAAGCGGAGCCAAAGACACTAAAGAAGAACAAAGCGATTAAGGGCAGAAAAAAGTCAGCAAAATCATGTTGAGATGGATGCTTTAAATTGTGCACGTGATTCAGAGAGTAGCCTTTTCGATTCTGATCAAACGAAGGCAATGCCACAAACGAATAAAAAAGATACCAATAATAGAAACAAGTCAGCAACATCATCTATACAGACAATAGATGTTCAGATGGGTACTTTTAAACGCCCATGTGATTCAGAGTGGATTCTTTTCGATTCTGATCAAACAAAGGCAATGCCACAAACGAATAAAAAAGAGACCAAGGACAGAAACAAGTTAGCAACATCATCTGTACTGAGACGAGATGTTCAGACATATGCTTTTAAGCGTCCATGTGATTCAGGGTGGATTCTTTTCGATTCTGATCAAGCGAATGCAAGGCCACATAAGTATAACAAAGACACCAAGGACAAAAACAGGTCAGCAACATCGTCTGTACAGAGGCGAGATGATATTGATGCTTTTAACCGTGCACATAATTCAGAGAGGGGCCTTTTCGACCCTGAAAAAACAATTGACACCAGTGTTGATGGACAGGGACATCTATCTATTACAAGTAACCTACTGTATCGGAAAGACACTGTCAATGATGATATAGCAGACTGTGAAAAGCCAACACAATTTAGTGGTGCAAGTGTAAAGATGATGCAGGCTCAGAGGGACACAGGTAGCCAGGAACGGCAAGGTAGCAAACAGGCTGTAAAGCGTCCAAGATTGTGTGGCGATGAGGAAATGGACTACCAGGTTAAACATCAATCGGTTCCAGCATTTTTGAATGAAACCAGAACCCATCCATCCAACCAGACACATACTACTATCGAAGGAGGAAGCACAAATAACCCCTTCAGTGCCACCGGACGTACTAAATCAAATGGTTTAGGGAAGAGATTCACACCAAATACTAGTCTGCTCTTTAAGGATGTTGGTCCTTTTAATTGCCGATTTTGCCCAATGGCGAACAACTTTGAAACATATGATAGCTTTGATAATATAAACATAATATAAGCCATCACTCTGTCTATAGTTGCTCTTACTGTAGCAAGTCTTTCAAGGTTAAAGGGAATCTAAAACGCCACATAGAGAACCATTTCAAGTCAAAGCAAGTCGACAAGCAATATTTATTTACAAGTCGGTACATAATTAACAGATAACGCAAGTTCGAAAGAGCTTTTAACACATATATTTTATATACATTTGTACATACACAATACAGCACAGACATAGAATCACAATAGCATAAAAGAAATATTAAACCATTTCAGATTGGATAATAAGCATAAGATCGCATAACATGAACATCAAACAAACGTTGTACAGCATATGATAAGGTATTAAACAATAGCAGATAGCATACATAAGCGTAATATAGCACGAAATGAACAATAAGCGAAGTGCTTGACCGTACACTATCGCACTTGTCGCCAACTGACCTTTCTAATTGGTACAACCTTACAACTCTACACCATTTAGATAAAAGTATATATAGAAAAGAAGATAAATGGCGGAGGTTTTAATTGCAACTGTCAAATGCAGATAAGAGACTCGGTGGCTACCCCCCCCCCCCCCCCCCCCCTTCCCACAAAAAAACACAAAACCCAACAGATGCCCATTTTAAGAAATCTCTCTCTCTCTCCCTCTCTCTCCCCCCCCCTCTCTCTCTCTCTCTATAACATAACTTTAAACTTGACAGATAAAATCATACTCAACACTTTCATACCAATGTTTCCAGTATACATGTATCCATCATCATATTGTCACATTTTATACCCTCATGGTTTTAGCAGACATCATAATAGTTCTCGTATTAAACCTATAACCACAATACATTTTTTGTTTCCACTTGTAATTGTCTGAGTGCTGTCTGCTTAATCTGACTCTTAGCCATTTTGTTATTGTTTCCAATTAAAGGGCCAGGCTTAAATGACGTGCCTGGCAAGATATTTTGTTGTACAGGAATTTGGATATAAAAATATATCATTTACCACATATTGGTGACAATAAATGAAATGATTCACGCATATTTCATTGAAAACAGAATCAAGCAGTCTATTCATACTACCAGCGAAGGAGCAAACAAAACTAACCCCGTAAGTGCAAGCGGATGTGTTTAAACAGAGGGTTTAGAGAAGATAATTACACCAAATACTAGTATGCAATTTAAGGATGTCGGCCCTTGTATTTGCCGATTTTGCTCGGCGGCGACCAACTTGAATATAAGCACCCACTCCGTTTATAGTCGTTCTAACTGCAGCAAGTCTTTCAGGACTAAGTGTGGTCTAAAACGCCCCAAAGTAGGCACACGCGTACAATTCGCACGTTTCAGTACAAACGTCAGATGTCAACATGATTATCGGATCTCCGTAGGAACATTTAAGATACAAATGTCCCCAAAGTTTAAAAATCAAGTTTTGAAGGGTACCCGCTATATGCACACAAATCAATTAACATGTAGCCAGCGGTGGACTTTGGTATATATGCGACTTACAAATCGTATATACCGGTATCTAATTGTAGTCATTTATAAAAAGGATATATGTACAACTGTAAACATATGAGTCATAAAATATTTCTAAACTTTGAATTCAGCCAAACCTTTGCTGACTTTCGTATGTTGTACAGTAGAAGCTGTCCTAAGCGAGCATCAAAGGAGGTGTAATCATTGGTCTGTAAGGCAGGTGGTAGCTTAATGCAGGTCAAAAGTAATGCTTTTTAACAAACTATCAAGTGTCATGAAACGCTTTTAAAAACTATCCATCAAGTGCCATGGCACACGCTTTTGAGAAACTATCTGATCAAGTGTCATGGCACACATGCTTTTGAGGTCATGGCACACGCTTTTGAGAAACTATCCATCAAGTGTCATGGCACACGCTTTTGAGAAACTTTGAGAAACTATTCATCAAGTATCATTGCACGCGCTTTTGAGATACTATTCAAAAAGTGTCATGGCACACGCTTTTGAGAAACTATTCATCAAGTGTCATGGCACACACGCTTTTGAGAAACTATTTACCAAGTACAATGGCACTCGCTTTTCAGAAGCTGTTGATCAAATGCCACACAGCTTGGATCCAGATGAAACGCCGAGTTATTCGACTTTTCATCTGGATCCAGACCGTTTGCAAATACGAGTCAGATAACGTGATAGCGGAATACATGTTAAGGTATACATTTCCTTTTTCAGCTTCGTGTGCGGATTTGCTGTCATTTGCAAACAATGTAGACCCAGATCAGAGGGCTTCTAGAGAAGCCCTCTGTTCAAGGTCTATACTGTTTTCCATTCAAAATCCATCCATCAGCAGGTTTAAGCATTTTATACTGAGTGTACTTTGTAGATAAACAGTGATGGGCTATTCCACTTTGATAATTTAGGGTTGAAATGGTTAAGGTTAACCCTTTCATACCGAGTGGACTCTATAGTTAAACATTAATGGGCTATTCCACTTTGATAATTTAGGGTTGAAATGGTTAAGGTTAACCCTTTCATACCGAGTGGACTCTATAGTTAAACATTAATGGGCTATTCCACTTTGATAATTTAGGGTTGAAATGGTTAAGGTTAACCCTTTCATACCGAGTGGACTCTATAGTTAAACACTAATGGGCTATTCTACTTTGATAATTCAGGATTGAAAGGGTTAACATTCCTAAATCGAACTTTAAATAAAGAATAATTGAGATTTCACCTTGCTGTAAGCAGTTACCTGCCTTTAACACAAAATACTTCATGTAATTTAGTGGCTGTTATAGAGAGGATTTGATGTAGATACATTGTATGGTATAATAATTTATTATGTGTACTGTAGTACCTGTCCTTAGCTGCAATTTATTTATTGAACATAGGACTCATAAAACAGATGGTTGCTCAACACAGAACAAAAGTAATGCAGAATGCGTCTGCATTACTTTTGACCTGCATTAAGATACCACCTTCCTAACAGACCCTTAATTAAACATCTTTTTGATGGTCGCTTAAGACAGGTTATACTTTATTCATATGCTTTATCACACCCTATAGTGGTTCATTCCGTTATTTTTCTCTCATTCTTTTTATAGTTATGTTTGTATTGTTTATAGTTTTGTTTGTATTGTTTATAGTTTTGTTTGTACATATATTGTAAATAAAGGTATCTACCTGTACTTTGTTTTGTTAACAGCATGCCCATGACCCGTTACTCCCTGTGTATGTCTATCATTTCATAAGCAAACAGAGTATACCCTGATCACACGTCTCCTTCAAGAGTCGTCTGATATTTGCCTGCTTTGTTTTCAAAGGAGTAGAAAGGCGTATTTATGGAGTAAAGGGTTAAATGCAGACACCAGAGTTTGATTTTGAACAAAACATTTGAATAAATGTAATTCACTAATCGCACAAGCACGTTAAAACATTAACCCTTTCCTCCATAAATACGTCTTTCTACGCCTCTGTAATAATATCTTCTTGAAACCATTGTGATAAATAGAGCATTTGCTCCTATAGGAGCAAATGCTCTATTTATCACAATGGTTTCAAACTACAAAATTCTAAATTTTTCCTTTTCTCTAGTTAATGCTCCTTTTCGGTAGAATTATTCAAAGTGGTTGGATCTAAAATAGCCTATGGAGGAAAGGGTTAAGATTACCGCTTTGATTTGGATTATAAGATGTGTGACGTAGTAGATATAGATCTACATACCAATATTTTACTCATTAATTATTGTGTTGGCCAAAACTTCAAGGACAAATATTGCGGGAAAGTAGCTCATGCATGATGGCTATTAATAGTGCAAAACTGTTATCACATTCTACGTTCTAAGTGCCAAAATATGTTACATTCTATGGGAAAATAAAAACAATTCAGGCCTTAGATTGGAACTGTAATAAAACATTCTAAGACTTATTGTAAAAATATGTTAACACATTCTAGACCTATGCACACGACTGTGTAGATACATTTCTAGCACATTCTGTTACTTAATGACAAACCCTGTCGACACATTCTAGGGTTAACTGAAAAACAATGTTAAGATATTATAGGGCCAACTGCAAGACTTTGTAAACATAATCTAAGGTTAACTGCAAAACAATGTTAAGGTATTCTAGGGTTAACTGCAAGCCTTTGTAAACATAATCACCATAATGTTTATCTGGACATGCTACAGTACCATGGGTGTGGCCATACGTATAGCCAAGGTCAAGGTCGCACAATTGGACTTCGAATTTGCTTTTAGCATTTGCGTTTAGCATTTTTTTTATATTAATCTCAATTTATGTTAAACAATACCTCGATGGGCGTATACTGTGCCCACTGGCATTCTTCTAGGAGGGCACATATTTCTTGTATGTAGGAGGTGGGTCTGAATCTTCAATACATACAAATCTCATATAAATTATTATCTTAATAATATTTAATATTAGAGGAATTGTACACTATGTGTATACAGTATGTGGATGCAAGTAAAAATCAACGAACCTTCCCACCTAATAAATAACATGGATGGTAGAAAGAAAATTGCTATCAGGAAAAAGTACGGCGGCGACTTGGGGAAGATAGCTTTGCTGTAATGTTCTATAGTGAGGAAGAGCCAGTGGTTTTTTCCAGAGCGGCAGCAGTGACACAAGGATTTAACCAAACAGAATTCAACTAGAACTATCACTAAAGGTTATTGATACCCCCACCAGTCACCTAGTCAAAAGATCCAATGACTTCAATACAAAAGGCAATAGCTCAATAATCCTTCATCCACACTTGTGGAAAGATTTTTTAAAGTCCAATCAAGGAATGACTCACATCAAAATTATGTCATACACATATACACATCATTGGAAATGCATATGCAAAATATGAGGTTCAATGGTGAAGAAAATTGGAAGTAGTACTTGAGAAGTTATGTTCTGGACAAAATACTTATGAAAAGTAACAAAGGGGAATAACTCCCTCAAAATTGAATTTAGAGTTACAGTCCTTGTTTAATGCACATCCTCTCATCACCCTCTATCCATATATAAAATTTCACAGTTGTCTATACAATACTTGAGAAGTTATGCACCAGACAAACAATTGCTTCTGAAAAGTAACAAAGGGGAATATCTCCCTTAAAAATGAATTTATGGTTACAACCTTTATTGACTGAACATCCTCTCATCAACCTCTGTCCATACATAAAAATACAAAAACTCGTCACCCTCGATGGCAAATACAGTGGTAAAGTGCATGTATAACGAAAACATTTAAGTGAACAAACTGTATCCACCTAAAAGTACAAAAATGAGTCATGCACGAAACACCACATACAGAACAAACAGTCGCCCGAACAGCAACACAAGGAAACAGCAAATGTACATAACTATAAAAACAACAAGAGACGCACAAAGACAAAACAAACATACAATAGGGGAAAGATGGAAGTACCGCCTTGGAACGGTCAGTGACAAAAGTCACTGGGGGTTAAACCGGTTTATGGGCGCCCAACCTCACACTTATTCCATCCCACCCTAAAAAACAAACAGTGTAAGTAAACGTACCCCCTCTCCGACTAATCTACAACAACGTGCCTACAATACTTGAGAAGTTATGCTCCGGACAAAATATTGCTTCTGAAAAGTAACTAAGGGATATAACTCCCTCAAAAATGAATTTAGATGTACAACCCTTGTTGACTGCACATGCTCTCGTCACCTTCTATCCATATACTAGTATTAAGTTTCGCAGTTGTGCCTACAATCCTTGAGAAGTTATGCTCCAGAAAAAAATTGCTTCTGAAAGTAACTAAGGGGAATAACTCCCTTAAAATGAATTTAGAGTTACAACCCTTATTGACTGCACATCCTCTCATCACCATCATAATGTGTACCAAGTTTGAAGACAATATCATAAATAGGGTTCTAGAAAATAGCATGTCCCAAAAATATGTCCCAATTAAGAGACAAAATATGAAGTTAAAAAGAGGCATAGTTCTGTCAAATTTTGTGCAAGAGTTATGAAACATGGAGAAGACTGTCCCCACATAATACTCATAACATGTATTCAGTTTGAAGGTGGTATCAAAATTATTTTTCAAGAAAAAAGCAAATGTCCCGGCAAAACGTAAACACAACGGACGGACGGACAAGGTGATTCCTATATAACCCCCCCCCCACAGGTGGTGATGGTATAATAAACCACTAAGGGCAGTTAGTCCAGTCGAGGCCACACCCGCATGGCTGAAATCATGGAATTTCAAAGAAGTATTTAGGGAATTTTCAGAGCAGGAGGTGAACTGTTCGTGTGCAGAATAGAATTTAAAAATCTTTCTAATGAAGCTATTGAAAATGACTTTGACCAAGAGGATCTCGATTAAGTTCCACTTGATCACCTGAAACGGGTGATTACAGTAGAGGTTACTGTATAGAATATGGGAGAGCGGATTTCTTTACGTATTGAAGAAATGCAGCACAGTTAATATACCAATACGAAGAGAGGAGAAAACAAATGCGCGTGGCCCATCATCGGCAAACCAGAGGCCTGCGAGAGGAGGTGCTACTACACTTACTGCAAAGTACATCGAAAGTCACTGAGAATCCCTGCAAAATCTGTGGAGCTGAGACACATAACAAACTACATATCTACTATTACTGCGGCTATAGAAAAACTTAGTGTGCCAATAGAAGAGATACATGTTATGTAACAACCTATTAGAGATAAGATTTTCATTAATATACATATGAAGTATTCAGAGAAGGCACGTTTGTTGAGAGAGGAGAACTTGAAAGAGACATGTGAATGACCTCCTTACACCAGATCGAAAGCAGCTCTAGATGAGTTACGCAGTAGGCTTGATCGTTTCTTGCCTGAGAAACCGATCCAGCACAGAGGAGACCAAGACTCGCACAAAGGAAAAATGCACTTGCTCCTAAATCAGTGCCCGCTCCTAGGACTAACTATAAAGGATTGGTATTCACTCAGAACCCTAGGACTTTCGGTGGCAACCCGTGGAACTGGATAATTGACATGTCAAGGGCGTACAACGATCCGAGAACATTTCTGGGTGAGGCTAGGCATCTAATCTGGAGTAAATTACAGAGGAGCTCAAAGATCTACAAGGCGTGAGATTCCAACTTGCTCTCAAAGTACAACTACAAAAATGTAATGCGGGATTGAGTGACGTTTACGCAGATCTTATACTACGCAATAAACCGGAGGTTGTTTAAGAGGTGGGGAAAATCGGAAATGCAATTGATACAGCCATCACCCAACTCCTAGAACGACTAGAAAAGTGGCACACAGAGCCTCCGGTCGAGTACAGGGGTACTAATCCGGTCGAGTACTTTAATCGGGTGCTACAAGAAGAAAATCGGAAGATTAAGCACGTGTTGGGCCGGCCCATCCCCTTATGCAGATGACACTAGAGGACAGGCAGGCACATAACAGCGCCATCACCTGTCATGTGTGTCAAAAGCTTCTTGAAGGCGACTCTGTCCGTGACCACTGTCACATCACTGGAAAATACAGGGGTGCCGCCCATAATGCCTGTAACCTAAAACCAAGGATAAGTCAAAATAACAAGAGGGCCATGATGGCCCTAAATCGCTCACCTGGTTACTATAGACATATGCATAAACTGTATTTCTATGTAAAAATAAGTAAGCTTCAGATTGGGGCCAATATGAAACCAAGGGCCATAATTTTAGGCCTTCAGTTTCAAATTTGAACAATCTAAATAAAGGAACATTAGATGATGCTTCATATAAGTTTCAAAGTTTCACAGGAGATTTTAAAGATTTTCCTATGAAAAACTGATAAGCCAGGGGCGGGTCCATTTTGGCCCAGGGGTCATAATTTGAACAATTTTGGTAGAAAACCATTAGATGATAATAAATACTAAATTTCAAAGGTCTAGGCCTTACAGTTTAGGAGAAGATTTTTAAAGATTTTCCTATGAAAAACTGATAAGCCAGGGGCCGGGGCCATTTTTGGTCCGGGGGTCATAGTTTGAACAATCTTTGTAGAGGACCATTAGACGATGCTACATACCAAATATCAAAGGTCTAGGCCTTACAGTTTCAGAGAAGAAGCTTTTTATGAAAAACTGATAAGCCCCCGGCGGGGCCATTTTGGTCAAGGGGTCATAATTTGAACAGTCTTTGTAGAGGACCAATAGATGATGCTACATACCAAATATCAAATGTCTAGGCCTTACGGTTTCAGAGAAGAAGATTTTTAAAGATTTTCCTATGAAAAACTGATAAGCCCCGGGGCGGGGCCATTTTTGTCTTTGGGGTCATAATTTGAACAATCTTAGTAGAGGACCATTAGATGTTGCTACATACCATATACCAAAGGTCTATGCCTGATAGTTTCAGAGAAGAAGATTTTTAAAGATTTTCCTATGAGAAACTGATAAGCCCCCGGTCGGGGCCATTTTTGGTCCGGGGGTCATAATTTGAACAATATTTGTAGAGGACCATTAGATAATGCTACATACCAAATATCAAATGTCTAGGCCTTACGGTTTCAGAGAAGAAGATTTTTAAAGATTTTCCTATGAAAAACTGATAAGCCCCGGGGCGGGGCCATTTTTAGCCCAGGGGTCATAATTTGAACAATCTTGGTAGAGGACCATTAGATGATGCTACAAACTAAATTTCAAAGGTCTAGGTCGTACGGTTTCTGATAAGATGATTTTTAAAGATTTTCCTATGAAAAACTGATAAGCCCCGGGGCGGGGCCATTTTTGGTCCAGGGGTCATAATTTGAACAATCTTTTTAGAAAACCATTAGATAATGCTATATACCAAATATCAAAGGTCTAGGCCTTACGGTTTCAGAGAAGAAGATTTTTAAAGATTTTCCTATGAAAAACTGATAAGGCCCGGGGTGGGGCCATTTTTGGCCCGGGGGTCATTATTTGAACAATCTTTGTAGAGGACCATGAGATGATGCTACATACCAAATATCAAAGGTCTAGGCCTTACGGTTTCAGAGGAGAAGATTTTTTAAAGATTTTCCTAAGAAAAACTGATAAGCCCCAGGGCGGTGCCATTTTTGGCCAGGGGGACATATTTGAACAATCTTTGTAGAGGACCATTAGATGATTCTACATACCAAATATCAAAGCTCTAGGCTATGTGGTTTCAGAGAAGAAGATGTTTAAGTAAATTGTTGACGACGCACGACGCACACATATGCACATACGCACGACGCACGACGACGGACGCCGGACACTGCCCCCTCACAATACCTCACCTGGCACTTTGTGAGCTAAAAACTAGAAATGTGTCCATTGGACACTGATGTCCCCATTTCAGACTTTTAGTCACAGAAAAGGCCACAAACTCCTAAATGGCTGAAGGGATTTACATGGACATCGAACTTGACCAAGATATAATGGTGACAAACATGCGTGTAAAGTTTGGTGTGGATTGGACAAATACTTTCGAAAAAAAGTCCGGAAAAATTATTCCAGATGTGCGCACGGACATACGGACGGACGGAGGTACATATGGACAAGGGCAACCCTATATGCCACCACTATGTGGGGCATATCAACCTGTTGTATTCCATAACCTCAATGGGTATGACAGTCATTTCATACTGCAAGGTCACAGACATGGGTCCCTAGATCCTTCGCAGCCATAGCCACTTCGGGGTTCCGTTTATTCTCACCTGCCATCAGCTTCCTGGCTTCATCCCACAGCTGGTGGGGCGTATGCCTTGGGTGTACAGCTGGTTTGGAATGCGTATACGAGCGGTTTTTTATGCGCCACTGTGCCATTCAGAAGTTGAGTTGATTCTGACAGAACACTGCATATGGATGTTAGACCAAGCTCGGACCGTGGCGTCTGTCTTGACTTTGGGCATTCTGTAGTTGTTCCAGATATCGGGCATATTGCCGAAGAACTGATTCTGACCAACCACGAGCACGATGGTGATCAGGTTCTTGTTCTCCCTTTCTTCAACAGCCAATAGACAACAGAGACGGATGTCCCAAAGTCTGGCTGCTATCTATCACATACACAGTAGGCTGGTATAATATCAACTCCACAGAGGTTGTGTCAGCTGGTACGAATAGGTTTTCAATTCGTCCGAGCCCTTTAACTTTAGAGCGGCTGCAAGAGTATTTCAGGGTCTCATTTACCGACTTAATCCTACAGCTTGATGAGACAACTGAATACATCCTGATATTTATATGTATTAAAGATATTCAGATCAGTCTGCCTATCGCCTCGTTTGTCGTGGTGATATATCTCTTGAGGAAGGTCTCGGGGTTGGAAATATCACCAACCATCAATATGCCCAACCAGGATCGTAACAAAAAAAATTAAAATCTCGGAAATACCCTAAACATTACTGAAAATATGTTGTGTGACCGGCATTATTTGCAAAGCTGCTACCCCTGATAGAACTGAACCTCTAGGTGTAGTGGGGTCCGGTTCTGCATGTATGTTACCTGCTACACTTTATTTTGAGCTAGGAGGCTTGGATCTTGTGATTAAAGGCATTTCAAAGCTCCTTATATAAGTGACCCCCCCCTATATACACAGTATCCAGCTGTGCTCCTGCAGTGTCCAGTCAGGGTCCATAGCCATAAGTGATAAAGTTATGCAATTATACATTGATCCTCTGTGATGGTAGCCCGCCTTATCAGTTTGTGTATCAGACCCCTGACAGTAGGCTCCCAAAATACACAGCATGGGGTTAATGGGTCAACATTCCTTTCGAAATGCCTTTAAGCCTTAAAAAGCTAGTGGTCCAGAACATAAGTCCGTATACTACTGGTCTTTTTCTGGCCTCTACACATGCCCGTTTTAAAAGGACCAATTCCTAATGCAAATTAGGTAACAGTTTACCAATTTTGGAAAATAAGTTCCAATATGAGACCAAACTTTAATTAAATTGCAAAATAAGTTAAAATGGGACCAAAATGCTTTCCAAGTTAACGAGTATTACTCACGAAAAAAAATCCCAATTATCAAACTGCATTTTCCCCAAATTGCTAGAAAAAGGCCTGTTCAGGGCCGTCTGATCAGGGTCTGTTCTGTTTGCATTTATGTAGATCTGTATCTATATTGTCTGTAACGACCAACAGGTCTCTTGTACGTATGTCCTCGTGAAAATACAGCTAATATATGATATCATGACATAGTGACATCATGAATATTAACTAGATTAAATCTTACGCCATATTAACACCTGATGTTTTCCTAAGAAGGAACTATATAATCAGATCTATATTTTTCCATATGCAAAAAGAGCAGACCCTGATCAGATGCTTCCTATAGGAGTCTTCTGATCAGTAGACGCGTAGAAAGTGTATTTACGGAGTTACGGGTTAAGATAATCGTTTTCCAAAAAATGTCTAATTCTAAGTTTCTTTCATTTTTAGAAATATATCAGCAGAGTGTCTGTTTGGATCCTGATGAGACGACAAGTTACACGAGTTTCATGTGGATCTAAATGGTTTTAGTTTTGTGCTCAGTTATAAAGAATATAGGAAAACGCTTAGGCCTATAGGTTGGTGGTCAGTGTAAATAATCGACCATCCCATACTAACCCTCTACTCCATACGCCTTTCTATGAGTTTGCAAACAGAGAGGACCCACAACCGTTTGATCAGGAGCTGCTCTGTTTGCTCATGATATAATGAAGATATGATTCTACAGTTTCTGTCATGGTGACCGTTCTTGTGGATATGTGCTATTATTAGAAAATATTAATATCCATTATTTTATTATTTCTTTCATAAATATTCCTGGAGGAAAGGGGTTAAGTGTTTAATCATTTTCTCCATTGCAAACAGAGTAGACCAAGATAGGACGGCTCCCGTAGGAGCCATCTGTAAGGGTCTCCTCTATTTGCATACGAAATAATTCAGACATAGTTTTTACCTCTACATTTTCTGCCATGGCGAACTGTTGCAGATATTGAATCTCGTAGCCTTATTATAATGAGTTACAGGTTGAATTTTGTTAAATTTTGTTAAATTTTTACGGGTTTGCAGCAGTTGGGCTGAGAATTTTTTCAGAAAATGTAGGTTTTCCGGAGTCTTTTTCTAACCCCTAGCAGATATTAGAGTGATTTTAAGTATGTAGCGTTGTTATAATACTTTACAGATCAAGATTTAATTTTCTTACCATACGTTGATTTTTCACGGATTAACAGCAATTAGACGTAGAAATATCCCAGAAAGTTTAGGGTTTTCGGAATGTTTTCTAAACCCTAGCAGATATTGAAGTGGTATTTGGTATGTACCTTTGTAATAACGCATTAACAATCAAGTTTGAATTTCCCTGTACTATATTTATTTTTACGGATTTACAGCAGTTGAACTTGGACATTTTACGGAATTTTTAGTGTTTCCGGAGTTCTTTTCTAACTCCAGCTGATATTGAAGTGATATTTGGTATGTAGCTTTGTTATGATGAGCTGAATTTTCAAGTTTGAATTTTGTTATGCTTCATTGATTATCACGGAATTACAGCATTTTTTTTCCGGATGTCCTTTTCTAAACCCTAGGATTTACTGAAGTGATATTTGGTACAGTAAAGATTGTTTATATAGCGTTTCGCAAGGGCCCATGGTAAAGAAAACGTTATAACAGAAATATTAAAGGTATTTTATCTTTCATTCTGAGCAACAGTGTCCACTGAACATTTCACACACTTTTGTCACTTCATTTGAATCGGTATTTGTTTCCATTTCTTACCAGATTGAGATAAAGAGAAACATGCAGATTAGGTGTTATTCAGTCTGTTCATGAGTAATAATTAAACGTGTAACCCTACTCATGCCCCTACCACCGCCTTAAGCAGTATTCAATTTTCAAAACTAATAACATCAAAACTAATGATCCCCAAAGAACAAAATAAAACAAGTTAAACAACACTGAGAATGAATTTTACGGCCGCCACACAAGCACTTAACACCTTTTGTTGTGACGTAAGTATATTCTGATAACGAGTTACAGATAAGATTTGTATTTATTTTATGCCTCACTGATTTGTCACAGAGTTAAATTACAACAGTTGGAATTAAAATTCAGCCTGGCATTGCTCTCAATGCTGCAATTACTTGTTTTCACTGCAGTTCGTTCGATACCTCTACATTTAGTTGTGATGGCTAGTCTAATCGAATCCAGCGGCCATTGCCGAAAGATTCCCATTGACACCACAGGAAGTGCGTGTACCAGTAAGTGTTGAAGGTGTGAGCCCGGTCACTTTTGCCCTTCTTTATTCTATGTAAAAACAGGCATTTTCTGCATCCCATAGCTACTTCCAGGCATAGATTTGGGTTATACCCTCTTAACACGTTCATATTTAGTCCAAACACAGTCTCTAGATCACCAGAAAACAAGGTCAAGAACGTTGACTTTTTTCGCTACACACAAAAGTATGTACACACCGTCTATTTTCGCTTTAAATTTGGGCCATTCTGACGCTCCACACACATATTTCCCAACATCCACCAGAGGAAGTAGTCCTGCAAGAGAGTCACAAAAAATGACCCCAATGGGCAGAGAATACACACAATAACTTGAAAATATGCAATTATTCAGCCTGTCAAGTTCTTAAGAGACACTTATTAGCTCATATTTAAAGCACTGCAGTTCTAAAGGACTACTTCTTACTGTACTACGACCTCCGGAAGCAATTGCTCACCGGGGTCACACCAGAGTATACCCCCAATCTTATTTGAAACAGTATTTTTCAAATTAGTCTAAGTATTTAGATTATTTTGACTGAAAAACAACAAAAAGCAAGCTGATCTGACTATATTTGAATGATCTGGGAGCTTTCGAAAAGTCGACCCCTGTCGGCTAAATCAAAGACCTATGATAACACACCTCTCAGGCATTGATCTGTTAGAAAACAGCCAAATTGTTAACTCTGATTCACAAAAAATACCCTTAAACTGGATATTTTAGTGATAACTGATGTAAAATTTGGCTGAAATTCTTCAGTTTAAGACTAAAATTGTCTATGAAATGGCCTAATCATGAAGATCTTATACTGAGTTTGGATCCAGATCCTTATTTTAGCATGGACAAGCAAGTTTGAAATGCTAAATCGGGTTGAAATGATCGTCGCTTGTGATCAGCGCCCTAAAGAAGATGTACGGTATGAGTCGGCATTCATGCCCCCGCGACAGGCACCTCTCCTTTCCAGAAGGGTATTTCAAGCACAAGAAGCAGAAAAAGACTGCCCAATCAGATTTCACTCAACAGTGCAGGGTGAATTTTAGCATAAAAGGACATTGCTTCCTATGGTTTGCATACCTTCAGTCACTGTCAGCATTAATCAAAGATCTCAGCCGCATGTAGCCGGCTTCGGCGGAAGCAACACCGTGTAGCCGCAAAAGTCTTTTCACCATAGACCGGCTGGTATTTCCTGTCATGCTCAGTGGTGTTGTACATGGTTCCTACCCCAGTGCAAAGTACCGGCTCAAAGAATATGCCACACAAAGCCAAACTATGGAAAAAATGTGTCCTTCCTGATGTGCCGCCAAGGCCTGAAAAACAGGGAAACCACATAAAATATACAAAAATCCTTGAAAAATGCTTTAAGATACATGTTCAGAACTCTAATTTGAGTGTTTATGTTATGATTTAGCTAAATATTGTTGTTTCTTTAGTGAAACTGTCAAGTTATGAGAAATTCACAATAAAAACAATGCTTTGTTACCTTTCTAAAGTCATCTGACCAACTTAGCTTCACCATATTCAAAGAACCCCATAACAGAGGGCACTCAAACTTCAAAACTCAAGGCCAGCAGATACAAATAGATTTCAGAAATAGAAATAGCACTCTTTTCCCTTGCTTAGCAGCCACAGAAATAACAGTCGCGTCTGTCTGAAGCTACAAATAAGGGTTAAGAGTCGCCCGCTTTGCATGCTTGATGAACAATCTTTAGCGGTTACAATTTATGTAGAGCTCTGCACTGTTAAAGTTATTAAATGTAGAAAAAATGCAATAAAACTAGAAAGAGACACTCTGAAAATGCAAATTTGATTGAGATGAATATTAGATCTTGGAAATTATGTAAAAAAACACATTGGAAGAGCCAAATAAAATGACAGGAAGCACCGAAAGAGTCGGTCGCGCGGCTAGATCCAATGAAAAACTGCGATTTATGCGCTTCAAGCTAAATTTATGAGATGCTAAAAGCTGGAATCTGTCCGAAACTTCACGAAATACTTTACTTTGCCAAATTTGATACATATGAGGGACCTTTGATTCCAGAGAAAGATATTTCTCCAGCAGGGAGATGTCAAAAAGTAGCCTAAGGCAATTTTAGGAAGGCTTTCGGACGATACCGACACTTCAAAGTTGCCCGTCATTAGCCAAAATTTCTCAATTTAATAAAAAATGCTTGAAATTCAACAAAAATATACTCAGCCGGGTTGTTATATGCTGTTTAGATCCAGATCACAGAGCCTATCAAGGCCAAATAGTCTGATATAAGTGCAGCAGAGGTCTTTATACTGAACCGTTTAACACATTTTTTTAAAAAATCTCAATTTCTTCAAATTTACTGAGATCTGTTGAAAACTCTCTCATGTGCAAGCTTCTTTAGTCATAAATTACCTACATGTGAAATTTCAGGGCAGTAATCCTTACCGTTTTGAAGATATTCCATTTTAACAGTTTCGGTTATAGGTGTGAGCCCGGTCACTTTTGCCCTTCTTTATTCTATGTAAAAACAGGCATTTTCTGCATCCCATAGCTACTTCCAGGCATAGATTTGGGTTATACCTCTTAACACGTTCATATTTAGTCCAAACACAGTCTCTAGATCACCAGAAAACAAGGTCAAGAACGTTGACTTTTTTCGCTACACACAAAAGTATGTACACACCGTCTATTTTCGCTTTAAATTTGGGCCATTCTGACGCTCCACACACATATTTCCCAACATCCACCAGAGGAAGTAGTCCTGCAAGAGAGTCACAAAAAATGACCCCAATGGGCAGAGAATACACACAATAACTTGAAAATATGCAATTATTCAGCCTGTCAAGTTCTTAAGAGACACTTATTAGCTCATATTTAAAGCACTGCAGTTCTAAAGAACTACTTCTTACTGTACTATGACCTCCGGAAGCAACTGCCACCTAACTTAAATGGTGTACTGACTTCTATGGTGTACATTAAGACTCAACCTGTTGAATAAGGAAGCAGCACCCATTAATCTGCAACACTGATCAATATTCATCGTGTCGGATACAAAAGTAAGCACTATTATACACATATTATTCTATGATTTCTTCTTGCTTGCTGAAAATGAAACGTTGTTCTGCATTGAGCTTCAGCGGTTGTTGTACAGTAACAGGGACGTAAACATATTCTAAATCTCCGTGGTCACCTGACTTAAATGGTATACACGTTTTTCGGCCCTATGGAGCTATTCTAGGTATCTCTGGTCATCTGAATTAAATGGAGTGCAAATTGTCTAGGTCTCTCTGGTCACTTGACTTAAATGGTGTACAAGTTTTTCGGTCCTATGGAGCAATTCTATGTCTCTTCTATCACCTGACTTAAATGGTGTACACATTTTTTGGTCCTGCGGAGCTGATTCCAGGTCTACCTGGTCACGTGACTTATAGGGTGTGCGATGTTTTCGGTCCTATAAAGCTATTCTAGGTCTCCCTGGTCACCTGACTTAAATGGTGTACATTTATTTTGGTCCTGTGGAGCTATTCTAGGCATCCCTGATCACCTGACTTAAATGGTGTACAATATTTTCGATTTAATGGAGCTAATCTATGTATCTCTGGTCACCTGACTTAAATGGTGTACATGTACAAGTTTTTCGGTCCTATGGAGCTATTCTAGATCTCCCTGGTCACCTGACTTAAATGGCGTACAAGTTTTTAGGTCCTATGGAGCAATTCTATGTCTCTTCTATCACCTGACTTAAATGGCGTACACGTTTTTTGGTCCTGCGTAGCTGATTTTAGGTCTACCTGGTCACCGGACTTAAATGGTGTACAATGTTTTCGGTCCTATAAAGCTATTCTAGGTCTCCCTGGTCACCTGACTTAACTGGTGTACATTTTTTTGTCGTGTGTAGCTAACTAGCTATTCTAGGCATCCCTGGTCACCTACCTTGAATGGTGTACACTATTTTCGGTTTAATGTAGATATTCTAGGTCTCTCTGGTCACCTGGCTTAATTGTGTACAAGTGTTTCGGTTTAATGGCGCTATTCTATATCTCCCTGGTCACCTGACTAAATTAAATGGTGTACACGTTTTTTCGGCCCTATGGTGATATTCTAGGTATCTCTGGTCACCTGAATTAAATGGAGTGCACGTTGTCTGGGTCTATCTGGTCACCTGGCTTAAATGGTGTACAAGTCTTTTGGTCCTGTGGAGTTGATTCTAGGTCTACCCAAGGGTGCCCGACGCATGCTTGGACTCATCCATGGAACCCCCCCCCCCCCTCAAAAAAAAAAAAAAAAAAAAATTGTGATCGAAGTATGTTCAACTGACCTAAAACTATCTATTTGAACCTAAACCACTCCCAAAAACGAGAAAAACACGACCCGGAAGAAATTCCTATCGGGTCTATATATGTATTGAAATCAATACATATATATATAGACCCGATAAGGATTTTTTTCGTGTTTTTCTCGTTTTTCGGAGTGTTTTTTTTTTTTTTTTTTTTTTTGGGGGGGGGGGTGTCCATGGGTGAGTCCAAGCATGCGTCGGGCACCTTTGGGTCTACCTGGTCACCTGACTTAAATGGTGTACATGTTTTTCGGTCCTATGGGGTAATTCTAGGTATCTCTTGTCACCTTACTTAAATGGTGTACACGTCTTTTGGTCCTGTGGAGTTGATTCTAGGTCTCCCTGGTCACCTGACTTAAATGGTGTACATGTTTTTCGGTCCTTTGGAAGTATACTAGGTCTCTCTGGTCACCTGACTTAAATGGTGTGCAAGTTTTTCGGTTCCATATATAATAAAAGCAGGTGGGCAGGACTTCGTCTAAAGGCGGGGCTTACGGTATGACTGCCACCTAACTTAAATGGTGTACTGACTTCTATGGTGTACATTAAGACTCAACCTGTTGAATAAGGAAGCAGCACCCATTAATCTGCAACACTAGGTGTGAGCCCGGTCACTTTTGCCCTTCTTTATTCTATGTAAAAACAGGCATTTTCTGCATCCCATAGCTACTTCCAGGCATAGATTTGGGTTATACCCTCTTAACACGTTCATATTTAGTCCAAACACAGTCTCTAGATCACCAGAAAACAAGGTCAAGAACGTTGACTTTTTTCGCTACACACAAAAGTATGTACACACCGTCTATTTTCGCTTTAAATTTGGGCCATTCTGACGCTCCACACACATATTTCCCAACATCCACCAGAGGAAGTAGTCCTGCAAGAGAGTCACAAAAAATGACCCCAATGGGCAGAGAATACACAGAATAACTTGAAAATATGCAATTATTCAGCCTGTCAAGTTCTTAAGAGACACTTATTAGCTCATATTTAAAGCACTGCAGTTCTAAAGAACTACTTCTTACTGTACTATGACCTCCGGAAGCAACTGCCACCTAACTTAAATGGTGTACTGACTTCTATGGTGTACATTAAGACTCAACCTGTTGAATAAGGAAGCAGCACCCATTAATCTGCAACACTGATCAATATTCATCGTGTCGGATACAAAAGTAAGCACTATTATACACATATTATTCTATGATTTCTTCTTGCTTGCTGAAAATGAAACGTTGTTCTGCATTGAGCTTCAGCGGTTGTTGTACAGTAACAGGGACGTAAACATATTCTAAATCTCCGTGGTCACCTGACTTAAATGGTATACACGTTTTTCGGCCCTATGGAGCTATTCTAGGTATCTCTGGTCATCTGAATTAAATGGAGTGCAAATTGTCTAGGTCTCTCTGGTCACTTGACTTAAATGGTGTACAAGTTTTTCGGTCCTATGGAGCAATTCTATGTCTCTTCTATCACCTGACTTAAATGGTGTACACATTTTTTGGTCCTGCGGAGCTGATTCCAGGTCTACCTGGTCACGTGACTTATAGGGTGTGCGATGTTTTCGGTCCTATAAAGCTATTCTAGGTCTCCCTGGTCACCTGACTTAAATGGTGTACATTTATTTTGGTCCTGTGGAGCTATTCTAGGCATCCCTGATCACCTGACTTAAATGGTGTACAATATTTTCGATTTAATGGAGCTAATCTATGTATCTCTGGTCACCTGACTTAAATGGTGTACATGTACAAGTTTTTCGGTCCTATGGAGCTATTCTAGATCTCCCTGGTCACCTGACTTAAATGGCGTACACGTTTTTTGGTCCTGCGTAGCTGATTTTAGGTCTACCTGGTCACCGGACTTAAATGGTGTACAATGTTTTCGGTCCTATAAAGCTATTCTAGGTCTCCCTGGTCACCTGACTTAACTGGTGTACATTTTTTTGTCGTGTGTAGCTAACTAGCTATTCTAGGCATCCCTGGTCACCTGCCTTGAATGGTGTACACTATTTTCGGTTTAATGTAGATATTCTAGGTCTCTCTGGTCACCTGGCTTAATTGTGTACAAGTGTTTCGGTTTAATGGCGCTATTCTATATCTCCCTGGTCACCTGACTAAATTAAATGGTGTACACGTTTTTTCGGCCCTATGGTGATATTCTAGGTATCTCTGGTCACCTGAATTAAATGGAGTGCACGTTGTCTGGGTCTATCTGGTCACCTGGCTTAAATGGTGTACAAGTCTTTTGGTCCTGTGGAGTTGATTCTAGGTCTACCCAAGGGTGCCCGACGCATGCTTGGACTCATCCATGGAATCCCCCCCCCCCTCAAAAAAAAAAAAAAAAAAAAATTGTGATCGAAGTATGTTCAACTGACCTAAAACTATCTATTTGAACCTAAACCACTCCCAAAAACGAGAAAAACACGACCCGGAAGAAATTCCTATCGGGTCTATATATGTATTGAAATCAATACATATATATATAGACCCGATAAGGATTTTTTTCCGGGTCGTGTTTTTCTCGTTTTTCGGAGTGTTTTTTTTTTTTTTTTTTTTTTTGGGGGGGGGGGTGTCCATGGATGAGTCCAAGCATGCGTCGGGCACCTTTGGGTCTACCTGGTCACCTGACTTAAATGGTGTACATGTTTTTCGGTCCTATGGGGTAATTCTAGGTATCTCTTGTCACCTTACTTAAATGGTGTACACGTCTTTTGGTCCTGTGGAGTTGATTCTAGGTCTCCCTGGTCACCTGACTTAAATGGTGTACATGTTTTTCGGTCCTTTGGAAGTATACTAGGTCTCTCTGGTCACCTGACTTAAATGGTGTGCAAGTTTTTCGGTTCCATATATAATAAAAGCAGGTGGGCAGGACTTCGTCTAAAGGCGGGGCTTACGGTATGACTGCCACCTAACTTAAATGGTGTACTGACTTCTATGGTGTACATTAAGACTCAACCTGTTAAATAAGGAAGCAGCACCCATTAATCTGCAACACTAGGTGTGAGCCCGGTCACTTTTGCCCTTCTTTATTCTATGTAAAAACAGGCATTTTCTGCATCCCATAGCTACTTCCAGGCATAGATTTGGGTTATACCCTCTTAACACGTTCATATTTAGTCCAAACACAGTCTCTAGATCACCAGAAAACAAGGTCAAGAACGTTGACTTTTTTCGCTACACACAAAAGTATGTACACACCGTCTATTTTCGCTTTAAATTTGGGCCATTCTGACGCTCCACACACATATTTCCCAACATCCACCAGAGGAAGTAGTCCTGCAAGAGAGTCACAAAAAATGACCCCAATGGGCAGAGAATACACACAATAACTTGAAAATATGCAATTATTCAGCCTGTCAAGTTCTTAAGAGACACTTATTAGCTCATATTTAAAGCACTGCAGTTCTAAAGAACTACTTCTTACTGTACTATGACCTCCGGAAGCAACTGCCACCTAACTTAAATGGTGTACTGACTTCTATGGTGTACATTAAGACTCAACCTGTTGAATAAGGAAGCAGCACCCATTAATCTGCAACACTAGGTGTGAGCCCGGTCACTTTTGCCCTTCTTTATTCTATGTAAAAACAGGCATTTTCTGCATCCCATAGCTACTTCCAGGCATAGATTTGGGTTATACCCTCTTAACACGTTCATATTTAGTCCAAACACAGTCTCTAGATCACCAGAAAACAAGGTCAAGAACGTTGACTTTTTTCGCTACACACAAAAGTATGTACACACCGTCTATTTTCGCTTTAAATTTGGGCCATTCTGACGCTCCACACACATATTTCCCAACATCCACCAGAGGAAGTAGTCCTGCAAGAGAGTCACAAAAAATGACCCCAATGGGCAGAGAATACACACAATAACTTGAAAATATGCAATTATTCAGCCTGTCAAGTTCTTAAGAGACACTTATTAGCTCATATTTAAAGCACTGCAGTTCTAAAGGACTACTTCTTACTGTACTACGACCTCCGGAAGCAATTGCTCACCGGGGTCACACCAGAGTATACCCCCAATCTTATTTGAAACAGTATTTTTCAAATTAGTCTAAGTATTTAGATTATTTTGACTGAAAAACAACAAAAAGCAAGCTGATCTGACTATATTTGAATGATCTGGGAGCTTTCGAAAAGTCGACCCCTGTCGGCTAAATTGGCTATGCGGAATAAGCTGTTAGATGGCGATGTAGGCGAAAACTAAAATCCTAATTTCTTGAAAAGTTTTCATTTGATCTTGATGAAATAAAAGGCATAGCACCTCTCAGGCATTGATCTGTTAGAAAACAGCCAAATTGTTAACTCTGATTCACAAAAAATACCCTTAAACTGGATATTTTAGTGATAACTGATGTAAAATTTGGCTGAAATTCTTCAGTTTAAGACTAAAATTGTCTATGAAATGGCCTAATCATGAAGATCTTATACTGAGTTTGGATCCAGATCCTTATTTTAGCATGGACAAGCAAGTTTGAAATGCTAAATCGGGTTGAAATGATCGTCGCTTGTGATCAGCGCCCTAAAGAAGATGTACGGTATGAGTCGGCATTCATGCCCCCGCGACAGGCACCTCTCCTTTCCAGAAGGGTATTTCAAGCACAAGAAGCAGAAAAAGACTGCCCAATCAGATTTCACTCAACAGTGCAGGGTGAATTTTAGCATAAAAGGACATTGCTTCCTATGGTTTGCATACCTTCAGTCACTGTCAGCATTAATCAAAGATCTCAGCCGCATGTAGCCGGCTTCGGCGGAAGCAACACCGTGTAGCCGCAAAAGTCTTTTCACCATAGACCGGCTGGTATTTCCTGTCATGCTCAGTGGTGTTGTACATGGTTCCTACCCCAGTGCAAAGTACCGGCTCAAAGAATATGCCACACAAAGCCAAACTATGGAAAAAATGTGTCCTTCCTGATGTGCCGCCAAGGCCTGAAAAACAGGGAAACCACATAAAATATACAAAAATCCTTGAAAAATGCTTTAAGATACATGTTCAGAACTCTAACTTGAGTGTTTATGTTATGATTTAGCTAAATATTGTTGTTTCTTTAGTGAAACTGTCAAGTTATGAGAAATTCACAATAAAAACAATGCTTTGTTACCTTTCTAAAGTCATCTGACCAACTTAGCTTCACCATATTCAAAGAACCCCATAACAGAGGGCACTCAAACTTCAAAACTCAAGGCCAGCAGATACAAATAGATTTCAGAAATAGAAATAGCACTCTTTTCCCTTGCTTAGCAGCCACAGAAATAACAGTCGCGTCTGTCTGAAGCTACAAATAAGGGTTAAGAGTCGCCCGCTTTGCATGCTTGATGAACAATCTTTAGCGGTTACAATTTATGTAGAGCTCTGCACTGTTAAAGTTATTAAATGTAGAAAAAATGCAATAAAACTAGAAAGAGACACTCTGAAAATGCAAATTTGATTGAGATGAATATTAGATCTTGGAAATTATGTAAAAAAACACATTGGAAGAGCCAAATAAAATGACAGGAAGCACCGAAAGAGTCGGTCGCGCGGCTAGATCCAATGAAAAACTGCGATTTATGCGCTTCAAGCTAAATTTATGAGATGCTAAAAGCTGGAATCTGTCCGAAACTTCACGAAATACTTTACTTTGCCAAATTTGATACATATGAGGGACCTTTGATTCCAGAGAAAGATATTTCTCCAGCAGGGAGATGTCAAAAAGTAGCCTAAGGCAATTTTAGGAAGGCTTTCGGACGATACCGACACTTCAAAGTTGCCCGTCATTAGCCAAAATTTCTCAATTTAATAAAAAATGCTTGAAATTCAACAAAAATATACTCAGCCGGGTTGTTATATGCTGTTTAGATCCAGATCACAGAGCCTATCAAGGCCAAATAGTCTGATATAAGTGCAGCAGAGGTCTTTATACTGAACCGTTTAACACATTTTTTTAAAAAATCTCAATTTCTTCAAATTTACTGAGATCTGTTGAAAACTCTCTCATGTGCAAGCTTCTTTAGTCATAAATTACCTACATGTGAAATTTCAGGGCAGTAATCCTTACCGTTTTGAAGATATTCCATTTTAACAGTTTCGGTTATAGGTGTGAGCCCGGTCACTTTTGCCCTTCTTTATTCTATGTAAAAACAGGCATTTTCTGCATCCCATAGCTACTTCCAGGCATAGATTTGGGTTATACCCTCTTAACACGTTCATATTTAGTCCAAACACAGTCTCTAGATCACCAGAAAACAAGGTCAAGAACGTTGACTTTTTTCGCTACACACAAAAGTATGTACACACCGTCTATTTTCGCTTTAAATTTGGGCCATTCTGACGCTCCACACACATATTTCCCAACATCCACCAGAGGAAGTAGTCCTGCAAGAGAGTCACAAAAAATGACCCCAATGGGCAGAGAATACACACAATAACTTGAAAATATGCAATTATTCAGCCTGTCAAGTTCTTAAGAGACACTTATTAGCTCATATTTAAAGCACTGCAGTTCTAAAGAACTACTTCTTACTGTACTATGACCTCCGGAAGCAACTGCCACCTAACTTAAATGGTGTACTGACTTCTATGGTGTACATTAAGACTCAACCTGTTGAATAAGGAAGCAGCACCCATTAATCTGCAACACTGATCAATATTCATCGTGTCGGATACAAAAGTAAGCACTATTATACACATATTATTCTATGATTTCTTCTTGCTTGCTGAAAATGAAACGTTGTTCTGCATTGAGCTTCAGCGGTTGTTGTACAGTAACAGGGACGTAAACATATTCTAAATCTCCGTGGTCACCTGACTTAAATGGTATACACGTTTTTCGGCCCTATGGAGCTATTCTAGGTATCTCTGGTCATCTGAATTAAATGGAGTGCAAATTGTCTAGGTCTCTCTGGTCACTTGACTTAAATGGTGTACAAGTTTTTCGGTCCTATGGAACAATTCTATGTCTCTTCTATCACCTGACTTAAATGGTGTACACATTTTTTGGTCCTGCGGAGCTGATTCCAGGTCTACCTGGTCACGTGACTTATAGGGTGTGCGATGTTTTCGGTCCTATAAAGCTATTCTAGGTCTCCCTGGTCACCTGACTTAAATGGTGTACATTTATTTTGGTCCTGTGGAGCTATTCTAGGCATCCCTGATCACCTGACTTAAATGGTGTACAATATTTTCGATTTAATGGAGCTAATCTATGTATCTCTGGTCACCTGACTTAAATGGTGTACATGTACAAGTTTTTCGGTCCTATGGAGCTATTCTAGATCTCCCTGGTCACCTGACTTAAATGGCGTACAAGTTTTTAGGTCCTATGGAGCAATTCTATGTCTCTTCTATCACCTGACTTAAATGGCGTACACGTTTTTTGGTCCTGCGTAGCTGATTTTAGGTCTACCTGGTCACCGGACTTAAATGGTGTACAATGTTTTCGGTCCTATAAAGCTATTCTAGGTCTCCCTGGTCACCTGACTTAACTGGTGTACATTTTTTTGTCGTGTGTAGCTAACTAGCTATTCTAGGCATCCCTGGTCACCTGCCTTGAATGGTGTACACTATTTTCGGTTTAATGTAGATATTCTAGGTCTCTCTGGTCACCTGGCTTAATTGTGTACAAGTGTTTCGGTTTAATGGCGCTATTCTATATCTCCCTGGTCACCTGACTAAATTAAATGGTGTACACGTTTTTTCGGCCCTATGGTGATATTCTAGGTATCTCTGGTCACCTGAATTAAATGGAGTGCACGTTGTCTGGGTCTATCTGATCACCTGGCTTAAATGGTGTACAAGTCTTTTGGTCCTGTGGAGTTGATTCTAGGTCTACCCAAGGGTGCCCGACGCATGCTTGGACTCATCCATGGAACCCCCCCCCCTTCAAAAAAAAAAAAAAAAAAAAATTGTGATCGAAGTATGTTCAACTGACCTAAAACTATCTATTTGAACCTAAACCACTCCCAAAAACGAGAAAAACACGACCCGGAAGAAATTCCTATCGGGTCTATATATGTATTGAAATCAATACATATATATATAGACCCGATAAGGATTTTTTTCCGGGTCGTGTTTTTTCTCGTTTTTCGGAGTGTTTTTTTTTTTTTTTTTTTTGGGGGGGGGGGGGGGTGTCCATGGATGAGTCCAAGCATGCGTCGGGCACCTTTGGGTCTACCTGGTCACCTGACTTAAATGGTGTACATGTTTTTCGGTCCTATGGGGTAATTCTAGGTATCTCTTGTCACCTTACTTAAATGGTGTACACGTCTTTTGGTCCTGTGGAGTTGATTCTAGGTCTCCCTGGTCACCTGACTTAAATGGTGTACATGTTTTTCGGTCCTTTGGAAGTATACTAGGTCTCTCTGGTCACCTGACTTAAATGGTGTGCAAGTTTTTCGGTTCCATATATAATAAAAGCAGGTGGGCAGGACTTCGTCTAAAGGCGGGGCTTACGGTATGACTGCCACCTAACTTAAATGGTGTACTGACTTCTATGGTGTACATTAAAACTCAACCTGTTGAATAAGGAAGCAGCACCCATTAATCTGCAACACTAGGTGTGAGCCCGGTCACTTTTGCCCTTCTTTATTCTATGTAAAAACAGGCATTTTCTGCATCCCATAGCTACTTCCAGGCATAGATTTGGGTTATACCCTCTTAACACGTTCATATTTAGTCCAAACACAGTCTCTAGATCACCAGAAAACAAGGTCAAGAACGTTGACTTTTTTCGCTACACACAAAAGTATGTACACACCGTCTATTTTCGCTTTAAATTTGGGCCATTCTGACGCTCCACACACATATTTCCCAACATCCACCAGAGGAAGTAGTCCTGCAAGAGAGTCACAAAAAATGACCCCAATGGGCAGAGAATACACACAATAACTTGAAAATATGCAATTATTCAGCCTGTCAAGTTCTTAAGAGACACTTATTAGCTCATATTTAAAGCACTGCAGTTCTAAAGGACTACTTCTTACTGTACTACGACCTCCGGAAGCAATTGCTCACCGGGGTCACACCAGAGTATACCCCCAATCTTATTTGAAACAGTATTTTTCAAATTAGTCTAAGTATTTAGATTATTTTGACTGAAAAACAACAAAAAGCAAGCTGATCTGACTATATTTGAATGATCTGGGAGCTTTCGAAAAGTCGACCCCTGTCGGCTAAATTGGCTATGCGGAATAAGCTGTTAGATGGCGATGTAGGCGAAAACTAAAATCCTAATTTCTTGAAAAGTTTTCATTTGATCTTGATGAAATAAAAGGCATAGCACCTCTCAGGCATTGATCTGTTAGAAAACAGCCAAATTGTTAACTCTGATTCACAAAAAATACCCTTAAACTGGATATTTTAGTGATAACTGATGTAAAATTTGGCTGAAATTCTTCAGTTTAAGACTAAAATTGTCTATGAAATGGCCTAATCATGAAGATCTTATACTGAGTTTGGATCCAGATCCTTATTTTAGCATGGACAAGCAAGTTTGAAATGCTAAATCGGGTTGAAATGATCGTCGCTTGTGATCAGCGCCCTAAAGAAGATGTACGGTATGAGTCGGCATTCATGCCCCCGCGACAGGCACCTCTCCTTTCCAGAAGGGTATTTCAAGCACAAGAAGCAGAAAAAGACTGCCCAATCAGATTTCACTCAACAGTGCAGGGTGAATTTTAGCATAAAAGGACATTGCTTCCTATGGTTTGCATACCTTCAGTCACTGTCAGCATTAATCAAAGATCTCAGCCGCATGTAGCCGGCTTCGGCGGAAGCAACACCGTGTAGCCGCAAAAGTCTTTTCACCATAGACCGGCTGGTATTTCCTGTCATGCTCAGTGGTGTTGTACATGGTTCCTACCCCAGTGCAAAGTACCGGCTCAAAGAATATGCCACACAAAGCCAAACTATGGAAAAAATGTGTCCTTCCTGATGTGCCGCCAAGGCCTGAAAAACAGGGAAACCACATAAAATATACAAAAATCCTTGAAAAATGCTTTAAGATACATGTTCAGAACTCTAATTTGAGTGTTTATGTTATGATTTAGCTAAATATTGTTGTTTCTTTAGTGAAACTGTCAAGTTATGAGAAATTCACAATAAAAACAATGCTTTGTTACCTTTCTAAAGTCATCTGACCAACTTAGCTTCACCATATTCAAAGAACCCCATAACAGAGGGCACTCAAACTTCAAAACTCAAGGCCAGCAGATACAAATAGATTTCAGAAATAGAAATAGCACTCTTTTCCCTTGCTTAGCAGCCACAGAAATAACAGTCGCGTCTGTCTGAAGCTACAAATAAGGGTTAAGAGTCGCCCGCTTTGCATGCTTGATGAACAATCTTTAGCGGTTACAATTTATGTAGAGCTCTGCACTGTTAAAGTTATTAAATGTAGAAAAAATGCAATAAAACTAGAAAGAGACACTCTGAAAATGCAAATTTGATTGAGATGAATATTAGATCTTGGAAATTATGTAAAAAAACACATTGGAAGAGCCAAATAAAATGACAGGAAGCACCGAAAGAGTCGGTCGCGCGGCTAGATCCAATGAAAAACTGCGATTTATGCGCTTCAAGCTAAATTTATGAGATGCTAAAAGCTGGAATCTGTCCGAAACTTCACGAAATACTTTACTTTGCCAAATTTGATACATATGAGGGACCTTTGATTCCAGAGAAAGATATTTCTCCAGCAGGGAGATGTCAAAAAGTAGCCTAAGGCAATTTTAGGAAGGCTTTCGGACGATACCGACACTTCAAAGTTGCCCGTCATTAGCCAAAATTTCTCAATTTAATAAAAAATGCTTGAAATTCAATAAAAATATACTCAGCCGGGTTGTTATATGCTGTTTAGATCCAGATCACAGAGCCTATCAAGGCCAAATAGTCTGATATAAGTGCAGCAGAGGTCTTTATACTGAACCGTTTAACACATTTTTTTAAAAAATCTCAATTTCTTCAAATTTACTGAGATCTGTTGAAAACTCTCTCATGTGCAAGCTTCTTTAGTCATAAATTACCTACATGTGAAATTTCAGGGCAGTAATCCTTACCGTTTTGAAGATATTCCATTTTAACAGTTTCGGTTATAGGTGTGAGCCCGGTCACTTTTGCCCTTCTTTATTCTATGTAAAAACAGGCATTTTCTGCATCCCATAGCTACTTCCAGGCATAGATTTGGGTTATACCCTCTTAACACGTTCATATTTAGTCCAAACACAGTCTCTAGATCACCAGAAAACAAGGTCAAGAACGTTGACTTTTTTCGCTACACACAAAAGTATGTACACACCGTCTATTTTCGCTTTAAATTTGGGCCATTCTGACGCTCCACACACATATTTCCCAACATCCACCAGAGGAAGTAGTCCTGCAAGAGAGTCACAAAAAATGACCCCAATGGGCAGAGAATACACACAATAACTTGAAAATATGCAATTATTCAGCCTGTCAAGTTCTTAAGAGACACTTATTAGCTCATATTTAAAGCACTGCAGTTCTAAAGAACTACTTCTTACTGTACTATGACCTCCGGAAGCAACTGCCACCTAACTTAAATGGTGTACTGACTTCTATGGTGTACATTAAGACTCAACCTGTTGAATAAGGAAGCAGCACCCATTAATCTGCAACACTGATCAATATTCATCGTGTCGGATACAAAAGTAAGCACTATTATACACATATTATTCTATGATTTCTTCTTGCTTGCTGAAAATGAAACGTTGTTCTGCATTGAGCTTCAGCGGTTGTTGTACAGTAACAGGGACGTAAACATATTCTAAATCTCCGTGGTCACCTGACTTAAATGGTATACACGTTTTTCGGCCCTATGGAGCTATTCTAGGTATCTCTGGTCATCTGAATTAAATGGAGTGCAAATTGTCTAGGTCTCTCTGGTCACTTGACTTAAATGGTGTACAAGTTTTTCGGTCCTATGGAGCAATTCTATGTATCTTCTATCACCTGACTTAAATGGTGTACACATTTTTTGGTCCTGCGGAGCTGATTCCAGGTCTACCTGGTCACGTGACTTATAGGGTGTGCGATGTTTTCGGTCCTATAAAGCTATTCTAGGTCTCCCTGGTCACCTGACTTAAATGGTGTACATTTATTTTGGTCCTGTGGAGCTATTCTAGGCATCCCTGATCACCTGACTTAAATGGTGTACAATATTTTCGATTTAATGGAGCTAATCTATGTATCTCTGGTCACCTGACTTAAATGGTGTACATGTACAAGTTTTTCGGTCCTATGGAGCTATTCTAGATCTCCCTGGTCACCTGACTTAAATGGCGTACAAGTTTTTAGGTCCTATGGAGCAATTCTATGTCTCTTCTATCACCTGACTTAAATGGCGTACACGTTTTTTGGTCCTGCGTAGCTGATTTTAGGTCTACCTGGTCACCGGACTTAAATGGTGTACAATGTTTTCGGTCCTATAAAGCTATTCTAGGTCTCCCTGGTCACCTGACTTAACTGGTGTACATTTTTTTGTCGTGTGTAGCTAACTAGCTATTCTAGGCATCCCTGGTCACCTGCCTTGAATGGTGTACACTATTTTCGGTTTAATGTAGATATTCTAGGTCTCTCTGGTCACCTGGCTTAATTGTGTACAAGTGTTTCGGTTTAATGGCGCTATTCTATATCTCCCTGGTCACCTGACTAAATTAAATGGTGTACACGTTTTTTCGGCCCTATGGTGATATTCTAGGTATCTCTGGTCACCTGAATTAAATGGAGTGCACGTTGTCTGGGTCTATCTGGTCACCTGGCTTAAATGGTGTACAAGTCTTTTGGTCCTGTGGAGTTGATTCTAGGTCTACCCAAGGGTGCCCGACGCATGCTTGGACTCATCCATGGACCCCCCCCCCCCCCCTCAAAAAAAAAAAAAAAAAAAAATTGTGATCGAAGTATGTTCAACTGACCTAAAACTATCTATTTGAACCTAAACCACTCCCAAAAACGAGAAAAACACGACCCGGAAGAAATTCCTATCGGGTCTATATATGTATTGAAATCAATACATATATATATAGACCCGATAAGGATTTTTTTCCGGGTCGTGTTTTTCTCGTTTTTCGGAGTGTTTTTTTTTTTTTTTTTTTTTTTTTTTGGGGGGGGGGTGTCCATGGATGAGTCCAAGCATGCGTCGGGCACCTTTGGGTCTACCTGGTCACCTGACTTAAATGGTGTACATGTTTTTCGGTCCTATGGGGTAATTCTAGGTATCTCTTGTCACCTTACTTAAATGGTGTACACGTCTTTTGGTCCTGTGGAGTTGATTCTAGGTCTCCCTGGTCACCTGACTTAAATGGTGTACATGTTTTTCGGTCCTTTGGAAGTATACTAGGTCTCTCTGGTCACCTGACTTAAATGGTGTGCAAGTTTTTCGGTTCCATATATAATAAAAGCAGGTGGGCAGGACTTCGTCTAAAGGCGGGGCTTACGGTATGACTGCCACCTAACTTAAATGGTGTACTGACTTCTATGGTGTACATTAAGACTCAACCTGTTGAATAAGGAAGCAGCACCCATTAATCTGCAACACTAGGTGTGAGCCCGGTCACTTTTGCCCTTCTTTATTCTATGTAAAAACAGGCATTTTCTGCATCCCATAGCTACTTCCAGGCATAGATTTGGGTTATACCCTCTTAACACGTTCATATTTAGTCCAAACACAGTCTCTAGATCACCAGAAAACAAGGTCAAGAACGTTGACTTTTTTCGCTACACACAAAAGTATGTACACACCGTCTATTTTCGCTTTAAATTTGGGCCATTCTGACGCTCCACACACATATTTCCCAACATCCACCAGAGGAAGTAGTCCTGCAAGAGAGTCACAAAAAATGACCCCAATGGGCAGAGAATACACACAATAACTTGAAAATATGCAATTATTCAGCCTGTCAAGTTCTTAAGAGACACTTATTAGCTCATATTTAAAGCACTGCAGTTCTAAAGAACTACTTCTTACTGTACTATGACCTCCGGAAGCAACTGCCACCTAACTTAAATGGTGTACTGACTTCTATGGTGTACATTAAGACTCAACCTGTTGAATAAGGAAGCAGCACCCATTAATCTGCAACACTGATCAATATTCATCGTGTCGGATACAAAAGTAAGCACTATTATACACATATTATTCTATGATTTCTTCTTGCTTGCTGAAAATGAAACGTTGTTCTGCATTGAGCTTCAGCGGTTGTTGTACAGTAACAGGGACGTAAACATATTCTAAATCTCCGTGGTCACCTGACTTAAATGGTATACACGTTTTTCGGCCCTATGGAGCTATTCTAGGTATCTCTGGTCATCTGAATTAAATGGAGTGCAAATTGTCTAGGTCTCTCTGGTCACTTGACTTAAATGGTGTACAAGTTTTTCGGTCCTATGGAGCAATTCTATGTATCTTCTATCACCTGACTTAAATGGTGTACACATTTTTTGGTCCTGCGGAGCTGATTCCAGGTCTACCTGGTCACGTGACTTATAGGGTGTGCGATGTTTTCGGTCCTATAAAGCTATTCTAGGTCTCCCTGGTCACCTGACTTAAATGGTGTACATTTATTTTGGTCCTGTGGAGCTATTCTAGGCATCCCTGATCACCTGACTTAAATGGTGTACAATATTTTCGATTTAATGGAGCTAATCTATGTATCTCTGGTCACCTGACTTAAATGGTGTACATGTACAAGTTTTTCGGTCCTATGGAGCTATTCTAGATCTCCCTGGTCACCTGACTTAAATGGCGTACAAGTTTTTAGGTCCTATGGAGCAATTCTATGTCTCTTCTATCACCTGACTTAAATGGCGTACACGTTTTTTGGTCCTGCGTAGCTGATTTTAGGTCTACCTGGTCACCGGACTTAAATGGTGTACAATGTTTTCGGTCCTATAAAGCTATTCTAGGTCTCCCTGGTCACCTGACTTAACTGGTGTACATTTTTTTGTCGTGTGTAGCTAACTAGCTATTCTAGGCATCCCTGGTCACCTGCCTTGAATGGTGTACACTATTTTCGGTTTAATGTAGATATTCTAGGTCTCTCTGGTCACCTGGCTTAATTGTGTACAAGTGTTTCGGTTTAATGGCGCTATTCTATATCTCCCTGGTCACCTGACTAAATTAAATGGTGTACACGTTTTTTCGGCCCTATGGTGATATTCTAGGTATCTCTGGTCACCTGAATTAAATGGAGTGCACGTTGTCTGGGTCTATCTGGTCACCTGGCTTAAATGGTGTACAAGTCTTTTGGTCCTGTGGAGTTGATTCTAGGTCTACCCAAGGGTGCCCGACGCATGCTTGGACTCATCCATGGACCCCCCCCCCCCTCAAAAAAAAAAAAAAAAAAAATTGTGATCGAAGTATGTTCAACTGACCTAAAACTATCTATTTGAACCTAAACCACTCCCAAAAACGAGAAAAACACGACCCGGAAGAAATTCCTATCGGGTCTATATATGTATTGAAATCAATACATATATATATAGACCCGATAAGGATTTTTTTCCGGGTCGTGTTTTTCTCGTTTTTCGGAGTGTTTTTTTTTTTTTTTTTTTTTTTTGGGGGGGGGGGGGGTGTCCATGGATGAGTCCAAGCATGCGTCGGGCACCTTTGGGTCTACCTGGTCACCTGACTTAAATGGTGTACATGTTTTTCGGTCCTATGGGGTAATTCTAGGTATCTCTTGTCACCTTACTTAAATGGTGTACACGTCTTTTGGTCCTGTGGAGTTGATTCTAGGTCTCCCTGGTCACCTGACTTAAATGGTGTACATGTTTTTCGGTCCTTTGGAAGTATACTAGGTCTCTCTGGTCACCTGACTTAAATGGTGTGCAAGTTTTTCGGTTCCATATATAATAAAAGCAGGTGGGCAGGACTTCGTCTAAAGGCGGGGCTTACGGTATGACTGCCACCTAACTTAAATGGTGTACTGACTTCTATGGTGTACATTAAGACTCAACCTGTTGAATAAGGAAGCAGCACCCATTAATCTGCAACACTAGGTGTGAGCCCGGTCACTTTTGCCCTTCTTTATTCTATGTAAAAACAGGCATTTTCTGCATCCCATAGCTACTTCCAGGCATAGATTTGGGTTATACCCTCTTAACACGTTCATATTTAGTCCAAACACAGTCTCTAGATCACCAGAAAACAAGGTCAAGAACGTTGACTTTTTTCGCTACACACAAAAGTATGTACACACCGTCTATTTTCGCTTTAAATTTGGGCCATTCTGACGCTCCACACACATATTTCCCAACATCCACCAGAGGAAGTAGTCCTGCAAGAGAGTCACAAAAAATGACCCCAATGGGCAGAGAATACACACAATAACTTGAAAATATGCAATTATTCAGCCTGTCAAGTTCTTAAGAGACACTTATTAGCTCATATTTAAAGCACTGCAGTTCTAAAGAACTACTTCTTACTGTACTATGACCTCCGGAAGCAACTGCCACCTAACTTAAATGGTGTACTGACTTCTATGGTGTACATTAAGACTCAACCTGTTGAATAAGGAAGCAGCACCCATTAATCTGCAACACTGATCAATATTCATCGTGTCGGATACAAAAGTAAGCACTATTATACACATATTATTCTATGATTTCTTCTTGCTTGCTGAAAATGAAACGTTGTTCTGCATTGAGCTTCAGCGGTTGTTGTACAGTAACAGGGACGTAAACATATTCTAAATCTCCGTGGTCACCTGACTTAAATGGTATACACGTTTTTCGGCCCTATGGAGCTATTCTAGGTATCTCTGGTCATCTGAATTAAATGGAGTGCAAATTGTCTAGGTCTCTCTGGTCACTTGACTTAAATGGTGTACAAGTTTTTCGGTCCTATGGAGCAATTCTATGTATCTTCTATCACCTGACTTAAATGGTGTACACATTTTTTGGTCCTGCGGAGCTGATTCCAGGTCTACCTGGTCACGTGACTTATAGGGTGTGCGATGTTTTCGGTCCTATAAAGCTATTCTAGGTCTCCCTGGTCACCTGACTTAAATGGTGTACATTTATTTTGGTCCTGTGGAGCTATTCTAGGCATCCCTGATCACCTGACTTAAATGGTGTACAATATTTTCGATTTAATGGAGCTAATCTATGTATCTCTGGTCACCTGACTTAAATGGTGTACATGTACAAGTTTTTCGGTCCTATGGAGCTATTCTAGATCTCCCTGGTCACCTGACTTAAATGGCGTACAAGTTTTTAGGTCCTATGGAGCAATTCTATGTCTCTTCTATCACCTGACTTAAATGGCGTACACGTTTTTTGGTCCTGCGTAGCTGATTTTAGGTCTACCTGGTCACCGGACTTAAATGGTGTACAATGTTTTCGGTCCTATAAAGCTATTCTAGGTCTCCCTGGTCACCTGACTTAACTGGTGTACATTTTTTTGTCGTGTGTAGCTAACTAGCTATTCTAGGCATCCCTGGTCACCTGCCTTGAATGGTGTACACTATTTTCGGTTTAATGTAGATATTCTAGGTCTCTCTGGTCACCTGGCTTAATTGTGTACAAGTGTTTCGGTTTAATGGCGCTATTCTATATCTCCCTGGTCACCTGACTAAATTAAATGGTGTACACGTTTTTTCGGCCCTATGGTGATATTCTAGGTATCTCTGGTCACCTGAATTAAATGGAGTGCACGTTGTCTGGGTCTATCTGGTCACCTGGCTTAAATGGTGTACAAGTCTTTTGGTCCTGTGGAGTTGATTCTAGGTCTACCCAAGGGTGCCCGACGCATGCTTGGACTCATCCATGGACCCCCCCCCCCCTCAAAAAAAAAAAAAAAAAAAAATTGTGATCGAAGTATGTTCAACTGACCTAAAACTATCTATTTGAACCTAAACCACTCCCAAAAACGAGAAAAACACGACCCGGAAGAAATTCCTATCGGGTCTATATATGTATTGAAATCAATACATATATATATAGACCCGATAAGGATTTTTTTCCGGGTCGTGTTTTTCTCGTTTTTCGGAGTGTTTTTTTTTTTTTTTTTTTTTTTTGGGGGGGGGGGGGGTGTCCATGGATGAGTCCAAGCATGCGTCGGGCACCTTTGGGTCTACCTGGTCACCTGACTTAAATGGTGTACATGTTTTTCGGTCCTATGGGGTAATTCTAGGTATCTCTTGTCACCTTACTTAAATGGTGTACACGTCTTTTGGTCCTGTGGAGTTGATTCTAGGTCTCCCTGGTCACCTGACTTAAATGGTGTACATGTTTTTCGGTCCTTTGGAAGTATACTAGGTCTCTCTGGTCACCTGACTTAAATGGTGTGCAAGTTTTTCGGTTCCATATATAATAAAAGCAGGTGGGCAGGACTTCGTCTAAAGGCGGGGCTTACGGTATGACTGCCACCTAACTTAAATGGTGTACTGACTTCTATGGTGTACATTAAGACTCAACCTGTTGAATAAGGAAGCAGCACCCATTAATCTGCAACACTAGGTGTGAGCCCGGTCACTTTTGCCCTTCTTTATTCTATGTAAAAACAGGCATTTTCTGCATCCCATAGCTACTTCCAGGCATAGATTTGGGTTATACCCTCTTAACACGTTCATATTTAGTCCAAACACAGTCTCTAGATCACCAGAAAACAAGGTCAAGAACGTTGACTTTTTTCGCTACACACAAAAGTATGTACACACCGTCTATTTTCGCTTTAAATTTGGGCCATTCTGACGCTCCACACACATATTTCCCAACATCCACCAGAGGAAGTAGTCCTGCAAGAGAGTCACAAAAAATGACCCCAATGGGCAGAGAATACACACAATAACTTGAAAATATGCAATTATTCAGCCTGTCAAGTTCTTAAGAGACACTTATTAGCTCATATTTAAAGCACTGCAGTTCTAAAGAACTACTTCTTACTGTACTATGACCTCCGGAAGCAACTGCCACCTAACTTAAATGGTGTACTGACTTCTATGGTGTACATTAAGACTCAACCTGTTGAATAAGGAAGCAGCACCCATTAATCTGCAACACTGATCAATATTCATCGTGTCGGATACAAAAGTAAGCACTATTATACACATATTATTCTATGATTTCTTCTTGCTTGCTGAAAATGAAACGTTGTTCTGCATTGAGCTTCAGCGGTTGTTGTACAGTAACAGGGACGTAAACATATTCTAAATCTCCGTGGTCACCTGACTTAAATGGTATACACGTTTTTCGGCCCTATGGAGCTATTCTAGGTATCTCTGGTCATCTGAATTAAATGGAGTGCAAATTGTCTAGGTCTCTCTGGTCACTTGACTTAAATGGTGTACAAGTTTTTCGGTCCTATGGAGCAATTCTATGTATCTTCTATCACCTGACTTAAATGGTGTACACATTTTTTGGTCCTGCGGAGCTGATTCCAGGTCTACCTGGTCACGTGACTTATAGGGTGTGCGATGTTTTCGGTCCTATAAAGCTATTCTAGGTCTCCCTGGTCACCTGACTTAAATGGTGTACATTTATTTTGGTCCTGTGGAGCTATTCTAGGCATCCCTGATCACCTGACTTAAATGGTGTACAATATTTTCGATTTAATGGAGCTAATCTATGTATCTCTGGTCACCTGACTTAAATGGTGTACATGTACAAGTTTTTCGGTCCTATGGAGCTATTCTAGATCTCCCTGGTCACCTGACTTAAATGGCGTACAAGTTTTTAGGTCCTATGGAGCAATTCTATGTCTCTTCTATCACCTGACTTAAATGGCGTACACGTTTTTTGGTCCTGCGTAGCTGATTTTAGGTCTACCTGGTCACCGGACTTAAATGGTGTACAATGTTTTCGGTCCTATAAAGCTATTCTAGGTCTCCCTGGTCACCTGACTTAACTGGTGTACATTTTTTTGTCGTGTGTAGCTAACTAGCTATTCTAGGCATCCCTGGTCACCTGCCTTGAATGGTGTACACTATTTTCGGTTTAATGTAGATATTCTAGGTCTCTCTGGTCACCTGGCTTAATTGTGTACAAGTGTTTCGGTTTAATGGCGCTATTCTATATCTCCCTGGTCACCTGACTAAATTAAATGGTGTACACGTTTTTTCGGCCCTATGGTGATATTCTAGGTATCTCTGGTCACCTGAATTAAATGGAGTGCACGTTGTCTGGGTCTATCTGGTCACCTGGCTTAAATGGTGTACAAGTCTTTTGGTCCTGTGGAGTTGATTCTAGGTCTACCCAAGGGTGCCCGACGCATGCTTGGACTCATCCATGGACCCCCCCCCCTCAAAAAAAAAAAAAAAAAAAATTGTGATCGAAGTATGTTCAACTGACCTAAAACTATCTATTTGAACCTAAACCACTCCCAAAAACGAGAAAAACACGACCCGGAAGAAATTCCTATCGGGTCTATATATGTATTGAAATCAATACATATATATATAGACCCGATAAGGATTTTTTTCCGGGTCGTGTTTTTCTCGTTTTTCGGAGTGTTTTTTTTTTTTTTTTTTTTTTTTTTGGGGGGGGGGGTGTCCATGGATGAGTCCAAGCATGCGTCGGGCACCTTTGGGTCTACCTGGTCACCTGACTTAAATGGTGTACATGTTTTTCGGTCCTATGGGGTAATTCTAGGTATCTCTTGTCACCTTACTTAAATGGTGTACACGTCTTTTGGTCCTGTGGAGTTGATTCTAGGTCTCCCTGGTCACCTGACTTAAATGGTGTACATGTTTTTCGGTCCTTTGGAAGTATACTAGGTCTCTCTGGTCACCTGACTTAAATGGTGTGCAAGTTTTTCGGTTCCATATATAATAAAAGCAGGTGGGCAGGACTTCGTCTAAAGGCGGGGCTTACGGTATGACTGCCACCTAACTTAAATGGTGTACTGACTTCTATGGTGTACATTAAGACTCAACCTGTTGAATAAGGAAGCAGCACCCATTAATCTGCAACACTAGGTGTGAGCCCGGTCACTTTTGCCCTTCTTTATTCTATGTAAAAACAGGCATTTTCTGCATCCCATAGCTACTTCCAGGCATAGATTTGGGTTATACCCTCTTAACACGTTCATATTTAGTCCAAACACAGTCTCTAGATCACCAGAAAACAAGGTCAAGAACGTTGACTTTTTTCGCTACACACAAAAGTATGTACACACCGTCTATTTTCGCTTTAAATTTGGGCCATTCTGACGCTCCACACACATATTTCCCAACATCCACCAGAGGAAGTAGTCCTGCAAGAGAGTCACAAAAAATGACCCCAATGGGCAGAGAATACACACAATAACTTGAAAATATGCAATTATTCAGCCTGTCAAGTTCTTAAGAGACACTTATTAGCTCATATTTAAAGCACTGCAGTTCTAAAGGACTACTTCTTACTGTACTACGACCTCCGGAAGCAATTGCTCACCGGGGTCACACCACTGATCAATATTCATCGTGTCGGATACAAAAGTAAGCACTATTATACACATATTATTCTATGATTTCTTCTTGCTTGCTGAAAATGAAACGTTGTTCTGCATTGAGCTTCAGCGGTTGTTGTACAGTAACAGGGACGTAAACTAGTTCTACAATATAAAACTTCTGTATTTCGAAATATCACATAATTATCGTTCTTCATTACATTTTTATTCTTTTACATCGGTTTTTTTCTATTTTTTATTATTTTTTTAATTTTTATCATTCCTGCGAAACACGCCAGCAGAGAAAGATCAAAATGAAAAATAAGCTTGCGTGAGGTCAAATTATTTGGACTAGGACGTAAACATGTCTCTGAAGTAACAAGCAAGGTTTTACGCAAGCGTAAAATGGCTGCGTAACATGTATTTAAGCAGGATAGAAGAAAAAGAGGGAGCAATATTGGGAAAACATGACTGTTATGTATGGATTAATACATGTAGCATAAACGGGAGAATGTTTTAATGAGCCATGATGCATAATACCTTTGTTTGACACCAATAATACACATTACGTCACAGATCAATGTTATTCATTTGCTGAAACACACTGACGTAGAAACCATTATCACATTAAGTGGTGTTCACAAGGCATACAAACTCCCATACTTACAGTCTACATGAAATTATTCCGACAGGTCGACTCGTCCCCCAAAAAAAGAACAGGTTAGTATAAGATAATTATACAGTAAAGTTGAAGCAAATTCAAATTCACAATGGTGAAATATGCAAAACTGTCAACAAAACCACGAGTAAAAGGTCTCAGCTAAATAACTTTAACAAAGCCAAAATGCAAACAAAGGACTTATCTTTTAATGTACAAAATGGTTTTAAACCAAAAGCACGTATACTAAGGGTGCTAAGAAAATATGAGAGAAAAAAAATAATTCAGCTTCCACCGAGGATCGAACCCACGACCTCACGTATCCTAGTCCATCGCTATAACCCCTAGACCACGCTGACAGCTATGCTAGTTTACGTAATTTTAATCACTTATACCTAATTCACTAGCATTTTCACTGAAACTGGATCATGGCAGAAAAGAAAGAATTGTCCCCGACAAAAATTATATGAATGAAAATAAATAAAATAAATGAATATATATAAATAAGAACTTGTCTCACAGTAAACCATATTTATTAAAAAGATTGGCATTTATAGAAACACAGGACCGCAGAAACGCATGGGCAAAATTCAAAGCCGTATCAGTGTGGGCTGCTTTCAGCAGCCCAATTAGTCTGCACTCTACATGCGATTCTGTAACGGTTTCGGAACCAGATGAGACGCTGAGTAAATCGGCGTCTCATCAGCATCCAAACTGTTAGTCACTCTAGTAATGTCCGTTCAGATTTGTAACAGACGACAATATTTACAAACCATTGCTGAGAGTTTGCACTTTTTAACCCTTTGCATGCTTAAGCGCGATCTCTTCAGGTTTCAGACAACAATTTCTCGACATTTTGAACAAAATCGACCGTAGATCTAAGAAATATGACAGCAGACTAGATTTTAAACAGACATACTATTTTTCAGAAGAATTTTCAAGAGCAAACACGTTTAACTGATACGGATGTCCGTGACCAAAAATGAATGTGGCTGTGGGTGTTCGATTTATGCTTTACTGCATAGATACGCGATTCAAGACGCTTTTACAAACAAAGTTGATCTAGACCCGTGTCATACAGTCCCTGATCGGGATCTAAACTCTTTGCTTATGGTGTAAGATAGATTTGATTCTACAGTTTTTGTCGTGGGCAAAACCTCCCTTGTTCTGATGGCTAACCTTCACAGTCATTAGATCTATTTGTTACTGAGGTAAAGACGGGATAAGCATGATGTTGGATTGGTTGGTTGTGTTGAATTATGTTCGGACTCTTTTAAAGAATTGTTTGATGCGTTTACTGAGCAGATTTTAAAAATGAATGTTTTTAATTATCTTATGAAGTTTGTAAATCACATGACCATAAAATTCTGGCTTTTATACCAGAAAAGTGTTCAGGACCAGCAGATAATGACTATAATGTTCAGTATTCTTCTTTTATTTTGTATACAAATATCTATATTTCATGTACATGAATATGTACTTGAATGAATATATCCATGAATAAATATGTTTATAAATGAATATCTACTTGAATTAACACCTGAATTATTATTTTCCTGAATGAATATGTACCTGAAATATCAATCTGAAATAAAAAATGAAAGACATTTCCAAAATGAACATCATCCACAAATACATATTATTATTATTATTATATCATATACTAGGTATATATGTATATAGAAATGACAACATACAGATTTAAGTTATAGCATGACAGATCTTTACTAGTTTGAATGTCATCTAGTGTCCCATTTGATGAACTGAATTTAATTTCATTAAGATCTATAAAATTATCAAAATAGAAAAAAGTTTGGTCAGACTGCAAATGTATTTAACTCGGGTGTTAAAAATATATGACTTTAAACTACTTTGAGTTTAACTTCTCTGCTAAGGACAGAGCGATTCTGGTTAGTTACGAGTGGTTTAAATAAATGGTATTGGAAACAAAACAACGACATACTATGCATTTGTGGATGATGTTCATTTTGTAAATGTCTTTCATTTTGTATTTCAGAATGATTTTTCAAGTAAATATTCAATCAGGAAATGCTCTGAATGGTCATCGAGTACATGTTTACGATGTCATGTTTATTCTTCTTCAAATAAAACAGTTGTACGTATCGTGTCGAAATGTTTCATGTACTTTTCCCCCGTACTTTTAAATTATGACATCATTTTACATGTAATGATGACGTCGCTTGATTTATCGTTTCAGTTCTTTTAAAAATTATTTAGTCTTGACATCGTTACTCATGTTGTGAAGTTGTCTGGAGGGAGAATTCCAATTAAATTTTGACTTGGGTGAAGGTGGGATAAGTGTGAGGTCTGGTACCAATAAGCCAGGTTTTAAGCCCCCCCCCCCCCGCCCCGTAGCCATTTTTGGCTACTGACCGTTCCAAGGCAGAACTCCTGCTTTCACCCTATGGTCAACTTTGTTATTTAATATGCTTAATGTTTATAATGTTTTTCGTCTTGATATATGCCCCGTTGGGTTTTATCTTGTAGCTGTGCCGTTTATTGTTTGGTGGTGTTTGATGCGGTGTCCTCTCGTATGTGGCTCTCCCTGTTTGATTGTTTTTTCTATATTGTCTCTGAGCGATCTCGTGAAAAAAGTCTTTTTTAAATTTGTTGTACATACGGTCGCGGCAACTCGAATTAAAGCACAGGCTGTAAAACTACTAGATGACACGAACTGGCGGTAAAATACAAAGAACACTAACATTTCAATGAATTGATGTGTAAAAAAATAACTATCAAAATAATCAAGTGATAGATTTACCGTTGAAAAACGAATACAAGTAGATATTTAAAAAGGGAGATCACTCAGGGAGTTAATATAACTAACGGTCAGAGTCAACCAAATGTTTACTAGAGAAATGCACACTGTTACAAACCTCCCTCCTTCAAGAAAATGACGTCCTCGTCATTAACCAAAATATTTGGTGTAACCATCTCAATTGTAGACAAAATACATTAAAAAATGTCCATGATAGCTCTATTATCAGGATCCTCTGACAAGAAAATACTAGGTGTGAATAGGTAAAACTTCAACTTCAACTTGATAGTATCCTGACTTCATATCAACGGTACAAAATACTTGGCTCCATTTAGTATGTCAAAGATTTCTTCCATGCGTGTCAAGGCATAGGAATCATTTATGGTCATCTGGTTCAGAATCCTGTAATCAACACACATACGCAATATGCGCAATATGCCATCCTTCTTCTTACAAAGAACTATTGGGTTGTGGAAACATATGGTATTATAGAAGGTCTAATAATTCAACAAGAATGTAACTGCTCTAAATGTTGATGAACTTCATCTATCATGCCGGTAGGAATGCACCGGTGTCTTAGTTTAAATAGGATTTCATCTATCAAATCTATTTTATGTTTAACCTAGTTACATTTTCCAATGTCTGTATCTCCTCTGGAAAAATATCTTTTTTATCCACCAGGAATGTCTTTAAACCTGTTTTTGTTCATATGATAGAACATCATTGTCATCAATGTCAATCTGATTAACAACTTCAGTCCCTCTCTGTCTAAATAGTCTTCTTTTCTCTTAATACCATCTTCTGTCACTGTCACTGGTTGAAGGTCACACAGTATTGCATGTGATGGATTATTGACTGTATTAGTAGTAAGGTTACAGACAGTAATTGTAAATTCTTCCTTACTATCATATTGTTTCAAACTGGATGAAAACCAAGGAATTCTGAAATAATGGCACGTGTTGTTTCATGTAACATGGCATTGACCTTTGAGTAATTTAACTTGATAAGTATAGGCCCTTATGCTCTTTGTTACATTTGGTTTCAAAGTATACATTTCACCAATAGCACATCTAACAACAGTTGATCTATTGTTATTTCTCCTAAGAGTTCCTTCTTTCACGGTGATAGCTCTAAGGTACCATTATATAAACAATTTTGCTTTCTGCAAAAATTGTTCCCCACATGTATCTTTACAGTCTTGTAACAAAGTATACAAGATGTCTGTTCCTAAAGAAACGAGTCTGTGACAAGTACATAGTCTGTGGAGAAATCCGAAAAATACACAATGTCGGCGTTGATTTACCTAAAGCTACTTCTATATAAATTTCTGCCTCTATAATTCAATGTACGGCAACTGCTGACCATCTTCACATTTAAAGGGAATGTCCCTACATTTGACGCGTTTCATAAACACTTAAAATATACAAAACTCATTTGTTTATATGCTGAAAAGTAGTATATCGCAAAAAACCCAATCCAATTACCGTTTATAATGACAAAATATCAATGTGTTTGATATCGCCGATCCCGGTTTTACTCCCCGATGTTTCAGTTTCATTCGGGTTGGGTTTTAGTTTCGTAACTGTTCGCCATATTCGCGATTCTCCGACCACTACCGAGAAAACTATTGCGTAAACAATGGAGGGATCGGGTGACCATCGGTAAAACGCGGAAGAATTTAACGGAAAAGGCCGATAATATTGTGTTGTAGAACAAAAATTATCAGTATTGATGAAATCGGTTTATTTGTTTCACAGGGGCATTTTTCGATATAAGTTCAAATTGGGAACCTTCATAATAATGCTAGAGCGCAACAAATACCACGTTTTAGGATATTATTGAAAATATCCGATCATTGTAGGGACTTCCTCTTTAATGTTTAAAACGGAAGTTAATGGTTCGATTGGCGTATCATACAAACAATCTCTATTAAAAAAAATTAGACTCACACATGAACCGGTGTTTAAAAGTGCTTTTGATTTAATTTTATTTAACTTGATAGGTACTTCATTAACTCATTCTACTAAATATTAGTTGGGATATGGTATACTAACAGTGCTCAAGTGTGATCCCAGGTACTTCATTAACCTCTTCTACTAAGTCTAATTTGGGATATGTTGTACCAATAGTGCTCAAGTGTAATCCCGGGTACTTTATTAACCTCTTCTACTAAATCTAATTTGGGATAATTATGTTGTACAAACAGTGCTCAAGTGTGATCCCATGACCCGAACACCAATTAGTTTGGACAAATCATTTGTACATGTCCCTTCTTATTACATCTCTAGCAGGTGGGACTGAATGTAGTTCCAGCCAAGGGCATACCAGTACCTACTCTGTTGTTCACACCTCAACCTACATAATCTATATTTCAATTTCCTCTTCCTCTAAAACCACATTGATGTCCTCTGCCTCTATATGTTGGAATATACTGTGTAGCTGGCGCAGCACCTGATTTTTGTGATTCTTCTAACTGTTGGATGTGGTCAGACTCTTCATTAGGTTCTTCACATCACTCATTTTACTATTCTCTGTAACTTTTTGTCGCGGGGTCAGCCACTACAGGTCTGCATGGTTTACTTCTCTCGTCAAGTATAATTTCCTCCTTCATTTCTGCTTCCATCTTTCTCAGTTCAATCTTGAGCATGTCGTAATCACTGATTGTATCATACTTATATGTTGATAACTGCTTTAAATATCGACGGAGTCCTTGATACAACACTCCTTTCAAAATGTGGGTGCTCCTTCTCCGTAATCCCTCTAGTGACCGGATTTGTCGAAGTAATCTTCCAGATGGGGTGCACAAGATGTCACTGACTCTCCAACTTGCTGTATACAACTGTAAGCTATCTTCATAATGGTATCTCTGGTTTCAATATTGCCATAGGTAGACGTCAACTTATCCATAACCCCTTGTACTGTTACACCTGTTCCTAATCTTCTGATAATTTCGGCTACTTTACCTTTTGCAGCCTTTCTAATTCCATTTAAAATTTGCTCTATCAAATAAACACCATCTGTCTCAAGAGACTCTACAAGTTTAAAACATTTCCATGTTACTTCCCCATTTCCACTGTCATCTCCAAATTCTCGGAAATTGGTATGGATTATGCATAACTGTGCCCCGAGGGATTCTGTTACATTTTAGATCTTCTAACAAATAACTAATTCAATCAATACTTGTCTGTGCAATACGGTCTCATTTCTCCACTTTTCGAAGTATCACATTTTCTTGAAAAATCTAACAAGATCTTCATATATGTGGTCATAACTACATATGTTCCACTTTCCATATCTTTAGAAGCCATTGTCTACGAACTAATAAATTCCATTTGTCTATATAATCACTACAAAACAACACAAATGTGTTTTACTAAAACACGGCTAATTTTCTCAGTATGAGTTAACTAATTATCTCTGCAGCATTGTGCTAAAAATCAATGTAATCTCTAATGAGTATTGGTACAAAACTGCAACTGGTACCTAATTAAATACTGTGTGTCAACACAGTAATTTAATGGAGAATTCTGTGACTAAATACACTCAATTTACATATTTTGTTGTAATTGTTAAGAGATGGTGTTAGTTAAATCACCTCTTTTTGATTGACAGTCCACTCTCCCGGAGAAGTATGGTTTGCATTTACCCACGTTTCGTCTAAATATACAATTTTATAGTCTTCTTCCTTGTTTATATATATATATATATATAATACATACAAATTATCACACGACTTTAAGAAGTAAAATAAAGTGTTATGATTATAAATCAGTATTTATATATCATAAATATATTGTCATTTATCCCACAGTTACACAAATCTCACATTTAACTTACAATTTACATCAATGGTTTACCGATATTTCATTATTTTGCGGAGTTACGTGTACCTGGCAGCAGCCACATCCGGCGTCCCTTTAAAGAAACGTCTGACATTTCTCCTGTAGTGGCGGTCCATCCTTCTTCAGTGTCCGACACAATTCAGTGGTAGACACCGGGTAGCCAACTTCCGCCATACGTCTGACAATCAGTCTGAGCGATGCCTTGACTGAATTATAAAATAATTGATATTGAAATTTACGTGTTCAATCAGATGTTACTAAAATTACACGGAAAACATGATTTTTATATAATAAGTATTGTAGCCCGGTAGAGAGTGTAATGAAACGTTTGAAAGGCGTTATAGACTGTGTGGCTTGAAATCTCAGTCGGTAGTCATTGGCAAATGTGTCCAGTTTCCTATTACACGCCTTTTTAGCAATCTTGGCATTTTCTTCTGACGGGTGCAACATTCTATATACTGTTTCATGTTGATGTTTAACCCACTTTCATAAGATGCCCACTCTTCATGGGTCAGAATAACTGTCTTGATAAAATCAATAATCTAAATCTTTGAAAAGCTTGTTCTCCAGAACCACTACTCATGATCCACTATTAACATTGTTCAAATATTCCTATTGGCCCAATCCTGGGGTTACCAGAATGGTGATACATACTACCAGTAGTTTGAAATCTAAAGCTCGTTTTATCACAGAGCTAGACTGGATTAACACCTTTCCCTTTGGGTTTGAATGACAACATTTTCCAAAGTGGTAATATATCTAAAGATCGTAACATCGATATTTTCTCAATATTTTCAATTAGAAAACGTAAAAGCAGATCGCATGGTAAACGTAGAAATGGTAATATTAAGCGCAAATTACGTCTTAATATGTCAGTTCACGATTTACGTACTATTCTTAAAGAAACTGGCAAACATGCTATGCTTTCTTGTTTATCATCTTTGCCATTTTCTTGTATTCAGTCCATTGACGAGGAGGCTGATAAAAAATTTATGCGTACAGACCCACTGATCAAAATTGCCTCTATTATACAAAGTTACACCCAGCATGTTCTTCGTCCTCATATTGATAAATAATCTGAACATAAAAGACATTTTCTTAAACTTCAATTCATGAATAAAGGTAGCGACTTCATTGATATTCAAAGTATATTTCGTGATAAGAATGTAATCGATACTATTCCTAAATATTTCATAAATTCTGAATCACCTATCATCTGTTATAAATACAATAAACCAATAAGGAACGTTATTTTAAACTACAATATAATTGTATCAGACTTAAATAATGATGTCAATACCCCTACTTCTTGAGACTGAAGCACTTCAAGCTTTTGATATAAACCAGTTGGTCGCGTCATTACTGGTAATTTTAATATTATTAAAGATAAACGTCTCAGGACCCTCCTTACTAAAGGACCCAAATATAGATTACCTTCGCGTATTGATTTTGACACTTGTCGTATTCATATTGCTGAAGCTAATCAAGAATTCTGCATCAAATGGTGTCGACGAGAACATGCTGATGTAAATGCCCTTTCGGATTGGAAAAAACATGTTTTTGACAGTATTGATACACGTATTGCTTTTTACAAATCTAATTACCATCTATTACCACCTCGACCTAGAATTACATTTCGATATTTGAAGAAAAACATTTCGAATTTTCATTCTAATTATGTTTTTGCTCCTGCTGACAAGGCATCAGAGAATGTAATAATTATGTGACGATTGTATTATGTTGATGTTTTGAAGAAGGAATTAACTGGTTCACAAACATATATTACAGTGCAAACCCCTGAAAAAGATATAGTCACGGAACATGTAAAAATGTGCAATACTTTTAAGTCTAATGCTAACGTAAAACAACATAAACTTTCTACTATGTACTGGATTCCTAAGTTACATAAAAATCCGTATAAGGCGCGTTTTAGTGCTAACTCTAGTTGTTGTACTACTACTAAACTATCTAAACATTTAACGTCGTGTCTTACTACTATCAAAGGACATGTTAAACGTTACTGTGATAAAATATATGACAATTCTGGTATTTATTTAATGTTTTTTGGTCCATAAAAAATTCAAATGATATTTTAACGAAACTTGAAAATGAACAGTTTAACATTTCTTGATTGAGCTCTTACGATTTCTCTACACTCTATACTACTCTATCTCACCATCATATAAAGCATAAACTGATTAAATTGATAGATAAAACCTTTGCCAGAGAAAATAAAACGTTCATTCTTTTCGCATACTGAAGTTGAAAATTACACAATGTGGACTTGCCTTGATGTATGTAGATCTTTAACATTTCTTTTAGATAACATATTTGTGCGCTATGGGGATACCATATATCGTCAAGTTGGTGGTATACCTGGGAATAAATTGTGCCCCGTTTTGTTGCAGATTTGTTTTTATATATGAGAAGGATTTCATGCTTAGTTTAAAACCTGATACACAATCTGGCATTGTTAGTGCTTTTAATAAAACGTCTAGGTATTTGGACGATATTTTGAATTTGGATAATCCTTATTTTGAAAATATGGTTTCTTCTATTTACCCAAAAGAACTTACTTTAAACAAAGCGAACCCATTCAGGCTTCCTTTTTAGATTTGAATCTTTCCATCACTAATGATAAAGTTTCGTCTAAAATATACGATAAAAGGGAAGATTTCGATTTCAAAATTGTCAATTATCCTTTTCTAGATGGAGATGTTCCCCGGTCTACATCTTATGGGGTTTACATTTCTCAACTTATTCGCTTTGCCCGAGCCTGTTCTTTGCTAGTAGATTTTAATAGTCGTAATTCAGTTATAACTCATAAACTTCTTAAGCAAGGCTACAGATATCACAAAATTCTATTATCGAAATTTACCCCTCATTAGTAAATATAACTGCAATTTACGGACGTTATTGCAACAAGGTATTTCTCATCCAGATTTCTATGGTGATGTTATCTACAAACTTAGGAAAATTCATGGTCATATCCATTTTCACGATTTGTTTATTAAACGCATTAAACATTTTAGGAAGAAAGGTTATGACCCTATTATATTGCAACACACTGCATGTTTGGTTATCGACCCCTTTACAGTCGGTCGCTACGCTTTCCTCTTTGCTTGCACGATGACAGGCCGAGGGTAGTACTCTATGATGGTATACTCTTAAACCCAGAAATGGGATGAGCTTATCAGACTCATATATTACCTTTTCTCTGTCGTGCCCTTAACGGCTTCCCTGCAGTTGGTCTGTCTTCAGCAAAGTCATTGAGTACATATTTGACGGACTTTCACAGTTGTTATGCTATGTTTTACATTTTGTACTGTGATTGCTGTCTTCTATGTTGTGGGGAAGTCCGGCGGGGATACCTTTATTTACAATGTTTGTTTAGCTAGGGTGACTTTGAGATAAGTGTGAGGTTAAGACGTCCGTAAACCGGTTTAAACCCCCAGTGGTGATTTTGCTACTGACCGTGCCAAGGCGGTTCTCTCTTTGTCACCCTTACTTTTGTTTGTCTTGTGTTTTGTTCATGTTTGTCTCTGGTGCTCGTGTATTTGTTGGTGTTTTCTGTGTTCTTCTCGTGTGTTTGCTTGTGTTTGGTTGTGTGTGTGTGACATGATGTCTATTAATGTGTTGGTGGTGATTGCGTATTGTATGTGACTTTCTACTGTATGTGTGTGTATGAGTATAAATTGCTATGCTTTCTGTAGGTGTTTTGGTGATGGTAGCGTTTTGTGTGTGGCTTTTCCTGCTTGACTTTACTACTTTTTCATGTATACATATATGTAAAATTTACATAAAATGCAACTACCTTTAATTCCATAGCAAACCTTGGCCGAATGTTTTTACATGCAGGGGGTCCTCGATATCTCAAACTACTTCGAGATAAAGGGAGCCTATTTCTAACTTGGAACTTTCTCGATGCGACAGCTTAATGCAGGTTGCAAGTAATGATGGGAATTCCTATATGAGCTTTCAGGATCACGTGCTATTGTAATACAATACATAGACGACCAAGCCGGAATTCTACTTCATAACTTTTATTATACGACTATAGCAGCTCCTCAACATTCCCCCCAAGCTCCTACTCTCTCTCCTCCCCTGTCTCCCTGAATACACAATATCTCTCATATTTATACTATTTAAGATCATAATTAGTATCACTGTCACCGCCTGGATGACAGCTCTGAGCTCCCAGTAACATACATATGACATCTGATTAATAGATCTCGACAAACATACATGCGTCCCTGTCCACCCAATACACGAAATGCACTCAAACCTTTAACCCGTACTCTCAACCTTTTACACGCTAACTTTCATTCAAGTCTCTCTCTACCCTTATCCTGCTAACACCCTCTAACACACCCTTGCATTACAAAGGATAATCAATCAAAAAAAATAATTTAAAAAAAGGTATATACCTCACATAATGTAACAGAGAAATATTAATAAGTCTAGCTGAAATAAAAATGCAGTAGATGTGGGTTAAAACACATCTCTACTCAAAGTATCTATAAGTCAACACCAAGTGTCTACCAAAATCAGGAGTCAATATAGCAACATATTAAAGAATAGAATATAAACATATTTTTATAGATCGATACCCTATACGTTTTCTTCCGAAATTCTATTTCATGCTAGTTCCATTGTCTGGAGATTTGTATTACGCGAATGTTTAATAAGGCTGAACTTTGCTAACTCGGGTGGCGAGTAGATTCTGTTGATACATTACACTATTTAATCACTAGATTTGTTTCCGTGGATAAACTCGAGTGGCGAGTAGATTCTGTTGATACATTATACCATTTAATCACTAGATTTGTTTCCGTGGATAGATTAACACTATATAATATTACACTGGTAGATCATTTATCACAATAGATAACTAGATTTAATTGTTTGACGTTGATATTATCTTTTAAAAAAAATTTCGTTGATGCAGATTTCCGATGGTAGTTCTGTAGAGAGTGAGGTTATTTCTCCTGGGTTTGTCGATTCATTTGACATGTAGATTAGTGTCCGAATGTTCAAGTCTTATCCAAGGTTATTACGATGTCCGGTTTCGAAGTCCAATGTAAGGTTAAATTCCCCGAAGAAAAAATTAATCGATTGCTCCATCCGAGTCCTTTAATCTGTAGGCAATTCCCCTCCAACTAATCCTGAGTGATCGAGCTATGCGCAGGTCTTCAGTATGGATTTCGACCATTACCATGACGTGTAGATGTCGATGTATGGAAAGAATCCACAGCCTATCGTATTTGACTTGATAAACTTATGTTGTAATGTCCATATTACGGATGAAAATGTGTATCTCCGAATAAGTGTTTAAAGTTTGCGACAGATCCGTTTTCCGTGTATATATATCAGAAGCATACTGACAGTTTAGCTGATAAGTTAGTTTTCGCAGTACTTGTCCAACCTATGTTCACACGTAGGTGTCAGAACTTGATGTTGATGCCCGCACTTGACGGCTCATTAGCCATACGTCTGATAGTTATATTATGAAAATCATGTTGTCGATAGTCTTTGTATTAACACGATATAGTGTCACCAGGCTGTTACGGCAATGTTGGATGCTGGATATGCGCTGCTTATGACGGCACGCTGACGTGAATTCTACTTTACACAACTCAACCTTTATTGCGACAAAATGACCCTCAACAAGTTGGACATGTCTACTCTTTAAATTTACACATTAGTCTTAAATGTTAAACCTCATACAATTCTATTATTCAATAATCTTAAAACCAATAAATGTTACAAAATGAGTTGCCAATTTCTCAGTTTTACAGTTAGAATTTTTGCTGTTACTTGCGAAATACTCATCGTTCTGTATTGTTAGGGTGTTGTTGTTTTTATCATTTAATTGATTATATCTTTAGTCTGCTATACGAACACACGACTTGCATCAAATATTCATTAACTATACCCCATTGCATACTGCAATTCATTTTATATTTAAACATATACGCAAGAATAGACACAAATTCAAGAAAAAAAATGTACCTAAACCCATTTTACACGATGTTAATGAACAAAACAAATGACAACAAAAACCGATTTGTATTTACAACATAGGCCTATACTTTATAACAATTCTATCTCTATAATCACAGCCGCCGAGGCTTAATATCTTATATTTCCACATCTCGTGAAATATATCAATTAGAGTTATAGTTAATCTCTTCTCTAATTTCATTCAACAACATACATCTTATATTTCCACATCTCGTGAAATACAGCATATTAGAGTTATCGTTAATCTCTTCTCTAATTTCATTTTAAAATATACCTAAACCCATTTCTTATATCAATAATACTATTAAAACTGTAAATTGCTATCAATATTTGCAGTATATCGTATGCAGATACATTCACACTCTTACAATGAAAAACACGCACACATACCAAAAAAACCCCAACAATTTAACCAGTAATACCTGATTTACTTTATAACATATTAAATGCACATTGCCTCTACTTTTCTGCCATACTTATTCCAATCGTAACCACATTCACCATGAGTTATTCTCTCAATAACGTATCTTTGGACTAAAAGCTACTCGCTGATACACTATACGAACTTATTTCGAATTTCCAGGTTACCTGTATCTCCCTACTCCAATTCAATTAAAACGCATTGCTACCCGCAATCATTGCAACTTGCAATATAAAAATAACGCCCCTATTTAATTATATTCACCTAGTTATTCACTGGTGTTAGACATAGCTCTTGCTATATATATCCTAACACATGGCTGAAGCACTTAAAAGGACAACAAAACATTCTCTCTAATCGCAGAATACCTAATCGCAGACTTACATGGAAGCAACAAACAACAAAATAAACAACAGTACATTATAATACGCACTAAATCTGTACAATCACCATTCCCATAGTTTCTTTGTGGTTTTCTTTTCGCATTTTCTCTTTTTATTCTATTTTATGTTTTTAAGATACAGTCACTTTATCAATATGTCTTGACCAGATTGTTACAGCCATACCCTGCGGCGGTTTATATACTGATATTAAAGTTTTCAGTCCCATTTCTGATGATTAAACTAAATGACAGTTTGATATATCGCTTTTTAGAATTACTTAAGTTTCATGTATACAATTACATTTTGCAAAAACGTTGTCAAATTTAGTTGAACTGATTGTTTTTATGTTTTTGTTTTAGAATGTGCACGCTCCAAATGAATTAACATTTCTGTTGTGGCATAAATTAACTGCTGAACCGGAACTATCTAATGCCCTAATTTGCCTTGATCCTAATTTGATTAAACACGATTTACCGGTAGTTACTTTCTTATTTGATGAAAAATTATTAACTGTCCCTCTTTGAAAAGTACCCATTTGCCACTTACTAATAGAATCAATCTCCATGTTACATTTATGCTATAAATTTCCGTACAATTAATATATTAACCGAATTTGGCAATTCATGTTGTTTTTGTAAACACGTATCAGTTTGTTTGCAGCTGGAATTATCAAAACAGAAACAATTTACTGAAACAATTGTGCAATCTACCTTGTTGGCCATGGTCACAACTCAAGTTAAGCGTGATAGCAACAATTCACTAACCTGTTTCCTTTCCTCCTTCGTATAGTGTACTTCAGTTCGATCCTGGTCACGGCTCCAAATTTTACGTCAGTGTAATACAATACATAGACGACCAAGCCGGAATTCTACTTCATAACTTTTATTATACGACTATAGCAGCTCCTCAACATTCCCCCCAAGCTCCTACTCTCTCTCCTCCCCTGTCTCCCTGAATACACAATATCTCTCATATTTATACTATTTAAGATCATAATTAGTATCACTGTCACCGCCTGGATGACAGCTCTGAGCTCCCAGTACACATACATATGACATCTGATTAATAGATCTCGACAAACATACATGCGTCCCTGTCCACCCAATACACGAAATGCACTCAAACCTTTAACCCGTACTCTCAACCTTTTACACGCTAACTTTCATTCAAGTCTCTCTCTACCCTTATCCTGCTAACACCCTCTAACACACCCTTGCATTACAAAGGATAATCAATCAAAAAAAATAATTTAAAAAAAGGTATATACCTCACATAATGTAACAGAGAAATATTAATAAGTCTAGCTGAAATAAAAATGCAGTAGATGTGGGTTAAAACACATCTCTACTCAAAGTATCTATAAGTCAACACCAAGTGTCTACCAAAATCAGGAGTCAATATAGCAACATATTAAAGAATAGAATATAAACATATTTTTATAGATCGATACCCTATACGTTTTCTTCCGAAATTCTATTTCATGCTAGTTCCATTGTCTGGAGATTTGTATTACGCGAATGTTTAATAAGGCTGAACTTTGCTAACTCGGGTGGCGAGTAGATTCTGTTGATACATTACACTATTTAATCACTAGATTTGTTTCCGTGGATAAACTCGAGTGGCGAGTAGATTCTGTTGATACATTACACCATTTAATCACTAGATTTGTTTCCGTGGATAGATTAACACTATATAATATTACACTGGTAGATCATTTATCACAATAGATAACTAGATTTAATTGTTTGACGTTGATATTATCTTTTAAAAAAAATTTCGTTGATGCAGATTTCCGATGGTAGTTCTGTAGAGAGTGAGGTTATTTCTCCTGGGTTTGTCGATTCATTTGACATGTAGATTAGTGTCCGAATGTTCAAGTCTTATCCAAGGTTATTACGATGTCCGGTTTCGAAGTCCAATGTAAGGTTAAATTCCCCGAAGAAAAAATTAATCGATTGCTCCATCCGAGTCCTTTAATCTGTAGGCAATTCCCCTCCAACTAATCCTGAGTGATCGAGCTATGCGCAGGTCTTCAGTATGGATTTCGACCATTACCATGACGTGTAGATGTCGATGTATGGAAAGAATCCACAGCCTATCGTATTTGACTTGATAAACTTATGTTGTAATGTCCATATTACGGATGAAAATGTGTATCTCCGAATAAGTGTTTAAAGTTTGCGACAGATCCGTTTTCCGTGTATATATATCAGAAGCATACTGACAGTTTAGCTGATAAGTTAGTTTTCGCAGTACTTGTCCAACCTATGTTCACACGTAGGTGTCAGAACTTGATGTTGATGCCCGCACTTGACGGCTCATTAGCCATACGTCTGATAGTTATATTATGAAAATCATGTTGTCGATAGTCTTTGTATTAACACGATATAGTGTCACCAGGCTGTTACGGCAATGTTGGATGCTGGATATGCGCTGCTTATGACGGCACGCTGACGTGAATTCTACTTTACACAACTCAACCTTTATTGCGACAAAATGACCCTCAACAAGTTGGACATGTCTACTCTTTAAATTTACACATTAGTCTTAAATGTTAAACCTCATACAATTCTATTATTCAATAATCTTAAAACCAATAAATGTTACAAAATGAGTTGCCAATTTCTCAGTTTTACAGTTAGAATTTTTGCTGTTACTTGCGAAATACTCATCGTTCTGTATTGTTAGGGTGTTGTTGTTTTTATCATTTAATTGATTATATCTTTAGTCTGCTATACGAACACACGACTTGCATCAAATATTCATTAACTATACCCCATTGCATACTGCAATTCATTTTATATTTAAACATATACGCAAGAATAGACACAAATTCAAGAAAAAAAATGTACCTAAACCCATTTTACACGATGTTAATGAACAAAACAAATGACAACAAAAACCGATTTGTATTTACAACATAGGCCTATACTTTATAACAATTCTATCTCTATAATCACAGCCGCCGAGGCTTAATATCTTATATTTCCACATCTCGTGAAATATATCAATTAGAGTTATAGTTAATCTCTTCTCTAATTTCATTCAACAACATACATCTTATATTTCCACATCTCGTGAAATACAGCATATTAGAGTTATCGTTAATCTCTTCTCTAATTTCATTTTAAAATATACCTAAACCCATTTCTTATATCAATAATACTATTAAAACTGTAAATTGCTATCAATATTTGCAGTATATCGTATGCAGATACATTCACACTCTTACAATGAAAAACACGCACACATACCAAAAAAACCCCAACAATTTAACCAGTAATACCTGATTTACTTTATAACATATTAAATGCACATTGCCTCTACTTTTCTGCCATACTTATTCCAATCGTAACCACATTCACCATGAGTTATTCTCTCAATAACGTATCTTTGGACTAAAAGCTACTCGCTGATACACTATACGAACTTATTTCGAATTTCCAGGTTACCTGTATCTCCCTACTCCAATTCAATTAAAACGCATTGCTACCCGCAATCATTGCAACTTGCAATATAAAAATAACGCCCCTATTTAATTATATTCACCTAGTTATTCACTGGTGTTAGACATAGCTCTGGCTATATATATCCTAACACATGGCTGAAGCACTTAAAAGGACAACAAAACATTCTCTCTAATCGCAGAATACCTAATCGCAGACTTACATGGAAGCAACAAACAACAAAATAAACAACAGTACATTATAATACGCACTAAATCTGTACAATCACCATTCCCATAGTTTCTTTGTGGTTTTCTTTTCGCATTTTCTCTTTTTATTCTATTTTATGTTTTTAAGATACAGTCACTTTATCAATATGTCTTGACCAGATTGTTACAGCCATACCCTGCGGCGGTTTATATACTGATATTAAAGTTTTCAGTCCCATTTCTGATGATTAAACTAAATGACAGTTTGATATATCGCTTTTTAGAATTACTTAAGTTTCATGTATACAATTACATTTTGCAAAAACGTTGTCAAATTTAGTTGAACTGATTGTTTTTATGTTTTTGTTTTAGAATGTGCACGCTCCAAATGAATTAACATTTCTGTTGTGGCATAAATTAACTGCTGAACCGGAACTATCTAATGCCCTAATTTGCCTTGATCCTAATTTGATTAAACACGATTTACCGGTAGTTACTTTCTTATTTGATGAAAAATTATTAACTGTCCCTCTTTGAAAAGTACCCATTTGCCACTTACTAATAGAATCAATCTCCATGTTACATTTATGCTATAAATTTCCGTACAATTAATATATTAACCGAATTTGGCAATTCATGTTGTTTTTGTAAACACGTATCAGTTTGTTTGCAGCTGGAATTATCAAAACAGAAACAATTTACTGAAACAATTGTGCAATCTACCTTGTTGGCCATGGTCACAACTCAAGTTAAGCGTGATAGCAACAATTCACTAACCTGTTTCCTTTCCTCCTTCGTATAGTGTACTTCAGTTCGATCCTGGTCACGGCTCCAAATTTTACGTCAGTGTAATACAATACATAGACGACCAAGCCGGAATTCTACTTCATAACTTTTATTATACGACTATAGCAGCTCCTCAACATTCCCCCCAAGCTCCTACTCTCTCTCCTCCCCTGTCTCCCTGAATACACAATATCTCTCATATTTATACTATTTAAGATCATAATTAGTATCACTGTCACCGCCTGGATGACAGCTCTGAGCTCCCAGTACACATACATATGACATCTGATTAATAGATCTCGACAAACATACATGCGTCCCTGTCCACCCAATACACGAAATGCACTCAAACCTTTAACCCGTACTCTCAACCTTTTACACGCTAACTTTCATTCAAGTCTCTCTCTACCCTTATCCTGCTAACACCCTCTAACACACCCTTGCATTACACTATCTGCATCATGCTGTCACATGTCTTTATAGATATATGCATTGGTGAACAATTCTGTATTATAAATTTCGAAAGGAAAATTTTTAACTGGGTTTTTATCGAAATTCGAGTTATCCGATTTCGAGATATCGAGCTTCCTCTGTATATTTTTGTCAACGTTACTGTAAAATGATTCTACATGTATTACACTGCAATTAACCCTTCGCTTGTTATTCACGTCAATATATCTACCTATAAATAGTGAAGACCCAGATGAGACAGCTCCTGCAGGAGCTGTCTCATCAGGGTCTGCTTTATTTACAAATTGATTGAGCAACCAGTGCACTCCGCAGCAGTGATTGCACAGCGAAATACTTGTACACCGTGACGATACATGTATATGTAATTATACAACAGGGCATGGGTAAAGAAGGAGAAATGTGTTTTAAAATTCAGCAAGCGAAGGCTTAAATTTGATATGGGTATCTGTTGGGTGGACGTAAAAACATGAGAAATCTATATCTTTTAATTTTAGGTTGGTTAGTCCAAAACTACGGCTTTACAAAAATGTCAGGATCGGACACGAACAGAATCTGCCGACAACTGAAAAGCAGTATTTTGGCCATATGCAAAGACACAGAGGATTGCAGTCATCTAGAAGTGGACGGTATCATCTGTTTGACCCTAGACAAAACAACAGAGTATGTGGTCAAAATTCATGAGAGTTTCTCCAACAGTTCTAACCCATACAGTATGTCAGACGTGGACAGCAGCAATAGATCCACGATACAGCACCGGTCCACGACACCAACACCCGGTCCAGTACTACCAGGTAATACACAGGGTGTGAAGCGTCCGAGACCAGATGACTATGAAATACAGCACCGGTCCACGACACCAATACCACTGCCATTTCACACACAGGCTGAGGAGCGTCCAAGAGCGGGTGACTATGAAATACAGCACCGGTCCACGACACCAACACCTGGTCCGGTACTGCCAGGTAACACAGGGGCTGAGAATGAAATGGATAAACAGACAAAAGCAAATAGCCCCGCATCAGGCGGACGTATTAAATCAGATGGTCTAGAGAAGATGTTCACACCAAATACCGGTATGCACTTTAAGAATATCTTCCCTTTTAGGTGCCGATTTTGCTCGGGGTCGACCATGTTTGAAACATTTGATAAGTTTGATCAACACGCTAAAATCAACCACACCGCTCATTGTTGCTCTTACTGTAGCAAGGGTTTCAGGTCGCAGTCTGGTCTAAAACGTCACGTAGAAACACACGTACGTACAAACGTCAAAGAAAAGACACCCACAACCAACGTGTCTATGGCCTCAAATATTCAAAACATCTAGTTTGGAAGAGTGTCCGCTATATGTACACAGATCAATTAACATTTATCTAGCAGAGTTCACTTTGGTTTCACCCAAAAATATGCCACCTTTCGAGTTTTGTACAGTAGAACCTGTCTTAACCCTTCGCTTGCTATTTGTGTCAATATACCTACCTGTAAATAGTGAAGACCCAGATGAGACAGCTCCTGCAGGAGCTGTCTCATCAGGGTCTGAACTATTTACAAGTTGATTGTGCAACCAGTGCACTGCACAGCAATGATTGCACAGCGAAATACTTGTACACAGTGAAGATAAATGTAGTTATACAACAGAGCATGTGTAAAGAAGGAGAAATGTGTTTTAAAATTCAGCAAGCGAAGGGTTAAGCAAACATCAAACGGAAGTGAAATTTTGGATCTGTAAGGCATGTGGTAGCTGTAAGGCAGGTCAAAAGTAAAAGCTCCTATAGGAGCTTTTTGCAATACTTTCAATCTGCATATTGACTACTACCAATTTGATGAGAAACTTTTGGACTAAGTGTCCTGACACAAGCTTTTGTTTGCTTATGTAATAAAAAAATCAGATATACTTTTTAATATGTCTCTATATAGCTTACCTATTTGCTTTGTATATTTATTGGTTGATAAGTTTGTGTTTTCATTTGTTTCTTGTCGCAATAATATTACAATTTCATTATTTGTAGTATCATGTTTTATGCGAGTGCAAGATGTGCACTGACACTTGTCATATATGTTATAACTAGTTATGTATGTTAACCCTTACAGTGCGGGACACGAGTCACCCATATCCTTTGCAAACAGTGTAGACCCAGATGATATGGCTCCTAGAGGAGCCCTCTCATCAGGGTCTGCACTGTTTGTCATATTAAACGTTTCTTTTAAAAAATCCCTAAATATTCACCATGAGCTTGCCCTATTTGAATTTTGGATTAGTTCATTAAAAAAATCAGCGTTGTAAGGGTTAAGGAATGGTACAACTGTAAATTCACGTAGCTTCAAATTTTTTTGCCGGCATATTTACTTGATAAGACCACACTACTTTTTTTCCAAATATCTATACTTGACCAGTATCAGCTTTTTGTTCATTAATATAGTCCTACCTTGAATTGTTATTCTTTCTACAAATATCGTTTTGTCATTTTTATGCCCCCCAGATCAGATCTGGGGGGCATATTGTTTTTGCCCTGTCTGTTTGTTTGTCTGTTTGTCTGTTTGTTTGTCAGCAACTTTAACATTGGTCATAACTTTTGAGCCAGTACAGATAGGGACTTGATATTTGGCATGCATATGTATCTCGTAAAGCCGCACATTTTGAAGGGTGACATGTCAAGGTCAAGGTCATCCTTCAAGGTCAGAGGTCAAATATATGGGTCAAATCACCAACTTTAACATTGGCCATAACTTTTGGACCAGTAGAGATAGAGACTTGATATTTGGCATGTGTGTGTATCTCATGAAGCTGCACATTTTTAGGGGTGACATGTCAAGGTCAAGGTCATCCTTCAGGGTCAAAGGTCAAATTGTCGGTTTCTTTGTCTGTAACTTTAACATTGGTCATAACTTTTGAGCCAGTACAGCTAGTGACTTGATATTTGGCATGCATATGTATCTCATAAAGCTGCACATTTTGAGGGGTGACATGTCAAGGTCAAGGTCATCTTTAAAGGTCAGAGGTCAAACACATGGGTCAAATCACCGAATTTAACATTGGTCATAACTTTTGAGCAAGTACAGATAGAGACTTGATATTTGGCATGCATATGTATCTCATAAAGCCGCACATTTTTAGGGGTGACATGTCAAGGTCAAGGTCATCCTTAAAGGTCAGAGGTCAAGCATATGGGTCAAATCACTGACTTTAACATTGGCCATAACTTTTGAACCAGTACAGATAGAGACTTGATATGTGGCATGCTTGTGTATCTCATGAAGCTGCACAGTGAGAGGGGTGAAATGTCAAGGTCATCCTTCAGGGTCAAAGGTTATTAACTTCAAATTGGCCATAACTTTTGAACCAATAGAGATAAAGTCTTGATATTTGGTATGCATGTGTATCTCATGAAGCTGAACATTTTGGGGGTGACATTACTAGGTCAAGGTCATCTTTCAGGGTCAAAGGTCACCGACTTTAACATTGGCCATAACTTTTGAACCAGTAGAGATACAGACTTGATAATTGGTATATGTGTGTTTCTTATTTGGCTGCACAGTTTGAGGGGTAACATGTCAAGGTCAAGGTCATCCTTTATGGTCAAAGGTCACCAACTTTAACATTGGCCATAACCCCATGAAGCTGCACAGTTTGAGGGGTGACATGTCAAGATGAAGGTCATCCTTTAGGGTCAAATATCATATCTAGGGGGCATAGTGTTTCACAAACACATCTTGTTTAATTTAAACTACCCATGTTAACTTTTTCTTGGAAACATTTTTAATTACCTGTGAACTTTTTGTTTAACACTTTACCTCATATTGACATACGCTGTTCTGTTGGTTTCCGTGGCAATCCAATTTTCTATTTTTCCGTGCTTAACCGTGCTGTTCAGTGTTAAGGTATATAGGTTCCGATTCTGAAGTCCGTTTGAAACGCAAAATTTACGGACATTTGCGCAAAATATATCTTTAATGCATGGGAAAAGTAATGCAGCAGAAAGCTACTATTGGCGCTTTCTGCATTCATTTTAACATGTATTAAGATACCACCTGCCTTACAGATCCTTAATTGGAATTCTTTTTGATGGCCACTTAAGACACGTTCAAACAGTTCGGATCCAGATGAGACACTGGGTAACTCGACGTCCTCTCAGGATCCAAACTGTTTGACACTTAGATCGTGAATATAGAAAGAAATGAGAAAAAACTCGTTCCAGAATTAGAAATAATAAATTACTCGGCGTCCCATCTAAATCTACGAAAGCTGTTTGCCAATGCGAATCAGATCACGGAGAGCGGGGCAATGACCAAACATATGTGTCTTTCAAGGCATATGGTTGCTTAATGCAGGACGAACGTAATACACAAAGCTCATCCAGGAGCTTTCTGCACAGATTTCGTCATGCATTCAGCTACCATCTGCCATTGAGACCAGATATTAAACATATTTTGGTGGTCGCATGAGAGGGGCATATTGTCTGTATATACATGTATATAGGTGTTCGTTATACGCTATGTTTATTTCATACTTTTATTTACTTTATTTACCTAGTGTAGTGACAATATGATCAGATGTTAAATTTAGTATAAATATCGGCCTTTGAGTCAAATGGCAGTTTAATGCAGGGTTAAGGCATGCAGAAAGCTCCTATTGGAGCTGCCTGCATGACTTTCACTGTGCAGTACGCTGACACCTGCCAAAAAGTATCTAAATTCTTCTGCTATAGTTCCTATTTAGATGGGTTTTAGTGTAATGTGTAGACATAGGCTGATTTAGTCAATAATCAGGATTAGCAAGTTAGCTATGCACGATTTTGGGCGGAATTTGGATCAATATAAATATGTTCTTGTATCCTGTAGAACCTGTCTTAAGCGGCCATTCATTCATTGAACATATGAGTCTTGAAAAGTATGTGGTTTCTTACTGCAGGGAAAAGGTAATGCAGAAAGCTCCTGTATGCGCTTTCTGCATTACTGTTGACCTGTATTCTGATACCACCTGCCTTACATTACTTATTTTGATGACCGCTGAAGACATGTCCAGCTGCAGTTCTATATATCGAGGACGGAGTACAAAATTGCTGTAATTATTGATCGCCCCCTGGAGGGGGCGATCACTATAGAATGTAAATTTTATATCTGCTATGCGTAAGAGGTAGTGACAAATTTCTCAAGAATGCACTAGGAAGTGTAGCAGCGAATGGTTTCAGAGAGTAAAGTCTACTTGGTAAACAATTTCTCCTATAAAGAGAGTAAAGCAGCGAGTAATTTTTCAGCGGTAGCTGTCTATTTCCATTCTTGTTCTAGATGTTCACCAATTAAGAAATATGTTACATTGTAATTTGCATATGCATCTGTTCTAGCATTTAGTAGTAAATTGTGTTTCCATCAGTTAATACCGTGTATATATACATGTATATTATGAATATGGTTATGGGATTCCAGTCATTTGGAATTTGAACAGACGTGTTGGCAAATAACCTCTATTAAGCACAGTTTAAGCACAATTTAAATGAAAAATGCAGGACTATCATATTTGTTAGACAAAATGCATGAGAACATCCTTAGAAATGTCTGAGATTTGATTTTTTATGTAGAATATATAGACAGAAAAACGAGGAAAATGCATGAGATTTTATATTTGTACATAAAAATATAGGTAAAAACAGGACATTAGGACTAGACAATAACAAATTAAAGTGTTTCATTAATTTCACAAAATTGTTACATGTATATTCATGTTGTGATGGGGTCTACTCAAATTGTTTGGATTCCTTCTCTGAACCGCGGATTCCTAAGTGCTCCACACTTGGTGTCATATTAACTCTTCCCTGTAACAAAGTTTTGGGGGCGATCCAGTTGATTGCACCAATGTATGTCCTGTAATCTATGGGAAGACCGTTGCAAAGAGTTTGGATCCAGATGAGACACTGAGTAACTTGTCGTCCTCTCAGGATCCAAATTGTTTGACATTAAGATCTTGAATATAGAAAGAAATGGGAAAAAACTTGTTCCAGAATTAAAAATAATATATTACTCGGCGTCTCATCTGGACCCACGAAAGATGTTTGCAATTGCAAGTCAGATCAATGACCAAACATACGTGTCTATCAAGGCATATGGTTGCTTAATGCAGGACGAACGTAATATACAAAGCTCATCCAAGGGCTTTCTGCATAGATTTCGTCATGCATTAAGCTACCACCTGCAATTGAGACTATATATTAAACCTATTTTGACGGTCGCACGAGACACGGAGTATTGTCTGTATAATTATATTATGTGTATAGGTGTTCGTTATACGCTATGTTTATTTTAAACTTTTGTTTAGTTTATTTACTTAGTGAAGTGACAATATGATGGTTTATAGTAAAACCTATCTATATCAGATGTTAAATTAAGCATAAATATCGGTCTTGGAGTCAGATGGCAGCTTAATGCATCTAGTGAAAGTCATGCATGACTTTCACCGTGTATTAAGCTGACACCTTTCACGATGTATCTAAATCCTTCTACTTTAATTCCTATTTAGATGATATTTGTTAATATAGTGAATTCCCTCTAATACGACCACCAAAAAGGGGCATATTTCACAGTTATAAAGGCAGGTGGTACCTTAAGGTGGTACCTTAATGCAGGACAAAAGTTATGCAGAAAGCTCCTATAGGAGCTTTCTGCATAACCTTCGTCCTGCATTAAGCAACCACCTTCTTATGAAGACAGCCATGTTTGTTCATTAAGTGGTCGCATTAGAGGGGGTTTACTGTATATCCTGATTTAGTCAATAATCAAAAACAAGATCAGCAAGTTTGCTGTTGCACGGTTTTTGGGGGGGGGATTCAGATGAAGATATGTTCTTGTATACAGTATAACCTGTGTTAAGCGGCCATTCATTTCTTAGATATATGAGTCTCAAAAAGAAGGCGGTTGCTTAATTCAGGGCAAAAATAATGCAGAAAGCTCCTGTAGGAGCTCTCTGTATTACTTTTTATCTGCATTAAGATACCACCTGTTTTACAGACCCTTAACTAAACCTCTTTTTGATGACCGCTTATGACAGGTTCTGCGGTATTCAAATGTTTTAACACACCCCTCTAGTGGTTCATTTCGTTTTTTGCGCTTTCAGAATTGTCTCCGTCTATAGTTATAGCTTTGTTTGTATTGTTTTGAGTTTTGTTTGTATCGTATGTACAGAATACACTTCTGTAAAGGAGTAAATAAAGGATCTATCTACCTGTACTTTGTTTTGTTAACAGCATGACCATCACCCTTTATATCATCAATACTCCTTTCTACGCCTTTGCAGACAGAGTCGGCCCAGATCAGATGGTTCCTGTAGGAGCGGTCTGATCAGGGTCTGCTCTGTTTGCTAATGATATAATACAGGTATGAGTTTACAGTTTCTGCCATGACCAAACTTTTACCTATCCATGTGTTGTTATAACGTGTAACCCTTCGCTTGCTATTCGCGTCAATATACCTACCTGAAAATAGTGAAGACCCAGATGAGACAGCTCCAGCAGGAGCTGTCTCATCAGGGTCTGCACTATTTACAGGTTGATTGTGCAACCAGTGCACTCCACAGCAGTGATTGCACAGCGCAATACATGTACACAGTGAAGATATATGTAATTATACAACAGGGCATGGGTAAAGAAGGAGAAACGTATTTTGAAATTCAGCAAGCGAAGGGTTACATGTAATGAATATTCATGATGTCGTTTCTTACATTCATGCTCTAAAGGGATAACAGTGTTACGCAAATAAGTTGTCAGTTATCTTACTTGTCCAACGGCTAACCCTTTTCTGCGTGAATATTCATGTAAGTAATAATGACATCATGCATATTAATAAGATTTTTTACACGGGAATATTTGGCCATGACAGAAACTGTATAATCACATGTGTATTATTTCATAAGCAAACAGAGCAGACCCTGATCATAGGGCTCAATCAAGAGCCATCTGATCTTGGTCTACCCTGTTTGCAAAGGAGTAGAAAGGCGTATTTATGGAGTAAAGGGTTATATGCAGACACCAGAGTTTGATTTTGTACAAAACTTTTGAATAAATGTAATTCACTAATCGCACAAGCACATTAAAGCATTAATTTGGATTATAAGATGTAAGACAAAAAGAAACACTACATATCCAAGCGCGGATTTAGTGTGTGTGTTTGTGTGTTGGGGGACGAAGCCGGTGCCCCAACACCCCACTAAATTGCAAAAACAAACTTTTTTGAGTAATTTTCCCAACTTAACAACAAAACTTAAAACAATTTGCGTAACGTATCTAGATATAGATCTAATAACTTAGATAAATTAGATCAAACTTAGCTCTTTCTCTACATGTATTACAAAAACACTAGTGATGTCATCCGCCATCCAACTTCCAAATCCACGCCCCTCCCCCTACACCCCCCCCCCCCCCCCCCCCACACACTTTATCTGAAATCTTGGATCCGCACCTGATACCAATATTTTACTCCTTACCTTACCTCATTCCCTCCTAGAGTATATTTAGACCCAGCTTCTACCGACAAGAAGCATTAACTATAGAAAAGGAGAATTTTAGAATTATGCAGTTTTAAAGCCATTGTGATAAATAGAGCATTTGGTGCTATGGAACAGATGCTCTATTTATCACAATGGTTTCAAAATGTGACTTTTTTCAGAGGCGAAAAAATGCGTCACTAGCAGGGAATGTGTTAATTTTTGTCTTGGCTAAACCTTCAAGGGAAAATCCGACGGGAAAGTATAGCACGATCATATTTCTGTCTGTCTGTCAATGGCAAAACAAAATTCAACCAAGACCACGTCTGTCTGTCAAGGGGAAAAAATCATGAACACGTGTCCGTCTGTCTGGTTGTCAATGGCAAAAAAGCCTTAGCCTTGATCACAACTTTTGTAGGATAATGTGTATGAAGTCCATACATTGAATCATTGGTGATCATTCATCATGCTTTAAGTCTATACACTGAAACCCAGGTGTAAAAGGAACCGATTTCCTATTTTATAACATAACATCATATTTTAATAGAGTGATTTAGATAGCAGGAAATTGTACCATTCAATGCGGAATACCAAATAAATTTCGGCTACCGGGAGGGGACACCCCTCCCGTGCTCTCCCCAACTAGCCCCCCCCCCCCCCCAAGAATTTTCTGGCTACGGCCATGTTAAGCTCATGACCTTTTTATAGTCAATTGCAAGTTTCCCGCTCTTGAATTAATCAGAGACATGTATACAGAGATGTGTAACTGGCATTAAGCAAAGAACACATCTCGCAAAGCAACACAAGACGCAACGATATTTTGCGAGATATCAAAATTACGTGTATGCGCAATATTACTCTGAATAAATGGCCGAAACAAAATTAACGAGCCAAACATTGATGTTTATATTATTATAAAAACTTTTAAAGGGGTATTTACCATGGCAAAACTATAGTTAGATCTAAATTATTTTATAGCTCTTAGAGCAATCCCTGATCAGACGACGACTTCGTATACTGTCTCGTCTGGGTTTACCCTGCTTGGCAATGTGTTAAAAGCGTTTCTATGAGCTTAAATACCTTGGTGACAGGTTTTTAGCACAACTATCCAAAAGCTTAGTTCAGCTGTATCTGGTATCATCATTCTTAAAATAGTTTCAATATTGTTATGTTATGTGTTTGTGTGACAGGCAGCTTGGATCCGAAGGATCAAATTGTTGATTTTCAATTTAAATTCTAGCTGATTGTATAGTACAGAACATCCGTGTTTTGGAGGATCAATGTTAAATTCAAGGTCAGATAAATTACTAAAGGTTTAATAAATGATTGTACTGTTTCAAAATACATGTAATACAAATGTCCTGTTTCTGCTAATTATACATGTATATTAAATTTTTATGATAAATATGTTTTGTCCTATAACGTTTATATTTGTTAGTTGGTGGGGTAATCAAACACCTAGAACATCTTATATTATTTAGTAAAAGGAAAAATTTTGAATAATTTTGAGATCATTTCTTGTTTTATTAGCATTTACTGTATTTGTAAATATAAAGATTTATTCAAGTATATTTTAGTGGCTTTGTTGTTCATTTTAGCAAGATGCAAACACGCATGATAAGGAAAATGTATTATTCCAAAATGTAGTTGACAGTCCTTATAAAGAAGGTTGAATTTGACCAATTTTCACTAGACTTTTTTTTTGTTATAATAGCTACTGGCATTGAACTTTCAAACCTTGATAAAATCATTTCTGTACTAATCAGTCCGTGGTTTCCCAGCAAGCATCCAATATCGGGCCGATATCGGCTGTAAATCAGTATATCGGGCATCATTTATTGATCTCGGACCGATCTCGGGCCGATAATGGAAAACATTGACGCATCGGGCCGATATCGGACCGATTTACCTACGTCATATCAATCTCCTTGCATTTAAAGCATTTTTCTACCGAAGAAAGTAGTTCGATCCATTTTTATTCAGTCATGACTAATGAATATGCACCGTCCTAGCAGATGGTATCTTAAAGCAGGCTGAAAATAAAGCAGAATGCACTTTAAGGCACATTGACCCCACATTCTACTTTACTTTCAACCTGCTTAAAGTGACTATTGGTCTCCAAAACTAAAAACAGGCTATGGAGTAATGGGTTAAGTTGCACACAATGTTTATCAATATAGGTTATTAAATGATTGATTATGGCTATAATTGATCCATTTTGTCAAATGTAGTAATTTAACCTCTCACTTTTGATACCCTTCCAGGGGTGGCAAAATCAAACGTCCGTGTTGTCCCAAAGCCATAACGGACAAGTAAAATTTTATAGGTTTTTTTGTTATTAATTCATCATACGGACAAGTAGAAAATAGCTTTTGACAAAAACGAACAAGTCATCCAAAATTAGATTTCACCACCCCTGGGGCTTCACAATGAAGTTGGAGTTTTGTCTGTGGATTAATTTTGTCGTGTTTCTATGGACCCATTTTTAAAAACAAAGTAAAATTGGCAGTCTTGTTAAACACAATATGAAACTTTGTGGCTGCCATCACCTTTTAACAGTGATTTTTTTACCCGCGAGTCCCGAGTCCTGTACTCAGAAAAATCTCTGAGGATACAAAATTTCAAATTATGTGAGTCCCAATAATGCATTGAAATTTCTAACACAATTTAATCTTTAAGTTTTATTAATATCTTAATTATAATTAATACACAGTTTTTCATCAACTAATAGTATGAACAAGCCATATTTACAAATACCTTTGAGTGGGTGCTTTAATGTATTTTCATAGAATATTTGGATTTGTTCATTCAATTTGGGGACTTGCAGATTTGCAGTTTATTGAGCCCCAGGACTCGTGCAAGATTTTTTTAAAAAAAAACCACCAACGCTATCTTTAGTGGTAATTATGTCTTCCCCTCAAGATGCAACCCATTCATCCTTTTAACCCTTCACTCCACAGAAACACCTTTTTACGCATTTAAATCATTCATCCGCTGAAGAAAATAGTTCCATTATGTACAGTAATGAATAACTGCAACATTAGAAATATTTCCAATATCCTAGCTGAAGGAAGCTTGAAGCAGGCTGCAAGTAAAGAAAAATGCACTTTAAGGTGCATTCTGCTTTAATTTCAACCTGCTATAAGTGCTCACTTATCTTTGATACTAGAAACAGGCCATTAGGGTAAAGGGTTAAAGAAGGCAGTAGCTATAACAACTTAACAAGTAGAAAATGAAGCACAAAGCTAATACAGGATCTTTCTGTTTCACTTTCAATAAATTGCCTAAAACACTTAAACACGGACTGCTTTTCAGTGGGTGTTATAAGACAGGTTTGATTAAAGTTGCAGTATTCATATATAGTAAGTGCTAGACCTTGGAATGAGCTGAATGATTTGTTCCTTTGAAGTTAACCCATTACTTCATAAATACACTTATTTATCTAAAATATATTCCTTCACTCACAAAATACTTTCAATTGATCAATAATGAATATGCACAAAAGTAATCTTCTTTGCATCCTAGTTGGTGGAAACAATGTTAGCTAGAGCAGGATGCAAGTAGAGCAGAAAGTTAAAGCCATCTGTAATAAACTGGAGAAATGGGTTAAACACTTTCTGAAGCCTCTGCAAATAGAAAAGACAGTTAATTCAATCTTCATTGTTGGTTATCTATAACATAATATGCTATTTTGTTTTTTGTAATTATATGTGAAAACATAGTATGCTACTTTGTTTTTGTAATTATATGAGAAAAAAACCCTGAATTGCGTTGTTGTTTTGTGAGCCACAAGCCGGTATATTTAGCAAATGAAAGTAACGTGAACAAAATATATCGGACTGATAAAACAAATGGATATCGGGCCGACATAGCAAACGACAGCGGGCCGATGTAACAGCCGATATCGGGCCGATGTAACAGCCAATATCGGACCGATTTAGAAAGTGGTTGCACATCCGATGTCGGCCCGATGTTCCAGCCGATATCGGGCCGTTTTAGAAAAAGTTATCGGCCCGATATCGGGCCGATATAAAATGCTGGCTAATTAGCCTTAATTGTGCTTAAAATACTGATTTGACTACTAGATATTATATCATAAGCAAACAGAGCAGACCCTGATGTTTGAGCCGTCTGATCTGGGTCTATTCTGTTTGCAAAGATTTAGAAAGGCCTATTAATGGAGTAAATGGTTAATACCATATATAACAAGAAATATCTTTTAAAAAGATATTCAGCGGCTCTCAAATATAGACACAATGTACAAAACAACCTCTGCAATATTTATTTCAATGTTTGGAGATTCTACCAGTATAGAGAACTAGATCTATGAAGGATTGCTTGTTATTATGCTAGCAGAGAAGCATGCAATGAAAATGACTTGGAGTAGAAGAAATATTTATTGAAATATTTCAAGTTGCTTTAATAGGAAATCACTTTTAAAATGTACGATGTCAAAGTAATGTTTTAAAACTATCTCAAGTTAGTTCTTTAGTATAAAGCATTTATTATAAAATGTTATAAATTATTATAAATATAAAGCATTTATTATAAAATATTTAGCATTTATTATAAAATGTGCATGAAAGCGCTTATATTTGTATCGATATGAAGATAAGAAATTGAATACACTCACGCAGTAAATACAGATCTGTATTTACTTCGCGATACACTTTAAAGCATAAAGTTTTTGTTTGTGCAGAGTCTGTAATTCTTTAAAGAACGGTATTTATTTAGCCTAGATCAACACTTTAATCGACTTGTGTGCATCATCATTAATGACATCATTAACTGGATCTACATGTAGTTTTAAAACAATATAACCTACTCTATGAGCCCAGGCCCCATGTGATAGAGCCGTAGCAGTAGCCTTCAGTAAGTAGCTTTATATCAAAGAGAGCCAACAACCAGAGCCTCGGTGCTTTGGTCGGGGACAGTAATTAATACTATTAATACCACTACTCTAATATACTAAACAACCCTTCTTCTTTATTTCCTATAGCACTGCCTGTGAATTATGGTGGTTTCGGCAAACTACCTGTTCGTCAAAGTGGACTTTATGATCAAATGTTATATTAATTGATAGCAAAATGATAGTAAAAGTTTGAAAGTTTAATAGAGGTTTCGACAAACTGGTAATATTGCTCAGCAACCATTACCATGAGGTGATAAATATCAGTACATCAGTACTTTGATTTTATTGGAATTTCCAGGTCTTAAAATCTATTTTAAGAACAGAACTTTCGACAGTCAACAGTCTTCGGTCCCATGCTAAATATCTGCGTAAATAATGATTTTCTGAACTATATGGTCTTTTGACTGAACTCTAAGAAGTTTATAGAACATGTATGTGTAACAAGGTGCCTTACATGTGTTGTGATTATTGATCGCCGCATGAGCGGCGATCACTAATGGAATGTTCAAAAGTATTTACCCATGTAGGAGTGGTAGCGACAAGTTTTACAAAGTCTATTCTGCGTACATCGGTGAGAAGAACCAAATGAATTGGCACATGAGAGTGTGGCAGAGAATAGTTTCTATCTGCATTATTGATGTAGTGAAATATGTGATGTAAAACCCTTCATACGATGCTTAAAAAGAAATTTATCAAACAAATGTACAATAATAACAATAATTATGACACTTCTTTCGTCGAAGTATCGACATTAAATGCCAAAAACAGTTTTGTAAACATAAATGAAGCCGGGTCAAAGTCGCAGAATTGAAGCCGGGTCAAAACTGTAGTCGTGCACCTGTTTGCGGTGCTCTCGTTCTAAATTATGCCCTTTTGACATATTACAGTTTTGTTTAATGACCATTGTTTATTGTCCAAAAATGTCGACAAAAGTAATACATACATCAGTATATTTATACACGTGATATACACATGTTAAGTCATGAATAGATTCAAACTCTTTGCTAGTGCCTTTATATGTGAAAGCGATATATCCTAATAGAGAATAACAGGTTAGTGCTGTAGATGGGACTTACATTACAAGACGGGAAAACGTGCTCGAATTTGAAAAATAAGATCATTTGAATCGACAGTCGATATGTTAATTCAAACAGACATGGTTATTATTCTACCGGAGGCTCTACATGGTCAAAATCGAATTCCGTCGTCTCGGTTTCTATTTTTAGATAGGGCTAACGTCACTCGTTAATGGAACTGAACAGGCTATATTTAGGTCTATGACCATCACCGCCCTTGTAAGAGTTTATTGATTAAATTATCATGAGAGTGATAAATGTTTTAATGAAGTTTTATTGTTTTATTTATTTTTATTTAAAAAAGTCGTTTTATTTTTTTTTATTTAAAAAAGTCGTCAATATAGTAGCATGATAACTTTATATACCTCTTCAATTTCCGTTGAAGTATGTCTGGCCTGATAGCGTAGTGGTTACCACGGTCGCCTATCGTGCAGTCAGCCCTGGTTCGATTCTCATCACTGATGAAACTTTTTTTCTCTCTTTTTCCTTTCTATTTTTTTTTAATGACGGTTTGGGTTTTTACTGGGATAGTTAATGATAATTATCCATATTAAGTGTTTTTTCTTTCAACTTATACGTTATTTTTGGTAAAACAAATTTGTAGAAAAATTAAAAATAGTTCCTGTTGTAAGAAGAAATTCCTACACCTACTATACAAATAAACCTCTACTGTACATATAAACTTAGGTTTATTATGCTACCCCTTTATTACGTCACTAGCGGCTGTAGTGACGGGATAAAATATTTATCCTCTTACGTTTTGGTATCGTCAATATGCCTCTGAACCAATCAATGACCGCCCTAGATATTTGTGTCAAGTTTCATGTGATACTTCCAACAATGCATATGTCATAATAGTTTTACCAGGTATTTACTTGTTACAGTTTGCAACAGAGTTCTTTATCAGCATGCCATAGTATATTTTCTTGTTTACATAGTTATTTGTTTCATAATAAATGACTATATTTTTAATTTATAGCCTTGTCTCTTTATTATCACCTTTTTAGAGAAGGGGAGTAGGATATTCATTTATCCTCATTTTTTTTTAGCTCACCAGAGCACGACGTGCTCATGCTGAGCTTTTAGGATCGTTGGATGTCCCTCGTCTGTTGTCCGTTGAGATACCACATTTGCACTTGATCTCTAAGTAAATTGGTTTGTGTTTTACCCTGCATGAAATTTAGGTCAATCTCGAATATGGGTCACCTGGGCTCAAGAACAAGGTCACTAGGTCAAATCTTAGAAAAATCTTGTTAATGCTCTAGAAGCTACAAATCTTATTGGATCTTACGGAAATTTTATCAGAATGTGTCTCCATGAAATCTACGCCAAGTTCGAATATTGGTCATGTCGGGTCAAAAACTAGGTCACTAGGTCAAATCTATCTTACAAAATCCTAAACACTCTGGAGGCCACATTTTGCACTTGATCTTTAAGTAAATTGGTTTGTGTATTGACCCTGATGAAATCTAGGTCAAGTTCGAATATGAATCGCCTGCAGTCATAAACTAGGCCACTAGGTCAAATCATAGAAAAATCTTGTTCACACTCAAGTGGCTACAAATGTTATCAGATCTTACTGAAATTTTATCAGAATGTTTGTCCACATGCAATCTTGGTCAAGTTCAAATATGGATCATGTCGGGTTCGAAACTATAGGTCACTACGTCATTACACTCTAGAGGCTACATATCTCGTTAAGTTTTTAATGAAATGTTGTATTTCAATTGTCTTAACAAAACAGTTCCTTATTAAAAACCTTCCTTGTACACAAATTTCGCGGCGATCCAATGCCTTGCATCAGTATTCGTCTTGTGTTAATTATTGCATTGAATTCAATTTGCGAGGCCGAAGCAGCTAATTATCATAAAACATGGTGTTTGAAATAACTGCAATATCGTAATAATTACCCCAGGAAATTCGACACGTTAGCAGACTGTATATCAGAATTTTACATAGTTTGGCAATGTGTAGAGGCATATAAAAAGGTTGTATGCCAGTCAAGGTATTTCACTAATGAAAACACAGTTTACTATAAATACTCCTAGGTCATATGCAAATTACAATGTAACATAGTTTCTCATTGGTGGAAAACTAGAACAAAAGTGAAAATAGACAGCTAGCCGCTGAAAAAAATGCACTATGCATATTAATATAGATCTAGATCTATATCCTTTCACTTCTGTTTGATATACAGTAGATCTAGAACCTGTCCTAAGTAGTAATTTATTTATTGGGCATGAAGGAGTCTTAAAAACAGGTGGTTTATTAATGCATTACTTTTGACCTGCATTAAGCTACCACCTTCTTTACATACCCATAATTAGCCCTCTTCCTGCCTCAAGTAGATTCTAATCGGTAACGATTTTTTTGCAGTAAAAAAGTTGAAGTTTAAGAGAGGTTGTACTGCATAGAAATCTTAAAGTCTCTAGATCTACATATATATTGGATAATAAATTCTGAAGGGAGGTGATCCCCTGAGAGCAAAAATTGCAACACAAAAAGAGAAAATTGCAGACTCGGTTTTATTGAGTCTGTTCATGAACAGTAATTGAAAGTGCAACACTGCTCACGCCCCCTAGCACCGGCTTAAGCGGTATTCAATTTTCAGAACAAGAAGTACTGAAATTCATGATCTCAAAGGATCAGAAGGTATAACAACACTGAGAATGAAGTACGGGGCGACGTTTTACGGCCGCCACACAAGCACTTAACACCTGCTGTTGTGAAGATTATAAATTCTGAAGGGAGGTGATCCCCTGAGAGCAAAAATTGCAACACAAAAAGAGAAAATTGCAGACTCGGTTTTATTGAGTCTGTTCATGAACAGTAATTGAAAGTGCAACACTGCTCACGCCCCCTAGCACCGGCTTAAGCGGTATTCAATTTTCAGAACAAGAAGTAGAAGATCTACTGAAATTCATGATCTCAAAGGATCAGAAGGTATAACAACACTGAGAATGAAGTACGGGGCGACGTTTTACGGCCAAAGCTTAATTTTACATGAATCAATCTTTATTCAAGGTGTCATTGCAAAAAGGGATTTATAATATTCACACTAGATTCTACTTTTAAAATTGTAGGATAATCTAAACCCTCTTTATAAGTGTGCCCTGTGTATAGTAGTGTATATATATGCTACATTAACTTCATACAATACTGTTCCGATATTCTCTGGAATCTAGACTACATACACGTATGCATCAAATTCACCTATTTTTATCCTCACTTGATGACGTAATCAACCATGCCTATTTATGACATCATAGATTATGTCACAAGAAAATGGCCGACAATGTTAAAAACTGGTTAATCTACCACGTCTAAAGTAAAGGTGAGCATTTTTCTTGAAAATATTGTTATATTTCATAGTTCTAACATCATAAAAATATGAAATGTACAAACTGTATGAAACAAAATCCTGTAATGTTGAAAAACAGCCAAATTCACAATGTTTATTTACCTAGCGTGGGATATGAAATGACAGCGATGCAATTGCAAGTTTAGTGGTTGTGGAGGGGTTTCCTTTGTGAAATGTATCAAATTCAAATGTGATGTGAATTTGTGCCTAAACAAATAACGCATGCGGCAACTGTCTCACTAGTTTTCATGTATACGTTTGATTTTCACATTACATGTACTTGTAGTGGGCAGGATATCAGTCAAGTAGCCTGCAGTAGCCTGGGTCCCCACGGTACCGGTGTAGCATGGTCTCACCATCTATCGAACCTCTTAACCTTTGACCAGGAACAGAAAACGTTTACTTTGAATATTGAAGAAAAAAATTAATCAGCAGTTCAAAATAATCTTTTATACATACCTTGAAACAATTAAATATTTTCATCCTCATCTATTAATCCCCAAATAATCCAGTGTTCCCCACCACCCGCATAACAAAAACAAAAATGGCTGCCAGAAAAATATCACCTGCTTATCGAACCTTTATTTTTAGACACTGTTTACTGTAACATAATACTCATAGTCACGTGATTTCATCATGGGCACGCGACCTTTGCATAAGCTGAAGGGGTCAGAGTGTCAAACATTTTGAATGTGGTACACTTTTCAATTCATGTTGATATTCTATGACGTATTAAGAGTTTTCTCATGTTTAGCATAGTTGAACGGAAAATAAACTGTATTGACCTGTTTATGACGTATATTTCGTTTTTAAAGCTACGAGGCGTTGTTTACAGACAAAGCAACGGTACTCATGATTTTATGATGTAGTATGCTGCTGCACGTGTACATGCGTAAAAACACAAAAAAATGAAAGGTTCGATAAACAGGTGAGGTTCGATTGAAGGTGAGTTAATGAACTCAACACTCATACAAAGAAAATATAATTTAACTGAAAAAAATCAGCAAGCCTTTCCTTCACTTGTCTCTAATCTTTCAAATTGTCTCAAGTACAATATTATTTCTTTTATATTAAACTAAGTCTGATAAATGTCAAAATAAAGCGATCACATTGAGTGACGTAAGGGAACCAACTCCATGTAACCGGTGCAATGGTAAAAATTGTCGTAGTATGGGAAGTCGTGTTCACACTGCTTTAAATGTACATTTTCACATAGACTCAAAGTCACACAAAGTGACATACCATATTATAACCGTTAATAATATTTTTTCAAGTTCCGAAAAGTTCAATCTAACAGGAAAATTAACTAACAGTAGCACAATATCTCAACATGGAAGTTAACTGTTTTTACAGTGTTGGCACTTTAACTCATCACTTCTACGCATGACACGGACTCTATAACACGTTTTCATGAACATGGAATCGCTCCATTATAGCGTGAAAAATAATTTCACATTAGAATAGCAGAAGTTACTAGTGCTTGACAAAGTTGACAATTGGCAGGTGGCGAGATTTATATTTACACCGGTATCGTGAGGCCACCGGTATCTATATGTCTCTGTCAATACCCAGTTTTTCATCAGCTATTAGCCTATTAGTATGATTGAAAAAGCCAGTTTATCCAAATACCCATACACTTTTGACTGGATGCGTTAATGTATTTTCATAGAATATTTGGACTCGTTCTTTCAATTTGGGGATTGGCAGTTTATCGAGTCCCAGGATTCGTGCAAGAAAACTCGTAAAAAACCACTGCCAATGAGAGGTTAAAGTTTCTGTATAGAAAACAAGATTATCTCACACATAATCATTATACTAAAAGACTCTTAGTTTTATCTTTTACCCAATGCCATTTTGAGTATGCTTGGACCTTCTGGTATAATAGTCGGACCAATTTTTTGAAAGACAAGTTGCAGGTTACTCAAAACAAATTGGTCAGATTGGTCCTCAGTGTAGAGAAAGTGTCACATATTGAGCATACGCATTTTATTCCACTTGATTGGTTACCAGATGGCAAACGAGTGGAACAGAACACCGTGTGTCTTGTTTTTTAAAATCATAAGTGGTCAATCTCCTGAATACATCGAGGGCTTGGTGGAAAAATATTCTAACTCCTTCACTTTAGTGAAGGAGTTAGAATAGTTTTGCACCAAGCCCTCGACATGTATATGGATCAACAGTTTGTATCCTAAGATTTTACTCATTCTTACAGCACTAGATCCAGAGAAAGCGGATCTTTTATTCTTCCTAAAGTCCAGGGTTTTGGTCGGAAATCATTATCATTCCATATTTGATACATTCCATAAATTTTACATAAAAATCAAAATCTCCAAAATCTTATTAGACAGTAGACACCCCATTATTTTAAGGTAAATAAACACTTATAGAATGAGAATACTTTTTAAAGGGTAAAAAGTGTTGTTGGCAATAGAGGGTTAATTTTTAAAGCAGGGTTTGGCACGATCTCTGATTAAATCACTAATGAGATTTTCGAACAGATTAAATCCAGATCAGGATCTGCTCTGTTTGCGTATGACATGATATAGATCTGATTCTACAGTATTTGCCAATGCAGAAAAAACTGTCTTGAATATATTTTAACCCTTTCCGCCATAAATTCGCCTTTCTACGCCTTTGTATTTATAAGTCAACTGTTGAAACCAAAGGAGCAAATGATCTATTTATCAAAATGGTTTCAAATTACAAAATTCTAAAAAAAATCCTTTTCTCTAGTTAATGCTCCATTTTGGTAGATGCATCCAAAGAGTTGGATCTAAAAATAGCCTATGGAGGAAAGGGTTAACATAGAATTATTGAGCTAATATATATTCATGATGTTATTATTTCTTACATGAATATCGAACAGGTAAAGGGTTAAATTAAAAACATCATATTAACAGAAAAAGAACTGTGATCTGAGACTGACCGTTCTGGTCTGTGATAGAAACTCTGATCGTTCTGTTCTATGTTAGAAGTTCGGACCGTTCTGTTCTGTGATAGAAGCTAGCACATAAATCTACAAATGATGTACATCACAGATTATCATGGATCTCAAATGTCGTGTCCGGTAATCTTGCGCGTCCGGTCATCTTGCGCATTCGTATATTTATTGTCGTTTAGTCGTTAGTTTACTGTCATGGGTGAACATTTAAAAAAACTGAATAATTTGGACTTATTCTGAACTCAGCTGAACTACTCCAGCTATGTAATTTAAAAATGGCATCTGTCAAACACGCTTTTTTATATATTTTGTCATCCTAATTACTTTCATGTATGCATAAACACGCCCACTGACCTATTTTCCAACGAGTGCCTGTTTGTAACAATTATTCCAGAATTTTGCGTCCAGTCAGAAGGAATGATCTAATAACACCTATTAAAACCATATTTCAAGTGCTAAAATATTATTCAATATCATTTTCCCCTTCTAAATAACATGTGCGCAAGATCACCGGACAGTTGAAGGCTGGGATAAAACATGGTGGTAAGCATGTTTACACTGTTGTACTTAGTGGTTCAAACAGTTATTTCCAAAATATGTTTCATTATATGCCGGGTAGGTATTTGTAAACAGATAAATAATAATGACAAAATTGCACCTCTTTGATCTGTAATAAATAAACCGATAAATGCTTAGGTGCGCAAGAAGACCGGACAACATCGTATCTGGCACTCTTATCGACACGCGACAGCAAGTGTATTGCAAGTTACAAACTGTACAATTCTATTTAACCCAGAACCTCACAGATACGCCTTTGCAAACAGAGTAGACCCGGTTCAGGCGGTTCCTCTATAGCAGGCCTTTTTCTGGCGTCTACGTCCACGTGTCCGTTATAAGGACGCATTCCCATTGCAAAATAGGTAACATTTTCCCAAATTTTGGAAAATAAAATCCAAATTGAGAACAAATTTTGATTAAAATGTTAAAAAAAAGAGCAAAATAAGTTAAAATGGGGCCAAAAATGCTTTCCAAATCATGAGTTTTAATCACGAAAAAAAACAACCAATTATCAAAATGCATTTCCCCCAAATTGAGTGTCAAACAGCTTCGACGTCTCATCTGGATCCAAACTTTATTCTTTGGACGAATAAAGCTGAACAGGGCAATTTAATGTAGAAAACACGCTCGCTACATATGTTTATAACCGTATACGCTGCAGAAAATTCATCCTGTATGGACATTTTTAATTCAGCAGCGTGTTTGATAGTCCGCATTTATTTTCATTACAGTCTGTTTGATACCTCTACATTTTAGTTGTGGTGGCTAGTCTAATCGAACCCCCCAGCGGCCATCGCGTGGTGACCTAGTTTATATGTAAACATTACCCAAATACCATAGGAAGTGAAGAAACACCACAGTGAATTGAATTGAACGAAAAACACTCAGCAATTTAATTTGCAACACAGACCAATACTAATCTTGTTGGATACAAAGGTAAGCAATAGTACCCACATATTCTTTGATGTTTTCATGCTTGATGAAACTTGTTCTGCATTACGCGAACCGCATTCGGTGCACAATAACCGAGACATACACATACATAGCCAACATGTATACATGATGTTGTCTCTGGCAGTTATTAGTCTACATGCGACTTGGTAAACAATTTGAAACCTGATAGAACACCGAGTAATTCGGCGTCTCACCAGAATCCAAACTGTTGACCATAGCTCTATCAATGTACGTTCAGATTTGTAGCAGATGACAATATTTGCAGACGACCATTGCTGAGAGTTTGCACGTTTTTATACTTTGCATGCTTAGCGCGGTCTCTGCAGGTTCCAGCTTACAAGTGCAATATTTAGACAACAGTTTCTGGAATTTTTGAACGATATCGACCGCAATTCCAAGAAATATTACAGCAGACCAGATTTTGAACAGACATAATGTTTTACAGACGAGTTTTCAAGAGCAGACAAGTTTTACTGATATGGATTACCCATGATTAATAACGAAAGTAGCTGTGGCTGTTTGATTAACCCTTCCCCTGTTCTATGTTTAATTCCATTTTCAATACCTACTAAATGTTCATGGACGTAATAGTACATGTATATATAATACTGAGATACAGAAGGTTTAAAAGTGTAGCCATTTTAGAAATTAAAGAAACATGTATAAAATTCCATCAGCAAACAGAGCAGACCCTGCAAATGCGTGAAAACACATTTATATGAGGGAACGGGTTAATGATTTACTACATAGTAAATACGCCGTTTGACGCCTTTGCAAACAGAGTAGATCCAGACCAGTACCATACGGCCCCTGTATAGGATCTGCTCTCTTTGCATATGAAGTAATATAGATCTGATTATACAGTTTTTGCCGTGAGCAAAACTCCCCTTGTTCATAATGGCTAATTGTCAGTCATAATGTGTATTTATTACGTAACATTTTGACAGTTTGCGGCTCAATCATTGAGTACACTAGCGATAGGTGGATCCAGTTTGTTTCACTTAAATATGTTATCGTTTTGCATGCAATTTACCACTATTTGCCATCGTGGTTGTTGTAGTTTAGTCGGAGAGGGGGTGTTTATTTACACTGTTAGGGTGGGTGGAATAAGTGTGAGGTTGGGCGGCCCTAAACTGGTTTAAACTCCCAGTGACCAATTCAGACTGACCGTTCCAAGGCGGTACTTCCATGTTTGTTATGTCTTTAAGCGTCTCTTTGCGTCTTTTGATAAGCACATATATTATCCTCCCAATGTGACCTGAAACTCGATTAATTTTCGGCGTGTTTATCGGGACTATTCGTAATACTCTGTGACAAAACATAGCAAAAGAAAAGCTGGTAATAATCATGTTCGACGAGGATTGTATTCTATGGAACGCCATTCTGTCATGCTAATTGCTAAATACAAAATGCGAAATGCTTTTTGCCAATTGTGTAAATTGCTAGGGAATGTTCAAAAAATGATGGATGTAAATGACAAATGCGAAATGCTTATTGCTAAATGCACGTTTGCACTACCAGCATTGAACAGCGCCATTTTTAAAGTGACTGTACATTCGCTAAATGCATGTTTATTTACATTAAAACTTATTGCGTATTGCACTACTAAATTAAAAAATGGCGCTGTTCAATGCTAGTATTGCAAACATGCATTTAGCAATAAGCATTTCGCATTTGTCATTTACATCCGTCATTTGGAACATTCCGGTTAGTTCCATAGCAATTTACACAATTGGCAAAATGCATTGCGCATTCTGCATTTAGCATTTCGCATTTAGCAAATAGCATGGCAGAATGGCGTTCAATAGTATTCTTATAGCGCACTCTTATACCTTCGGAAATTTATCCGAAGATTACAGGCGATAATAAACGGAATCTGCATGAATCTCAGGTCAAATTGTGAGGATAATACATTTACTGTTTTTTGTCGTTGCGCTTTTGTATGTGGTGTTTGCTGCAGCAGCATGACTCATACATGTACTTTTAGGTGGGAGAAGCATGAGGTTGGGTTGGTTGGGTGTGTTGACTTACGTCCTTGTTGATGGACTCTATTGCCTTTTCTTCAAGAATTGTTTCATGCAATTACTGAAAAAACTTTGAAAATGGATGTTTTCAACTATCTCATGACGTTTGTAAATCACAGCACCATAAAATTCCGGTTGCAAAATGCCTTGTCGCGGGAGCAACATTAAATCACATTTGTATTTGCTAATGAGCGTGACATTTCGATAATAGATTTTAGAGAATGTTTTACGAAGCTTGTCAAACATGTAGCCCTGTTTAAGAAGTTTTGTTCAGTATTAACACGATTGCGAATATTGAAATACTCAACAAAGAAGCAAACTTCAGCAAAACGGATAAATTGTGAAATTTAAACACCGTATGGATTTAACATCTCTATCTAGATGATGGTAATTTAAGTATATGTACAGTTGAACTTCGATATCTCGAACTTGGATAACTCGAAGTGAAAGTTCGGTTCTTCTAAAATTTGCAATACAAAATTATTCTGAAATGTCTCGTTACGCATATCTAGAAACGCATGTAACAGCATAATGCAGGTCGAAAAACTATTTTGACATGTTGGCCATCATTGAAAAACTTCAACATTTTGTCTTAACTTCTGAACCACATGTGCTATACAATTCATATATGGTATGGAGATAGCTTTGGTGAAGGCCTTTCAGTTGATACAAGGATACATGAAATTGGGTCAAGGTCAAGGTCACTATTTTGAAAACTTGGCTGTTTTTAACAGTACTGTGCTAATAAATGGAAAAGTAGTAAAGTCAAGCAGGCAAAGCCACATGCAAGACGTATTTGCCAAGAGGTTAATTTTACGTTTTCTACAATGTGAACTAAAGAAACCTATAAACATGGCGATCAAATTATAAAAATTGCAAATAGATATCAACATAATTAATATTGTATCATTAAAAATATATGGAGTAAATTCATGCGGAAGTCTTCCAGCTGGCTTGAGGGTGGTCAGTCGTTCTACTCAGGTGCCAATTATAACATGAAATTGGATTCAGGTATGTTTTAGGTTTTAAATTGCACCTTGGGTCTTCCTCCACCTGTAATTAATTAGTTTGACGTAGTGATTAACTGAAACTGTGTTGAAGCGACGTTAAAACCAATATCAATAAAAAAATAATCAGGGAAATTGTTGACACAAAAAAGTAGTATAAGATGACTGGAAATAGACCCCGACACATTTCTGTGGAGATATGAAGTATATAGGGAAAATAGACCCGACACATTTCTGTGGAGGACACATGTAGAAGCAATAAAAGGCCTGGTAGCAATACAAAAACAAGTGTGTGACTATAATATGACAGAGATAATTGTTTATTTTGTAAACATGACCTGGTTAAGTCGATAATCAATAATATGATTAGCAAAGTTGCTATTGCTTGACATTCTATTGGAATTCAAAACAAGATATGTAGGCTACTTACGTACAGAAGATGCTGTCTTAAGCGGCCATTCGTTTATTAAACATAACAATCTTAAAAACAGATGATTGCTTAATGCAGCAAGTCCATATAGGAGCTTTCTGTATTTCTTTTGAACTGCATTAAGCTACCACCTGCCTTACAGATCCACCCCTTTCTTCGTTTTGATAGCCTCATATTATTTTTATCACACCTAATTACATAATAGCAATTCATTACGTTACTTCACGCGTTCAGAATTATCTGTCTATTTATAGAATCTCTGTCTATTTATAGACATTTAGTCATACAAATCACGTACATTTTATTCATATCTAGCCATAAACAAACCTCTGTTCAATTTAATCATCATTTACATTAGCACCATTTCAGTGAGTTATTGTTTGACGATATGATTAGGCGATTGTTAAAGTGATGGTCCCTACAATAGGTTTCAATAATACAGTAAAACCCTGCTAATGCGACCATCACCTAAAGGAGATATTATTCTAGGTGCTAGATACAGGTGGTAGCTTAATGCAGGGCAAAAGTACATGTAATACAGAAAGCTCCTAAAGGAGCTTTCTGCAATACTTTCGTCCTATATTAAGCAACCACCTGCTTATAAAAACACAAATGTTTAGTTATTAAGTGGTCGCATTAGAGGGGCTCTACTGTACATGTATCATACAAACTTGGCATTTGTTATCTTCAACCGTTATTACCGGTAATGTGAATTTATATTGAACAAAAACATATTGAACTTGTCAAATTGAATTAATATTATAAAAAAATATCTGTGCTAAAGAAACACTTATGCTATAAAATAAACCGTTTTATTCGATACTTACATCATATTTTTTATTGTAAAACAAATATTATCGGCATTTACGAAACTAAAACACAACCCGAATAAAAACTAATCATAGTACATTGGGGGATAACATCGGATCTTCGACAACAAACACGACACTTTGGTCTTCTTTAGCGTTTATTAGATTGGTCTGCTAACTCTGCTTGCATGTAAACATAATTATTACACTGGAATAAGGGAGACAACTTTCATATTTCCACTTGCCTTCGTCTTGTGGGAATATGAGTTTTCTCCCAGAATCTGACCATTCAAAAGCTTGAGAACAAACTCCGACTGAACTAAAAAGCTTTATCAGCATGCACCCTGATGTTGGGCGATCAGATGCGTACTTGTGAATGAGTTTATAACTCGGGAGCATGCTATAGTGCTATTCAATCTGCGACTCGAACTTTAGCAGTGATCATTCGTACAGCTTTACATTGAACATAAGCCTACAAGGTGACTTTCACCCTGCGTTAAGCTGTCACTTAGCTTAATGACCGATGATGGTAATTACTTGGATGTTCTTATGACTGTAGTAAACAATCGGTTTTTAATCAATTACCTCATAGACTATTTTTAGATTCCACCTCTTTGAATAAATCTGCCGAAAAGGAACATTTATTAGAGAAAAGGAAAAGTTTATCTGTGCTAAAGAAACACTTATGCTATAAAATAAACCGTTTTATTCGATACTTACATCATATTTTTTATTGTAAAACAAATATTATCGGCATTTACGAAACTAAAACACAACCCGAATAAAAACTAATCATAGTACATTGGGGGATAACATCGGATCTTCGACAACAAACACGACACTTTGGTCTTCTTTAGCGTTTATTAGATTGGTCTGCTAACTCTGCTTGCATGTAAACATAATTATTACACTGGAATAAGGGAGACAACTTTCATATTTCCACTTGCCTTCGTCTTGTGGGAATATGAGTTTTCTCCCAGAATCTGACCATTCAAAAGCTTGAGAACAAACTCCGACTGAACTAAAAAGCTTTATCAGCATGCACCCTGATGTTGGGCGATCAGATGCGTACTTGTGAATGAGTTTATAACTCGGGAGCATGCTATAGTGCTATTCAATCTGCGACTCGAACTTTAGCAGTGATCATTCGTACAGCTTTACATTGAACATAAGCCTACAAGGTGACTTTCACCCTGCGTTAAGCTGTCACTTAGCTTAATGACCGATGATGGTAATTACTTGGATGTTCTTATGACTGTAGTAAACAATCGGTTTTTAATCAATTACCTCATAGACTATTTTTAGATTCCACCTCTTTGAATAAATCTGCCGAAAAGGAACATTTATTAGAGAAAAGGAAAAGTTTAGAATTGGAAAGTTTTGTTATCATTGTGATAAATAGAGAAAATGCTCTATTTATTACAATGGTTTCAAAAACTGACTGTTACAGAAGCGTCAAAAGGTGTCAATATGAGTGAATTGGTTATTTATATTCACAGCTTTAGGAGACGGCAGTGTTTGGAATCAGACCCAGAAATTTAAAACGATCATCGGCACATGTTCGCGATCGATCATCGATTAAAAATCACGATTAAATTCTGATATGGGGGGGGGGGGGCGCTTGATTGAGTCTAGGTACAGTCCACATGGGTTGTAGGTTTGAAATCAATGTAATGCATATCCAGACCGGTCTCTCATTGTCTAAAACATGACATTTGATAACGGTGAAATCCGTTATAAATTTTCCAGAGCAACAGATAAACATGCGTACACAAGTACTAAAACCGTCATTTTTCCACCAAACCAATGGTGTGACAACTCTTGTCATTCGTATCTTTGAGACGATTCCAAAGAGTGGTCACAATACAGGGGTTGGCGGAAAAATAAAGAAGTTATTATTGAAAAAGTTTTAATTTACGCATCTATCTCGACTTAGATTACACATTGTTTCTGTTCAAAGAAAACAATGCGACAAACAATGTGTCAAACCCTAATCACATGTTTGTCCTTGTCTGTCGTTTACTGTTTACTAAACTGTATGGTCTCCATAAGTTTATTTATAAACCACCTGTCCCTCGTCGATCATTACGTCAGAGCCGCCGAGCACTGGGGTAATCGGCACATCATTAGTTGACGGCATTTGCGGAATTTCCCAAAAGATCGCGATGTTTGTCTTGGTGAAGAGCCCCAGACATTTTCGGCAAATACTGATGTTGACAACATACAAAACGTTATCGGGGGTGTCTGTATTAGGAAAACTTCTTAATCTTACCATGATAAATATAGTCGTTTATGTAATAAAATACAGACTCGGAAGTCTATTGTTAACTTGGAAACTTTGACGTGACAGCTTAATGCAGGTTGCAAGTAACGATGGGAGTTCCTGTAGGAGCTTTCAGCATTAATTGCAATCTGCACCATGCTGTCACATGTCTGTACACATATTAGCCATGGTGAACACTTTTGGAAAGGACCCACTGTTTTACTCTGGTTTTATCGAAGTTCGAGTTATCCAATTTCGAGATATCGAGGTTCGTCTGTATGTTTCTTGGTAAACTTTACTGTATGTAAATTGATTCTACAAGTATGTACATTGCAATTAAGTTTTATGTGGCTATCTGTTGGATGGATTTGTAAACGTGAGAAATTGATATTTTATATTGTTAGGTTGCTTAGTCCGGAAAAAAGGCCTTGCGAAAAATGTCGGGATCGGGCCGGAACACAATCTGCCGACTGCTGAAAAACACCATTTTGAGCATATGCACAAATGCCATAGCAGAGGATTGCAGTCATCTAGAAGTGGACGGTATCATCTGTTTGACCTTAGACAAAACAACAGAGTATGTGGTCAAAATTCACGAACTTTTCTCCAATAGTTCCAACCCAGACAGTGTGTCAGATGTGGACAACAGCAATAGTTCCACGATACAGCCCCAGTCCACGACACCAATGCCCGGTCCGCGAACTCAAAAGCAAATTGCGAAAGCCACTAAAGCTAAAGGCGGCATTGATGGGCCTGACAATGAAGTTGGTGATGGCAGCTCGCAGAATAGACCACGCGATAATAAAAAAGTGACTAAGGGCACAAACAGGTCTGCAACATCGTCTGTACAAAGACGAGGTGTTGAGATGGATGTTATAAACCGTGCACGTGATTCAGAGAGGAGCCTTTTCGATTCTGATACACAAACTGACAACATTGTTGAAGGACACGGACATTTATCGATGACAAGCAACCTACTGTATGGAGAAGACACTGTCTTGGACGATTTATCAGACCATGAAGAACTGGCGCAATTGAGAGGTACAAGTGAGAAAGTATTGCAGACACAGAAGGAAAATGATAGCCAGGTACGGCAAGACAACATACAAACCTTGAAGCGTCCAAGAGTGTATGATGATGAAACTCAGTCCGATGGTGAAATGGATTACCAGGCGGGTATGAACGAAATTGTTCCCGAATGTATGAATGATAACAGAACCCATCTGTCCAACCAGACACATACTCCCAACAAAGGAGCAAACATAAATAACCCCTTAAGTGCAAGCGGGCGTGTTAAACAAAGTGGTTTAGAGAAAGGATTCACACCAAATAGTAGTATGATATTTAAGGACGTCGGCCCTTTTAATTGCCGATTTTGCACGAAGAGCTTTGAAACATTTTATAGCTTTGATAATCACAATATAAGCAGCCACACCGTTTATAGTTGCTCATACTGTAGCAGGTCTGTCCGGACAAAGTCAGGTCTAAAACGCCACATAGATGAAACTCATATACAATTCGCAAGTTCCAGTAGCTTTACCATAAAGGATTGGATCGAAAGCAAAACTGCTTAAACCGATTATCTCCCCATACATAATGCCAGTACAACGGTGGACATTTGTTGAAAGTACATTTAGTATTGACAAACAAATACTGGAGATATATTGTAGATGATATTATTAACTGCTTATACAAATTAGTTTTAACAATTGGTATGAGCATTGTAATGAGATTGGACAGTCATCCAACTATAAGCACTTGGTTACACATGATGTTTTCATGTTTTCTATATAGCTTGAAGTTATACAAATAGAATGGCCAAGAAAATGACAAAAGACAAAAAAAGGAAAACTGGTCATATGGGCATGAGATAGGGCCAACGAGAGAGTGGGGAACATGGGATGCTCGGTCCAAGCACTTAGTTTAACCACTACGATTCCAATATAAAGGTTTGCGGCACTTGAACAATAATGGAGTTACAAATGTACTGTGTAACTCAATGTAAGTCTAGTGATCAAGTCTAGTCAACATTCTTATCTGATCTCTGTAGGAACATTTAATTTTCAGATGTCATCAACACATCTAGTTTGGAAGGACACCCGGAGTATGTACACATCAATTAACACATAGCCAGCCAAGTGACTTTAGTCTACCCAAAACATTCCCAGCTTTTTTAGTGATTTGTATTTAAAAACAATATCTATACTAAATTCACATTTTCTTCAAAGATATATTCCGAATACACATTCCAAATGTCAAACAGTTTTGATTATGATTGGACACCGATTTTCTCGGCGTCTCATCTGGATCTATCCTGTCATATATTCACACATAACTTGCTAAAGGTTATTGGATACACAGTAAACCCCCTTTAAAGCGGACGTTACATTTAGTATATATATCGGTATTGGAGATAGAGCTTAGAGTTAGAGCTTAGATGGAGATAACAGCTTACTGCAGGGTTAAAGTAATGCAGAAAGCTCCTCTAGGAGCTTTCTGTATGACTTTCATCCTGCATTAAGCAGCCACCATTAAGCAGCCACCTGCCTAAAATTATTTAAATTCGTATCTACTTGAATTCCGTTTTTGAGAGTTTGAACTGTATTTTATTTTCGGCTTTTACTGCCATAAAATTTTAACCGCGAGTGGTCATATCGGACATACTTTGTGATTTTATGGATGTGGAAAATTCTGCTGAACCCTATTGAATTAAATAACCCTAAAGTGCGATGTTCAAATAACCATCCATAATATTATATACAGGTATATAATTATAAGCCTACAGGTTTTGTCTAAACCAATAATTGCCTTTGAAAGTTTTACCTTTGAAAGTGAATAGATATTCATGAAGTTATCAATACATGCATAAATATTCATTAGTAAAAGGAGTAATACAGTAGAACCCCTCTAATGCGACCACTTGAGGAACAAACATGGCCGTCTTTATAAGCAGGTGGTTGCTTAATGCAGGTCAAAAGTAATGCAGAAATCTCCCCAAGGAGCTTTCTGCATTACCTTTGTCCTGCATTAAGCTACCACCTTATCTAGCACCCAGAATTATACCTATTTTAGGTGGTCGCATTAGCGGGGTCTTACTGTACATACTATCCCTTATAAAATACGCCCTTTTATGCCTCTGCAAACAGAGGAGTCATATGATCGTGGTTTACTCAGGGAATAATATATATAGATAATATGTATAATAGTATAATTTATATCAGTTTCTGCCATGACCAAAAACCTCCCGTGTTTTAAAGCGGTTTCAAAAATCATCTAATAAACATTCATACAGTCACTATATTTTACATGAATATTCATGGAGCAAAGGGTTAGCGAGCTGTGTTTCTTTGATAATAGCCCGTAAATTTACCCATTCTCTCCTAGGCTCTTTAGATCCAACCTCTTTGAATAAATTTACCGAAAAGGAGAATTTAATATATAAATAATGTGTGTTTGTGAAACACTTTGCCCCCGATTATTGCGGCATGCCAATATAAATTTGATCCGTAATTTGACCTTTGACCTTGATATATGATCTTGACCTTAATAAGTCACCCCTAAAAATGTTCGCCTCCATAAGTTGCACATGCTTGCCAAGTGCGTATATATGTGCAATGACAATAAAATTACGTGAAAGTTTTCCACAAACCAAGCAACAGATCAACGGACCAACAGACAATCAGACAGGTCAGAAACAGCATGCCCCCACCCCCTTTGACATGCATTAAGATACCACCTGTCTTACAAACCCATAACTGTACCTTTTTTGGCGACCGCTTAAGACAGGTTCCACTGTATTCAACTGTTGTATCACATTTCGTTATTTTGCGCTTCCAGACTTATCCTTTTATTTATAGTTATAGTTTTGTTTGTGTTGTTTATTGTTTTGTTGGTATATGTATTTTATGTATACACTTCCGTAAATAAAGATATCTACCTGTACTTTGTTCCGTTAAAAGCATGCCCGTGACCTGTTACTTCATAAATACACATTTCTACCCCTTTGCAGACAGAGTAGACCTAGATCAGATGATTCATGTAGGAGCCGTCTGATCAGGGTCTGCTCTCTTTGCTAATGATATAGATATGATTTTACAGTTTCTTCCATGACCAAAGTTTCCTGTATCCATGTGCTATAACCATTATTATAACCATTAATCTAATTAATATTCATGATGTCATTAAAGGGGTATGCTGATAGCGCTGCACATATTAGTTGTTAGTTGCCATACGTGTCCAACGGTTAACCCGTTACTCCGTGAATATTCATTTACGAAATAATGACCTCATGAATATTCATAAGATTGATTTTTTCATGAATATCGAACAGGTAAAGGGTTAAACTAAAACATATGCTATTTCTATTTTATTATTTATTATAGTGTCACATAATTATAAAGGTTACATAAACTTTACAAATATTATACACAGTCAATCTTTTATACACTGCCGTCCAGCGGGCTATGATACACTTCATACACTTGTAGTTGTTTGAGGAATTGCAGAAAGTGAAGACCAGGATCATATAATCAGAAAAACAACTGTGATCTGACCCAACTAAAAGTTTTATAAGCATGTACCCTGATGATACGACGAGTTACAAGCAGTTTCATCTGAGTCCACACAGTTGGCAAGCATCAATATGGCTTCGTCTTAAGTTTTGTGCTCAATTATAATAAGAAAACGTTGGTGGTACATGTACGTTTATGAAATCTACTATTCGGTAGTTATTAACTCTTTACTCCATCAATACGCCTTTCTGCACCTTTGCAAACAAAGCAGACCCAGATCAGACGGTTTCTGTAGGAGCCATCTGATCAGGGTCTGCTCTGTTTGCTCATGATGTAATATAGACATGACTCTACAGTGTCTGCCATTTTGAAACGTTCCTGAGCCTATGTACTATTATAAGAACTTATTCTAATTAATATTCATAATGATATTATTTCTTTCATGAATATTCACGGAGGAAAGGGGATAAGCGTTTAATCCGTTCGATCTATAAGAGTACACGTATATGGATAATATTGCCTACTTCTATATTATTAACCCTTTCCTCCATAAATATGCCTTTCTACGCCTCTGTAATAACCGTTTCTTGAAACCATTGTGATAAATAGAGCATTTGCTCCTATAGGAGCAAATGCTCTATTTATCACAATGGTTTCAAACAACAAAATTCTAAAATTTTACTTTTCTCTAGTAAATGCACCTTTTGGGTAGATTCTTTCAAAGAGGTAGGGTCTAAAAATAGTCCCTCGGGGAAAGGGTTAACCAATAACTGCTGTGAAAAGTTGTCTGCTCAAATTTGGATCTGGTGCAATTTTGACTACTTTGAACTGATTTGATCAAGGTTTTAAGGAAATATGGACCGAGTGACAAATTGTGAATCAGATCGTAGAAACCGGGATAAAGATTAATTCTTTTTAACAATGTGTGTTTTCCATGATTGTCCATACTTTGGACGTGTGTACATGTATACACGCCTGGCAAGATAAACTCATATATCTACATGAACTATTGACATTAGGGCGAAAGAATGGGATTAAACAGCGATCGGGTCGTCGCTAAGTGAATAAAGCAGAGTACATACATGCATCTATATGTCTCTGAATAAAGCTTAACCCTTCGCTTGCTGAATTTTTAAAACACATTTCTCCTTCTTTACCCATGCCCTGTTGTATACTTACATATATCTTCACCGTTTACAAGTATTTCGCTGTGCAGTCACTGCTGTGGAGTGCACTGGTTGCGCAATCAACTTGTAAATAGTGCAGACCCTGATGAGACAGCTCCTGCAGGAGCTGTCTCATCTAGGTCTTCACTATTTACAGGTAGGTATATTGACGTGAATAGCAAGCGAAGGGTTAATAAGTGAATTTACACGTAAAACACGCTCGCTAGTCGCTACATATATTATGTTAACCATGCGCTGCAGAAAATTCGCCTTTTATAGACTTTTTTCCAGTTCAGCAGTGTTTATGATATTCCATATTTATTTTCATTACAGTTCGTTTTAGTTGTGGTGGCTAGTCTAATCGAATCACCCCCTACACAAGCCATTGCGTGGTGACCTAGTTCTATAATACCCAAATACCACAGGAAGTAAAGAAATACTACAGTGAATCGAACGTAGAAACAACGCCCGTCAGTCTTATCTGATCAATACTAATCTTGTTGGGCATACAAAGGTAAGCAATATTCTATCCACATATTCTTTGATGTTTTACTTCATGTTTTATGAAACTTGGTCTGCATTTAGCGAACAACACTTGATGCACAGTAACAGACATAAACATACATGTATACATGAGTACACACATGTCTCTGATAGTTATTAGTCTGCACGCGACTTTGTAAACAAATTGAAACCTGATGAGACACGAGTAACTCTGCGTCGCATCAGGATCCAAACTGTTAGTCACTCTGGCACTGTACGTACGTTCAGGTTTTTAGCAGACGACAATATATGCAGACGCCCATTGTTGAGCGCAATTGTAAGTTTCTCTTTTTAACCATTTACATGCTTAACGCGGTCTCTTCAGGTTCCGGCTTGTATTGTTGCTCGAAAGTTTGAACAAACCGACCGTAGATTCAAGAGCGATTACAGCAGGCCAGATTTTGAACAGACGGATTTATTTAATCTTTTTCAGACATGTTTGTAAGAGCAGACACATTAATGTTACAGACTGATATGGCTCGATTAATTCACCGCCGATACGCTGTGCGACGCCTTTGCAAACAGAGTAGATCAAACCCTTAACCTTTAGCCTGCTGAGCAAATTATTTTTACAGAAGTTTTCATCTGTTACAATTTAAAAATTCAAGCTATAATCATTTTGTATACCAAAATGCAGTCAGGGTGTGAAACAGTTTGGAGCCTGATGAGACGCCGAGTTACCCGGCGCTTCATCTGGATCCAAGCTGTTTGCATAGGTACTCACTCATCCGCCCATAGCAGGCTAAAGGTTAATCATACGGCCCCTGGTCAGGATCTACATCTTTGCCTATTAAGTAATGTAGATCTGATGATATGCCTTTGTCTTTGTGTCTTTTGATATGCATGTACATTTACTTTTTTTGGTCGTGGTGCTGTTCGGACGGCTGTGTGTTTTGTACGTGGTGTTTCCTGTATGACTCATACATGTACTTTTAGGTGGGATACGCATGAGGTTGGGTTGGTTGGTTGTAATGATTTGTGTCTTCTCAAGAATTGGTTGATGCGTTTACTGAGCAGATTTTGTATATCACATCACTATACAATGCTTATAAAACCATATAGATCCAATCAAAGTCCTGTCCGGTGGTCGGTCGGGCGGTCCGTCCGCATTTGATCATGGGTAGCTAGGGTAGCGAACTCCTCCACCAGTTTTAACGTTATTGAATTTATATTTGGTCTACATGAATAGTAGATGTGCAAAAAACGCAAGTTTCCTCTACTTACTGCTTAGCGTTGCAGAATTATATCCCCTTGAATGAAATTTTAGTATGTTTGTCATTTTTGCTTGAAACATGGTGGGTATTTGGATGTGAGGGGATAGTCCAGCACCTTTAGTTATAGTTGTAGTTTTCACAGTATTTGGTATTCTCGCGGTATTGAGGTCTAACAGAAATATAAAATTTATCTGTTCAAAAGATCGCGCAAAGTTTATTTTTTTATCAGTGTGAGGACTTCTTATAAGTGTAGTAAACTGAAGCAGTCGGTGATACAAAATCAAAAAGACGAATTGGAATGTAAATTTCGATTGCGTGAATTTGCTTACATAATATGAATTGGGTTTGTTTTGGAATGTTTTATCTTTCTGCTGGGAATATGCTGGGAATATGTCCATACTTGGATGACTGATGTTGGTATATATATCATTGAGTGTTACACTGGTATAAAGGAGACAACTTTCACATTCCCACTCGCCTTCGCCAATGTGGGAATATGAGTTCACTCCCTTATACCGGTTAAATACCATTGTTTTGTTTAATTTAAGCACCTCATTTGGCCAGATGTTAGGCGTTCAGATGCGTACTTGTGACTGAAACCAGACTCAAAGTTTATAACTCGGGAGCATACTAGTGCGTAACTATTCAATCTGTGTGATCATTCGTTTGTTTATTTCTACGTCGTAAAACTTTTTCTTTGAACACACACATCCAAGGTGACATTAACCATGCGATAAGCTGTCACTTAGCTTAACCCTTTCCCTGTTCTATGTTTGTTTTAAATTTCAATACCTACTGAATATTCATGGGAAAAATAGTCATAATGAAATAAGTAAGGTTTGATACTCTGTTTGCAAATGCGTGAAAACACGTCTATATGAGGGAAAGGGTTAAAGACCGATGATGCTAATTACTTGAATGTTCTTATGACTGTAGTAAACGATCTGTTTTTAATTAATTGTATCTGCTCTAGGAGACGGTAGTACTGGAAATCAGACCCACAATTTTTACTCGATCTTCGACACGTGTTCGGGACCGATCAGCGATTAAAATCACGAATAAATTCGAATATTGCGGGTTTATTTTTTAGTTTTGATAAAGGCCAACTATGGATTGTAGGTTTGAAATCAATGTACATGTATGTCCAGACCGGTCTCTTTGTCTTAAACATGGCATTTGATAAGTATAAAACTCCGTTATAAATCTTAGATTATAAACTGTTTCTGTTGAAAGAAAACAATGCGACCAACAAGGTGTCAAACCCTAATCACATGTTTGTCCTTGTCTGGCGTTTACTATTTACTAAACTGCATGGTCTCCATAAGGTTATTTATAAATTATCGACGGTGGCCTGTCCCTCGTCGATCATTACGTCAGAACCGCCGAGCACTGGGGTAATCGGCACATCATTAGATGACGACATTTACGGGATTTCCCAAAAGATCGCGATGTTTGTCTTGGTGAAGAGCCCCATTCGTTTTCGGCAAACAATGATGTTAACAACATACAAAACGTTATCGGGGTGTCTGTATTAGGAAACTTCTAAATCTTACAATAATCTCATCGTTTATATAAAATACGAACATCTACTATTAATTCTCGTGCAAACCATGGCCGAGTATTTTTTTTTAAATACAGGGGAAACCTAGATATCCCAAACTTTAAGGGACCATACACATTACTTCGAGATCACAGGAGTCTATTTCTAACTTAGAAGCATTCTCTATGCGGGCTTAATGCAGGCTCCTGTAGGAGCTTTAAGCATCACTTGTATTCTAAATCATGCTGCGTTGTCTTTATAGATTTGTGCATTGATGAACAATTCTGTATTATAAATTTTGGAAAGGACCCAATTTTTAACTCGGGTTTTTATCGAAGTTCGAGTTATCCGATTTCGAGATATCGAGGTTCGTCTGTATGTTTCTTGGTAAACTTTACTGTATGTAAATTGATCTACAAGTACAGTAAAACCCCGCTAATGCGACCACCTAAAAGAGGTATAATTCTAGGTGGTGCTATATGCAGGTGGTAGCTTAATGCAGGGCAAAAGTAATGCAGAAAGCTCCTAGAGGAGCTTTCTGCATTACTTTCGTCCTGCATTAAGCAACTAACTGCTTATAAATACACCCATGTTTATTTATCAAGGGGCTCTACTGTATGTACATTGCAGTTAAGTCTGATATGGCTATCTGTTATTTTAGGGGTTAGTCCAAAACAACGGCCTTGCAAAAATGTTGGGATCGGACTGGAACAAATTCTGCCAACTACTGAAAAGCACCATTTTGAGCATATGCAAAGACACATCAGAAGATTGCAGTCATCTAGAAGTAGACGGTATCATCTGTTTTACCCTAGACAAAACAACAGAATATGTGGTCAAAATTCACGAGGTCTTCTCCAATAGTTCCAATCCAGACAGTGTGTCAGACGTGGACATCAGCAATAGTTCCACTAAACGTAACCAGTCCACGACACCTATGCCCGGTCCGCGCACTCAAAAACAAATTGTGAGAGCAATTAATGTTGATCGGCCAAAAAATAAAGTTGGCAACGTCGGCTTGGCCAATCAAGCTACCACAAGGCCACGAAAAAGTAACAAAGAGACTAAGGACACAAACAAGTCAGCAACATTATCGGTACAGAGACGAGGTGTTGAGGTGGACACTTTAAACCGTGCACGTGATTCAGAGAGGAGCCTTTTCGATTCTGATACACAAATCGACACCGGTGTTGAGGGACACGGGCATTTACTGAGGACAAGTAACCTACTGTACGGGGAAGACACTATCATGGACGAAATAGCAGATTGTGAAGAACCAGGACACTTTGGAGGTACAAGTGAGACAGTATTACAGACACAGACGGAAAATGGTAGCCAGGTAGGGCAAGGCAACTTACATACTGTTAAGCGTCCAAGAGTGTATGACGATGAAACTCAACGCGATGATGAAATGGATTACCAGGCTGATATAGACAAATATATTCACGAATATATCAATGATAGTGGAATCAGCCTGGCCAACCAGACACGTGTTACCAACGAAGGGGCAAACATAAATAGTCCCTTCAGTGCAAGCGGACGTGTTAAACCAAGCGGTTTAGAAAAGAGGTTCACACCAAATACTAGTATGATCTTTAAGGACGTCGGCCCTTTTGTTTGCCGAGTTTGCCAGACCAGCTTCGAAACATTTGATAACTTTGATAAGCACAATATAAGCAGTCACGCCGTTTATAGTTGCTCATACTGCAGCAGGTCTGTCCGGACAAAGTCAGGTCTAAAACGCCACATAGATGAAACTCATATACAATTCGCAAGTTGCTGAACAGACGTCACACGAATGCCAACAGCAGTCAACTTGCTTAGTTTAAACATAAAGGATTGAATCGAAAGCAAAACTACTTTAATATAGAGATCTCCTCTCCATACATAATGTCAATACAACGGTGGATATTTGTTGAAATTACATTTAGTGTTGACAAACAAATATTGAAGACATGTGGAGAATATTATTAAGTGCTTATACGACACACAAGTGTTAACAGTTGGTATGCGTATTGTAATGAGATGGGACAGTCATTCAACTATAACTACTTGATTGCACATCTTGGTTATTCATTCAACTATAACTAGTCTACATGTACTTGATTGCACATATAGCTAGAAAATTTACAAATACAATAGCCAAGAAAATGACATAAGACTGAAAAGTAAAATGGTCATATGGATGTGAGATGAGACGAGAGAGTGGCGAACGTGTTGGGATGCTCGCCCAAGCACTTAGTTGAACCACTTTGATTCCAATATAAAAGTTGCACCGCTTGAAAAATGACGGAGTTACTTTGTAAGTCAGAGGTCCAGATAAGAGACATGCATTTAAATATTTTCAACAACATCTTATTTATTTCTCCACCAAATTCTATACTGTGACCACTCTTTAGAATCGTCTCTTCGAGACGATTCTAAAGAGTGGTCATAGTATAGAGTTTGGTGGAGAAATGGCGATTTTAGTATTTGGGTAACCACGTTTATTAGTACTAATGTTAGTCTAGTGAACAAGTCTAGTCAACCTTCTTATCTGATCTCTCTAGGAACATTTAATTTTCAAATGTCCTGAGCATATCTAGTTTGGAAGGGCGCCTACTACATGAACACAATCCAATTTACACTTAGCCAGCCGAGTCACTTTAGTCTACCCAAAACTTGCCAGATTTTGGTGATTTGTTTTTTCAAAGCATTAGCTATATTCATATTTTCTTCAAAGATACATTTCGAATACTCAACAGTTTTGATTCTGATTAGATACCGATTTATTCGGCATCTCATCTAGATCTATCCTGTCACATAGTCACACATAGCACGAGAAAGGTTATTGCATATACAGTAAAACCCCTCTAAACCCGACGTAAAGTTTTGTATAGATAAAAAAAAGTAAAGTACCTAGTTAAAGTCTACTTTCAGTCCGGATAGATATCGGTCTTGGAGACAGGTGGCAGCTTAATGTAGGGTGAAAGTCATGCAGAAAGCTCCTAAGAGCTTTCTGCATTATTTTTCACCCTGCATTCAGCAGCCATCTGCCTAAAAGCATTTAAGTTTGTCTCTACCAGAATTCCGGTTAAGAGATATTTTACTCTATTTTATTTTTGACTTTGACTGCGGTAAAATTTGAACTGCGAGTGGCCATTGGCGGCCATATCGAACTGGCTTTGTGATGTTTATAGATGTGGACAATTTCTGCTGACCCCTATTGAACTAAAATAATCCTTAAAGAGTGATGTTCATACAGACTTTCATATTATATTATATACAGTTGGACTTCGAAATCTCGAACTTCATACAAATACACAAATAATTTCGAAATAACGGAAGTTCGAGTCGTCCGATTTCTAACCAGGACACTTTTCTAGTTCACGGCTTAATGCAGGTCGAATTTAATGCTGAAAGCATTACTTTCAGCCTGCATTAAGCTGTCACATTTGTTTCTAGATATGCTTAGTGATATATTTTAAAACAAGTCTGTATTGTAAATTTTGGAAGGACCGAACATTTAGCTTGAGCTATCCCGAAGTTCGTGTTATCCGATTTCGAGATATCGAGGTTCTACTGTATAGCCTACATTCTAATGAATATTCATGAAGTTATCAATACATGCATAAAAGGACATTAGTGAAAATGATAATGCGTACTTAATACTCTATACCTCGTAATTAAGCATTTTTACGCCTTTGCAAACAGAGTAGACCAGATCGGCCAGTTCCTATAGGATCCATTTGATCAGGGTTTACTCGGGGAATTATAAATATAGATAATATATATAACAATATAATTAATAATGATATATATCAGTATCTGCCATGACCAAAACCTCTAATGTGTTAAAGCGGTTTCAAAAAACCATCTGATTAATATTGATCCAGTAATTATATTTTACATGAATATTCATGGTTCAAGGGTTAAGCCAGCTTTGTCTCTTTTATATTAGTCCGTTATTTAAATGCATACCAACTAGTCAATTACCGAGTATATTTTACCTGGATAATGCAAATACAGAATTATAACCAGGCATTGATGGATTTTAAAGCAAGTGGTTGCTAAATGCAGGACGAAGTAATGCATAGCTTTCTGCATTACTTTCGTCCTGCATTAAGCCACTACCTGCCTCTACGACCTATTTTTAGACGTCTTGTTGATGGTCGTATAAGAGGGGATTTACTGTATAGTATTCACTTTGTGTTTTAATTATTTAATTAGTCACGGCATTTTATATTCATATTAGATTCCTAACTAACGTTTATTATATAAAAAATTGCTGAATCCATGTTTGTAAGGTGCTGAGTGAGATGGCTCTCCGACCTACCACCACCTATTACGAGGAAAATCAAAATATTGAACTGTAAAAAAAATAAATTCGTTTTAACTCTTTATCTCATAGAAACACACATTGGTGACCATTGTAGACCAAGATCATACGGCTTATGTAAGAGGTGGCTTATCAGTGCATACTCTGTCTTGTTATAGACTTATATATATCTGATTCTGCCAAGGTAAAAAAAATCTGTGTTCATAGACTATTTTTACAAATCAGAATATGAATATTCATGACGTCATTATTTATTACATGAATATTCATAAGGTCATGGGTAAATCATGTATATGGTTGGCACAAATATTGCCGCCGTCACGATTGGGAAAAAAACCCCAAGAACTTTTTGCATTACTGTCATCCTGCATTAACCCATTACCTCATATGCTAAATTTAGATATAACCTCTGAATAAATCTACCGAAAAGGAGCATTAACTAGAGAAAAGGAACATTTTAGAATGTTGTACTTTGAAACCATTGTGATAAATAGAGCATTTGCTCCTATAGGAGCAAATGCTCTATTTATCACAATTGTTTCACAAAGTGACTTTTACAGAGTCGTCAAAAGTCGTCAATATGCGGGAATGGGTTAATTCATTCCCTCACCGACTACTTTAAGACCCGACCTCTTTGAATAAATTTATTGAAAAGGAGTATTTACTAGAAAAAAGGAGATTTAGAATTATATAGTTTTGAAACCATTGTGATAAAAAGAGCATTTATCACAATAGTTTATGAAAAATATTTTACAGAGTTGTCAAAATGCGTCAGTAGAAAGGAATGTGTTTTAACCCATTCAATCATATTGGCGCCTTTTGACGCCTCTGTAAAATCACTTTAGGAAACCATAGGAGCAAATGCTCTAATTATCACAATGATTTCAAAACTACACATATTTCTAAAATTTTCCCTAAATTTTCTAGTAAATACTCCTTTTCGGTAGATTTTTTCAAGGAGATGGGGTTTAAAAATTAGGGAATGGGTTAAACAATATTGTACAGAAGCATGTGTTTATTAACCATGTAGTTGTTTTAGATATGTTCTGTTATATATGTATGTATACAGGTATATAAATACAGTCAAACCCCTCCAAACCGGAATTCTAGTAGAGAAGAATTTAGACACTGTAAGGCAGGTGGATGCTTAATGCACGTTGAAAGTCATACAGAAAGCTCCTAGAGGAACTTTCTGCATGACCTTCATCCTGCATTTAACCCTTCCCTTGCTGAATTTTAAAACACATTTCTCCTACCCATGCCCTGTTGTATAATTACATATATCTTCACTGTGTAGAAGTATTTCGCTGTGCAATCACTGCTGCGGAGTGCACTGGTTGCACAATCAACTTGTAAATAGTGCAGACCCTGATGAGACAGCTCCTGCAGGAGCTGTCTTATCTGGGTCTTCACTATTTACAGGTAGGTATATTGACGTGAATAGCAAGCGAAGGGTTAAGCTGCCGCCCGTCTCCAAGAACGATAATCATACTAAATATAACATCCGGGTTTGATGGGGTTTTACTGTATACGGTTTTGACAACGGTCGTCTGCAAGATTTTCGTCTGCGATATTTGTCGTATCTCATTTTATTCATAATTATTTATTGTTCCCATAATTTAGATTAGTGTACACTACAGTACTGTTTAGAACCTCATGTTTTCCAAGATCATATTCACCTCACCTGAGAAAAATGTGAGCATGTTAATTTTAGCTGAGTAGCTTTCTGCATGACTTTCACCCTGCATTATGCTACCAATTATCTTAAAGATCTACATATAATGATACGTATGGGAGTGTTCGAATAATCGAAGTTTCGCTCAAGTTGGATACAACTGTCTGTGGTCAAACTACATGTATATAAATAATAATAATGAATAGTGAATGTGAAAACTTTGATCATACTAGCTGTAAACTCTTTCCTCGCTGTAAAAAAATCTGATCAAATTTGGACCTGGTGCAGTCTTGACTACATGTACTAATAATTTGATCAAAATTTTAACTCTTTGCACGCTAGCGGCGAAACTGTGATTACTAATGCAAACAGTTTGGATCCAGATGAGACGCTGCAAAATGCGGCGTCTTATCAGGATCAAAACTGTGTGTCATTTTGACAATATTTTTTAAAAAAAAATGAGAGAAAGTTTATTTTAAGAATTGAAGCAGACGGCAATTGTTGCAGACGAAAAATTACTTATCGCGCAAAGAGTTAAGAAACTATAATCAGGTATTATGACACAAGCTTTTGAGAAACTATTGTGCTAAATGTCATCACACATGCTTTTGAGAACCTGTTGACCAAGTGTCGTGACACAGGCTCTTGAGAAACTATTGGACCAAGTGTCTTGACTAAAAACTTTTGAGAACCTGTTGACCAAGTGTCATGACACAGGCTCTTGAGAAACTATGGGACCAAGTGTCTTGACACAAGCTTTTGAGAACCTGTTGACCAAGTGTCATGACACAGGCTTTTGAGAAACTATGGGACCAAGTGTCTTGACACACGTTTGTGAGAAACCACTGGCCAAAAGTCATGACACATGCTTTTGGGAATCTATGGGATCAAGTGTCTTGACACACGGGTTTGAAACTGTTGACTAAGTGTCACACGGTTTCGATCCAGATGGAGACGCCGAGTTACTCGGCATCTCATATGGATCCAAACTGTTTGAAAATTCAACTCAAGTTGCGGATAGCGTAACGGGATTAACATAATTATGCATGAACCATTTCAAGCCCGAAGGTGTATGTACTGTCATTAGCAAACAGTGCAGACCCAGATTAGAGGGCCCCTAGAGCAACACTCTGATCAGGGTCTGCACTGTTTTTCATTCAAAATCCTGCAATTGGTATAAGCCTTTTATTCTGAGTTTACTCTATAGTTAAACACATTCCCTCATACAAACGTGTATTAACGCATCTGCAAACAGAGTAGACCCAAATCAGATGACTCCTATAGGAGCCGTCTGATCTGGGTCTACTCTGTTTGCTAACGGACTTACTATTGACCAAGTATCATAACACTAATGTGCTATTTCACTCTGAAAAGTTCTAAATCGAACTTTAAATAAAGAAGATTTGTGGTGATTTTCTTTTAGCAGGTGACTGCTTAATGCAGGATGAAAGTCATGCAGAAAGCAGCTGACAAAGGAGCTTTCTGTATGACTTATGCCATGCATTCAGCTGCCACATGTCTTAACTCTTTACTCCTCTACGCCTTTACAAACAGAGTAGACCCTGATCAGACGGCTCCTAGATGAGCCGTCTGATCAGGGTCTGCTCTGTTTGCAAATGGATTTTGATAGATCTGTTTCTTTAGATTCTAAATTGGTTACAATATTCCACCTTCCGTATTTCATTATAACTATTTTGTCCATTAATATGCAGTAGGTATTGAACTTTGAAATAAACACAGAACAGGGAAAGGGTTAAGAGAGTTTTTACTGTAGATATATGAATACAGTAGAACCTGTCTTAAGCAGCCAGTAAGAATGATGTCTAAATCTGTTTTTACAACAGGTGAGAGCTTAATGCTGGACAAACGTTATGCAACAAGCTTCTTGCATTACTTCTGCGCTGCAGTATAAGCTACCACCTTCTTTTTATGACTCATATGTTTAACATTTTCGCTGCCAAACTCTGTCGTCTGCTAACTTTGTCGTCTGCTACAAATTTTCATTCTTTTGATTTTCTTCATTTTTGTTTCAAAAACATAGTAACAGTAACAAACAGTTTGGATCCTGATGAGACGCCGAGTTACTCAGCGTCTTATCAGGATCCAAACTGTTTGTAACTGTAACAATGGTTTTTGCAACAAAAATGAGGAAAAAAAAAATGAAATTGTAGTAAACATGCGTCTTGTCAGGATGCATACTGTTTGACACGTTAGACGTGAATTTGGAAAAACCTTGTTTCAGAATAAAAAAAAAAGCGAATTCTTATAGAAATTAAACTTCACCACGCTGTGAAAAATGTCTTCCCAAATTTGTAAATTGTATCCGGTACTATTTTTTTCTACACTTGACTCGATCAAGATCTTGAGAAACCACTGGCCATGTGTCAAACAACTTGGATCCTGGTAAAACGACGATAAGCTCGACGTCTCATCAGGATCCACGACAATTGTGTGCAAACGCGAGTCAGATCTCAGATAGCGGGCAATGAGTTACAGAATATAGTTTCATCAGATTTTGGTGGTTCTCATTGTACATATGTATGCTAATGAATTATTTTAATAACTTTTTATATTTTTACAGTTTTACTGTATTCTTGAAAATGTTTTATCACACACCTATAGTGGTTCATTACATTATTTCGCGCGTTCAGAATTTCCTGTCTAATTATAGTTATAGTTTTTTTTATATTGCTCGTAGACTCTTCTGAAAAGGAGTAAATAAATACATCTACAATGTATATGTACAGTGTTTTTCTTAACAGCATGTCCGTAATAGAGCTAATGTTACATAAAGGAGTTGTAAGGTACCGTACGTGTTCGACTGTTATCCCTCTCTGTCATGAGTATGCATGTAAGAAATAATGACATCATGAATATTAACAGTTACGGATAAAGGATATCGGATTAGGGGGAGGGGGGGGGGGGGCGTAGAAATCTTTTGGGAAGGGGGCGTAGATTTTTATATTTGATGACATAAATAAATAGTGTGTTTGTAATACATGTTGAAAAGAGCTTAAATGGGTGAGGGAAATAAAACACTCCTACGGAATCATTGTTCTATTGATTTTTAGTAGATACAACGACCACTAAATTACATCAATTATTTTGTGTCAAAGGCAGGTGGTTGCTTAAAGCAAGGTGAAAGTAAAACAGAACGTTCCTATGGGAGCGTTCTGTTTTACTTTCACCTTGCTTTAATGAGCCACCTGCTCTAAATACCAACTAATTACCACAATTTAGTGGTCGTTATAGAGATGCTTTACTGTATATAGACCTAAAAGAATACTAAATAAATTGTTTTGGCAATTTTAGGGGGTGTACGCCGGCTCCGCCCCTCTAAATCCGCGCCTGATTAATGAGATTTTTATAATGGCACATGAGCACGGGACTAGTTGACCTAGCTGGGAATAGAAACTGTAGAATCACATGTATATTCCTTCATAAGCAAACAGAGCAGACCCAAATCAGACGGCTCCTACAGGAATACATTCAGTCTACCTATGTCATTATAAAACTTCAACTAATAAATATTCATGGTATCATTATTTCTTACATGAAAATGCGACAGGGAAATGCTTTAAGTGGGCAGTGTATCTTTATTATCCTCAGTAAGACAGATAAACATAGACAAATAGTGCAGATCCAGATCAAACGGCTCCTGTATGAGCTCCTTACACTATTTATACGACTTCTTACACTATTTACACGGCTCCTTACACCATTTACACGGCTCCTTACACTATTTACACGACTCCTTACACTATTTACACACACTATTTACACGGCTCCTTACACCATTTACACACTATTTACACGGCTCCTTACACTATTTACACACTATTTACACGACTCCTTACACTATTTACACACTGTTTACACAGCTCCTTACACCATTTACATGACTCCTTACATTATTTGCTACTGCAGTAAAGCCTCGCTATAACAACCACTAAATTGTGTTAATTAGTTGGTATTAGGACAGGTGACTACTTAAAGCAAGGTGAAAGTAAAACAGATTTACTTTCACCTTGCTTTAAGCAGCCACCTGCCTTCAACACAAAATACTTGATGTAATTTAGTGGCCGTTATAGAGAGGTTTTACTGTATGTCAATCCAATTCATGTATATATTATCAAAATGTATAATGTAATCAAAATGGTGTGAAACTGGATTGTTTAGATTAAGAAGTGCCAGAAAGAGGGGACTGGGTAACCGAAGACTTAAAGAGGAGGTCCCTACAATGATCGCATATTTTCAATAATATCATAAACCTTGGTATTTGTTATGCTCTATCATTATTATGAAGGTTCCCAATTTGAACTTATATCGAAAAATGCCCCTGTGATACAAATAAACCGATTCCATCAATAACTGATAATTTTTGTTCTACAACACAATATTATCGGCCTTTTCCGTTAAATTCTTCCGCGTTTTGCCGATGATCACCCGAACCCTCCATTGTTTACGCAATAGCTTTCTCGGAAGTGGTCGGAGAATCGCGAATAGGGCGAACAGTTACGAAACTAAACATCGGGGAGTAAAATCGGGATCGGCGATATCAAACACATGGATGTGTTGTCATTATAAACGGTAATTTGATGGGGCTTTTTGTGATATACTACTTTTCAGCATATAAACAAATGAGTTTTGTATATTTGACGTGTTTATGAAACACGTCAAATGTAGGGACATCCCCTTTAAGGTCATTAGTGAATTTAATAACAAACCACATGTTCCATATATGCTCATGAAATGATATCCAGTAGAACCTGCCCTAAGCGGCCATTCGTTTATTGAACTTAGAAGTCTTAAAAACAGGTGGTTGCTTACTGCTGGGGAAAAGTAATGCAGAAAGCTCCTATAGTTGCTTTCTGCGTTGCTTTTGACCTGCATTAAGCTACCACCTGCCTTACAGACAAAACAATCGCATAATTAATATCCATGCAGTCATTATTTTCTTACATGAATATTCATAGAGTTAAGGGTTTGGACGCTTATCGAATTTAGAGACAAAAGACACTATCATATATTATATCAATTTAATGTATATACGCACATATATGCCCATCACACCAATATCTCTGCATCCATTGGGTCCGTACAAATTAGAACCATATCATCCATGCATAGAACATTGTCATCTCCAAACATTGCGCATGCGCTGTTTTCGCTACTTTTTGGTTCAATGTTTGTTTCAGTTATAATCAGGGTTTCACACTGCATGAAAGCAGATTTGACACTGACATGCCTGGAATCGGTCTGTTTGTTAACCCTTTACTCCATAAATACGCATTTCTACAACTTTGCAAACAGAGAAGACCCAGATCAGACGGCTACTATGGGAGCCATCTGACCAGGGTCTGCTCTGCTTGCTTATGGAATTATATAGATCTGATTGTACAATGTCTGTTTTGGCAAAATGCATGTGCTAATATATCATTTAAGAATTAATCTAATTAATATTCATGATATAATTTCTTTCATGAATATTCATGGAGCAAAGAGTTAATGGTTTTGTAAAACTGTCTATAACTTGGTTAACCGATTGTGCTTGTGACTCTTAACGCTAGCCACACAGTGAAAAAAACAAATGTCTGCTCAAATTTGGAAATGATGCAATTCTGACTACTTCCAAATCGATCAAACTTTGAAGACGCTGTTAACCGAGTCTCAAACAGCTTGGATCTTGATGTGACACCGACTTACTCGGCTAGTGTCGAATTACTCGGCGTCTCATCTAGATCCAAGTTGTTTGCACAGGCAGGTCCGGTCCAGTTTAGCAATACAGTAAAACCTCTCTATAAAGGCCACTAAATTACATCGAGTATTTTGTGATAAAGGCAGATGGCTGCTTAAAGCAAGGTGAAAGTAAAACAGAACGCTCCTATGGGGGCGTTCTGTTTAACTTTCACCTTGCTTTAAGCAACCACCTGCCTTAATTACCAACGAATTAACGCAATTCAGTGGCCGTTATAGTCTATATAGAGAGGTTTTACTGTTGGAGGATTAGTGATTATGATGAGCGTGGCTGTCCATGTCGTCTTCAGACTCGTCCATTTTGTGTCCAAAGTGACCTTCACCGGCCATCTCACGGCTCCAACCAATCACACAACAGGCCAACGCATCCTTGGATACGGGTTCGTGCACCTGCAAATCAAACGAAACGGGGGAAATATAAAAGAAAATATAACAAAATTTGCTTAACTATTTACTCCATTAATACGACTTTCTATGCCTTTGCAAACAGAGTAGACCCAGATCAGACGGCTACTGTAGGCACAAGGAAACGGAATTTTTTCCTTAGCAGAAACTGTTAAATCATAATTGCATTATTTTATAAACAAACAGAGAGACAGGCAGGGACAGACAGAGAAAAAGCGACAGAGACAGACAGAGAGAGAGAGAGAGAGAAAGAGAGAGACAGACATAGAGAAAGAGACAGAGATAGACAGGGAGAGAGAGAGAGAGAGAGAGAGAGAGAGAGAGAGAGAGAGAGAGAGAGGAAAGGTGGCATTGCTTGCAAACGGTATTATTATTAGATCGGTGTGTTTGAAACCAAGCGTTCTGTTTTTAGCTCACCAGAGCACAAAGTGCTCAAGGTGAGCTATTGTGATACCCCTGTGTCCGTCGTCCGTCTGTCCGTCTGTCTGTCCGTCAACAATTTCAAACGACTTCTTCTCTGAAACCGACTGCCCAATTGTAACCAAACTTGGTCAAATACATACTGTGGGTGGGTGCTTCAAAAGTTGTTAAAAGATAGTGGGTGGGGCTATCGGTCTTATTGCCATGGCAACAACTGTACACAATATCTAGAAAAATCTTCTTCTCCAGAATGACTTGTCCGATTTTAATATAGTTTTCACCAAAATGTTTCTCAGTTGATAGACTTTAAAAGTTGTTTAAAGAATTTTGATCCGGCAAAAAACATGGCCGCCAGAGGGCGTGGTCATTTTTCCATATATGGTAATCTCTATAAATCTTTAAAAATCTTCTTCTCTGAAACTGTAAAGCCTAGACATTTGATATTTGGTATGTAGCATGATCTTATGGTCCTCTACAAAGATTGTTCAAATCATGACCCCCGGGCCAAAAATGACCCCGCCCAAGGGCTTATCAGTTTTTCATAGGAAAATCTTTAAAAATCTTCTTCTCTCAAACTGTAAGGCCTAGACCTTTGATATTTGGTATGTAGCATGATATAATGGTCCTCTAAAAATACTGTTCAAATTATGACACCCGGGCCAAAAATGGCACCACCCAAGGGCTGATCAGTTTTTCATAGGAAAATCTTTAAAAATCTTCTTCTCTCAAACTGTAAGGCCTAGACATTTGATATTTGGTATGTAGCATGATCTAATGGTCCTCTAAAAATCTTGTTCAAATTATGACCCCTGGCCAAAATGGCCCTGCCCAAGGACTTATCAGTTTTTCATAGGAAAATCTTTAAAAATCTTCTTCTCTGAAACTGTTAAGCCTAGACCTTTGATATTTGGTATGTAGCATGATCTTATCGTCCTACAAATATTGTTCAAATTAAGACCCCCGGGCCAAAAATGGCCCTGCCGAAGGGCTTATCAGTTTTTCATAGGAAAATCTTTAAAAAAAAATCTTCTTCTCTCAAACTGTAAGGCCTAGACCTTTGATATTTGGTATATAGCATGATCTTATGGTCCTCTACAAAGATTTTCAAATTATGACCCCGGGCCATAAATGGCCCCGCCGAAGGGCTTATCAGTTTTTCATAGGAAAATCTTTAAAAATCTTCTTCTCTCAAACTGTAAGGCCTAGACCTTTGATATTTGGTATGTAGCATGATCTAATGGTCCTCTAAAGATAATGTTCAAATTATGACCCCCGGGCCAAAAATGGCCCTGCCCAAGGGCTTATCAGTATTTCATAGGAAAATCTTTAAAAATCTTCTTCTCTCAAACTGTAAGGCCTAGACCTTTGATATTTGGTATGTAGCATGATCTTATGGTCCTCTACAAAGTTTGTTCAAATTATGACCCCGGGCCAAAAATGGCCCCGCCGAAGGGCTTATCAGTTTTTCATAGGAAAATCTTTAAAAATCTTCTCCTCTCAAACTGTAAGGCCTAGACCTTTGATATTTGGTATGTAGCATGATCTTATGGTCCTCTACAAAGATTGTTCAAATCATGACCACCGGGGCAAAAATGGCCCCGCCCAAGGGTTTATCAGTTTTTCATCGGAAAATCTTTAAAAATCTACTGAAACTGTAATGCCTAGACCTTTGATATTTGGTATGTAACGACCCTGACCATTGGGCAAAACTTTGCCCTGCCTCGGGGCTTATCAGTTTTTCATTGGAAAAATATAAGATATTATTTTTCTCTGAAACCATAAGGCTTAGACCTTTAATTAATGGCATACTGCTTTGCCTTGTGGTTCTCTACCAAGGTTGTACACATGATTTCTTGTGGTCAAAATGGCCCCACCCCTAGGGTTATCTCAGGTGAGCGCTTCAGGGCCTCATGGCCCTCTTGTTGTACTATTTGTTGCAGATCAGATCATGTTCCAATTGATTACTTGTGTGCCAAACAGTGTAGATGTAGATGCAATTGATAGTCTGAAATACTGAGGTTGGTCTGGTTTAACCCATTCCCTCATAGACTTTTTTTAGACCCAACCTCTTTGAATAAACCTATCGTAAAGGAGCATTAAATAGAGAAAAGGTAAAATTTAGAATTTTGTAGTTTGAAACCATTGTGATAAATAGAGCATTTGCCCCTGTAGGAGCAAATGCTCTATTTATCACAATGGTTTCACAAAGTCGTCAATATGAAGGAATGGGTTAACATAGTAAACACGATGCAATCAGATCTATACCATTCTAATCAGCAACGAGAGCAGATCTAGATCAGACGAATCCTATAGGACCCGTCTGATCGTGGTCTGCTCTGTTCACAACGGCGTTGTAAGGGTTAACCTTTAGCCTGCTATGGGCGGATGAGTTAATACTTATGCAAACAGTTTGGATCCAGATGAGACACCGAGTAACTCGGCGTCTCATCAGGATCCAAACCGTTTGACAACCTGATTGCGTTTTGGTAGACAAGGTGATTATAGCTTGAATTTTGAAAATGTAATAGGTGAACAATTCTGTAAAAATAGTTTGCTCAGCAGGTTAAAGGTTAAGTAGCGAGTTCACATGAAATGTTCTATTTTCAGAGCAACATATAAAGGTGCGTACTCAAATACTGAACTCGCCATTTCTCCACCAAAACGCTATGTTGTGACCACTCTTTAGAATTGTCTCTTCCAGTCGATGCTAAAGAGTGCTCAAAAGAAAGGGTATGGCGGAGAAAAAAGAAGTTATTCTTGATTTTTTTTTAAACTTAAGCATCTTATGTGGACTTGTGTATTTCCTTTTCTTTTGTCAAATGTCAGGCAGTGTTGATTGTGATTCGGTAACTCTTTTAGATGACAATACCTTTATGGAGCGGCCCATGATAGAGTATTTGCCTTCCAGGGAAACCGAGGTATTATTCAGCATAGCATTCACAGAGCCGTTCGGCTGAACAAGCAGGTGACCAATATCTCCATCCACGCTGGAAGAATAAATGTATAATTATTATATGACAGCGTTTTTGAGAGCTATGGCAGAGCCTCGTTAATTATATTAACATGAAGATTATTTATGAAAAGAAATAATATTTATTATTATTTTTTTTAAAAATAATGAATGAACATAAAAATGTTTACCCATGGCAGAAACTATAGAATCTGATCTATATTGTTTCAAAAGCAATAAGAACAGACCCTAATCAGGCGGCATCTACAGTAGCCGTCTGTTCTGGGTCTACTCTATTTGCTAAGGCGTGAAAAGACGCTTCTATCAAGTAAACATTGAATAAAACCAATGGTTGCTACATGTAAAATGAAAACACCGCAGATATTATTAAGGTGTTTTTTTGCATTACCTTGACATGCATTAACCCTTTTGTCCACGAATATTCATGTAAGAAATAATAACGAGCTAAATACAGCAGGGGGGAAGTCATGCAGAAAGTTCATAGAGGAGCTTTCTGTGTATTTTTGACTCTGCAGTAAGCAGCCACCTGCACAATAGGCATCAACTCTTCATTACTAAAATGTCGAAGTATCGAGTGTTTTACTGTATATGATTATTTAGCCCTTCTCTTGCTGAATTTTAAAATATATTTCTCCTTCTTTACCCATGCCCTGTTGTATAATTACATATATATTCACTGTGTACAAGTATATCGCTGTGCAATCTCTGCTGTGGAGTGCACTGGTTGCACGATCAACTTGTAAATAGTGCAGACCCTGGTGAGACAGCTCCTGCAGGAGCTGTCTCATCTGGGTCTTCACTATTTACAGGTAGGTATATTGACGTGAATAGCAAGCGAAGGGTTAATATTACGAATATGTAACAGGGAAATGGTTACTTAATGAATATTCAAGCATGAATCTGCCCATTTTGAATATCAGTACTTTGCCTTTTGTATTGGAATATAAAATGAGGACACTTATTGCCATGACAACCAGTACAACATTTGTAACATACATGTAGATTCCAACAGATCTAAACCCTGATCTGATGGCTCCTACTGTAATCGCCTAATCTGGGTTTACTCTGCTTTTAACCCTTTCCTCCATAGGCTATTTTTAGATCCATCAACTTTGAATAAATCTACCGAAAAGGAGCATTAACTAGAGAAAGGGAAACTTTTAGAATTTTGTAGTTTGAAACCATTGTGATAAATAGAGCATTTGCTCCTTTAGGAGCAAATGCTCAATTTATCACAATGGTTTCATAAAGTGACTATTACAAAGGCGTAGAATGGCGTATTTATGGTGGAAATGGTTAAAGGCACCAACAGACATCTCAGTCAAGTAATGAAGAACATTCTCAAGTTGTCTATATGGTATTGAATACAGTGGCTATTATGTGTCATAATATGACAAGAGATCGTTATTTACTTTGTAATCAATACCCAGTTAATTAAGTCGATACTCAACAACAAGATTAGCAACGTTGCTTTTGCACCATGTGTTGGAGGAATCAAGACCAAGAAAGGTACAGTTGAGCTTCAATAACTCGAACTCGGATAACTCGAACTTCGATATAACTCCAACTAAACGTTCGGTTCTTTCAAAGTTTACAATGCAGAATTGTTCTAAAATTTATCACTACGCATATCGAGAAACACGTATGACATTCTAATGCAAGTCGAAGGTAGTGCTGAAAGCTCCTGTAGGAGCTTTCAGAATTACTTTAGACATGCATTAAACTGTAAACGTGTGCAGATCGGATTACTCGAACCTCTGTTATCTCGACGTTATTTGTATGACCCTTTAAGTTCGAGATATCGAAGTTCAACTGTACTTATATAACAGTAGACCCTGTATTAAGCGGCCATTCATTTATTGAACACACGAGTCTTTTAAACAAGTGACTGCTTAATTTAGGGTAAAAGTAATGAAGAAAGCTCCTACTGTAGGAGCTTTCTGTATTGCTTTTGGTCTGCATTAAGCTACCGCCTGGATTACAAACCCAAAATTACACTTTTTCACGGCCGCTTAAGACAGTTTCTACTGTATCCAATATTACATCCCTATAGCGGCTCATTTCATTATTTCGCACGTTCAGAATTATCTCCCTTTATTTTTAGCAAACTGTTTCACTGGTATTGTTTGGACATTAACGACCATTCTTTCATTCTATCTTACCTAGCAATTGGCTTGAAGTGGCCGCCTAGCGAGTCACAGTCATCTGTCCGATCCCCGAACTCGTGCACGTGCAATTCATACTCGCCGTCCTTCTTCCCGAGGTACTCAAAGTGGACGTGCATATTGACATCATTTGAATGGCTCTAGGAAAAGAAACTACAGTTGAACTCTTCAATATCTAGAACTTCAAGGGACCATACAAATTAGTTCGTGATAACAGCAGTTTGAGTTATCCGATTTCTGATCTGGATAATTTCTTAAGTTTACAGCTTAATGCAGGTCACGACTAATGTTTGACAGCTCGTGTCGGAGCTATTTAAGCATTACTTTAGACCATTATTAGGCTGTCACACGTGTTTCTAGATATGCGTAGTAATACATTTTAGAGCAATGTTGTACTGTAAGTTTTGGAAGGACTGAACTTTTTAGTTCGAGTTATCTCGATGTTCGAGTTATCCAAGTTCGAGATATCGTAGTTCAACTGAAGATGATACTACAATTTGTATTGAACCCTTTGTCTTGTTTCTGAACACATTGTTCTTCACATATTCTTCTTCATACGCTCTTCTTCACACATTTTCACATATCATTCTTCTTCAGCACTCTTCTTCATGCACTCTTCTTGACATATTTTTCTTCACCTACTCTTCGTCATACATTTTCTCCACTAATTCTTCTTTACACATCCTCTTCCATACAATATTCATCGCATATTCTTCTTCACACACTCTTCTTTATACACTTTTGCGCACACATTCTATTTCACACACTCTTTCTTCACACACCATTCTTCACATATTCTTCTTCAGAAATTCTTCTTCGCATACTCCTCACAGATGCTTCTTTCACACGTTCTACTGCGCAGACATCCTTTACTCATATTTCTTCATACATTTTGATTCACAATTCGCGCATACTTTTCTCACATTATTCTCCGTTTCTCTACCTCTCTGGTTAATTTATCATTTTCTCTTCTTTGGTGCCCCTCGTTATAATTCTACCTATAAAATTGTCTATTTTCTAAGTTTTTGGAAACACGCCCTCTCATCAATCATTACATTTTCTTTGACAGTCAGGCAATGTTATCTCAAGAATCAATAATCTGAATTCACACAACCAAATGCAACAGACCATATGAAACGTGTACATACCTGTTGCATAATGTGCACGTGCCCTTTGATATCTTTATCATTGCCGTGCATCTCACAATGGGCCTCGTGGAGATCTGGAAGCATGAAACTTTACTTTTAGTCCTTTACGCACACGTCTTTGATTCAAATAATGAAAATGCGTTTACGACACAAAGCAAGTAAAAATGAAAGCACCGGAATTTAGACAGATTTCATTTTAACTCTTTCACTACAAGTATCACATCTTGGTTTACCTATGTAAACAGTTTGGATCCAGATGAGATGTCGAGTCACTCGGCGTCTCATCAGGATCCAATGTGTTTGTTAGTGTGACATTTGAATATTCATGTAAGAAATAATGACATCATGAATATCAATAAGATTATTTTTAATAGCGCATGGACATAGGAATGTTTGGCAACGGCAGAAACATGCCTTTATTATATCATAAGCAAACGGCGCAGACCCTGATCAGACGGTTCCTACATGAGCCGTCTGATCTTTAAGTAAACGCCCATTGCTCTTAGGAAAATCAATGGATCTCATCTGGATCCCAACTGTTTGCTCATCTGGATCCAAACTGTTTCAAAGACCATCGCTGTTCTCCCATTGATTGTAGCTATAGTAGTTTTGCGATACGTTCTTAAATTACTTAGTCATTCGGAACTAGTCGTCTTATTTCGGTAAAGAAAGTAGACGAAGTGTTCCGAGTGATTACTTTTTTTTAATATCACGTGACCACTTACGGTCCATGCCATGGTGATGGTGCTCGTCGCCATGATGATCTACGTGTACATGCACGTGGTCAGAGTCCATGGTAACTGGGTCATGATCCTCTGAATGGAAGTAAAAGTGGACTTTGCTACCAGCATCTACAGCAGCCTTTTCGATATTGTTCAAGCGATCCGTGATCTCAGCTAGTTTTTCCTCCATCTCCTCAACATGTTTATCGTCTGAAATATGCGATTTCAGAACACATAAATGGAAATACAATAGAACCAGTGTTAACCATTTCCCTGTTCATGTAAGAAATAATGACATCATGTATATTAATGAGCTGAATTTTTATAACGGAAACTTTTCAAGTAATATTTTAGTTTGACAAAAACTATAGAATCAAATATGTATCATGTCATAAGCAACAGAGCAGACCCTGATCAGACGGCTCCTATAGGAGCCGTCTGATCTGGTTCTACTCTGTTTGCAATTACGTGCAAATGCATTTATCTCTACTATACTAGTTAACCCTTATTGTTAATAGCGACATACCTTGCAGTTACAAATAGTTTGGATCCTGATGAGACGCCGAGTAACCCAAGTTAAACGTGTATTATCGCCATTCTTGCCTTTATTTTTTTCTGAGTTCATTAAATTGTTCAAAACACAACCAAAACTATACACAACTTCTAATTATAAATGCTGTTACCGGGCCACTATTTTGGTTTTCGATGTAATTTCATCAGCCAATCAGACGTCATTCGTGTGAGTGTGGAATACACACGGAACGACGTGGATTTAATGTCTGAATGTAAAAAAACAAACCCAAATGGCATACAATTAGCTCTGTAAGTCTACTAACATATCTAGCTTTCAGTTGATATAGGAGTCTTAATAAGGTTAGATACATACCCGTTACAAACCAAAGGTGCCCGACGCATGCTTGGACTCACCCATGGAACCCCCCCCCCCCCTCCCAAAAAAATGTGATCGAAGTATGTTAATCTAGCCTAAAGCTATCTATCTGAACCTTAAACCACTCCGCAAAACAAGAAAAACACGACCCGGAAAAAAATTTCCTTTCGGGTCTATATATGTATTGAAAGGTATCTAACTACGTCAGATCAGCGGCGGAAAATACAACAGTCATGTTTTTCAAAGTCTTACAGCAAAGCCAATTCAACACCGATTTCAATCATTTTGGTCTTGATTCGTTCCAAATTCCATATATTAAGCGGCACAATTAGTGCTTTCCTTAAATATTGCTCCGTCTTGTCGCTGCAAGACCGCGAATTTAAAAATACGCTAGAGCGAAACGATGTGACTCCCGCCAGGATGCATAGAAGTATATAGGGGGATCTGTATTCGTTTAACTTTTCAACAAAAACGCGAATTATGCTGAAACACATTCGAAAAACATTCAACTCACCGCAGTTGAAACGGTGCTGACTATTTCCAGTCTGCTACGAGACGCCAGTTTTCTTTCTCCCTACCTTCGTTTTTAACGGAGATGGCCATTTCGCTGTGGCCCGGAAGTAGTAGTCAATTTGCATATCGAATAGTTAATGAGCCGGGTCACAGCAAAATGGTCGCATCCGTTCAAAAAGAAAGTTGGAGAAAGAAAACTGGCGCCTCGTAGCAAACTGGAAATAGTAAGCGCCGTTTTAATTGCGGTGAGTTGAATGTTTTTCGAATGTGTTTCAGCATAATTCGCGTTTTTGTTGAAAAGTTAAACGAATACAGATCCCCCTATATATTTCTATGCATCCTGGCGGGAGTCACATCGTTTCGCTCTAGCGTATTTTCAAATTCGCGGTCTTGCAGCGACAAGACGGAGCAATATTTAAGGAAAGCACTAACTGTGCCGCTTAATATATGGAATTTGGAACGGATCATGACCAAAATGATTGAAATCGGTGTTGAATTGGCTTTGCTGTAAGACTTTGAAAAACATGACTGTTGTATTTTCCGCCGCTGATCTGACGTAGTTAGATACCTTTCAATACATATATAGACCCGATAGGAAATGTTTTCCGGGTCGTGTTTTTCTTGTTTTTCGGAGTGGTTTATGGTACAAATAGATAGTTTTAGGCTAGTTTAACATACTTCGATCACATTTTTTTTTTGGGGGGGGGGGGATAGGTGAGCCCAAGCATGCGTCGGGCACCTTTGTTACAAACATGTTACTTATCGTGTAAACACAAGGACAGCAATAGAAAGTAAGTCATTGTAATTTGTAAGCAAACCTGCCTACATGATGACAGATGCAGTGATCTCATTCTCGACTGAATTGCTTCATGATAAATTTTTCATATGAGCCATTCATGATCATAAAGCAATTCAGTCACCGAGTTTCGGCTTAACCGCTGTGCATGTACTACTCACGTCCATTGTTTACATCAGGCCCTGCAACAGTATAATTCAAACCGGTCAACAGGCTCGAGAATCGCCTTCATGGGTAATCGGTATAACAACCACTGGGGGCCAACTACGTATTACTATCAAATGTTTTGCTACGACAATTTATATGGGTATTATAATAGATTCGTTTTCCTACGAAGCCAGTGTATCAATTGGGAAATGTTTTCCTACGATAACAAAGTTGCCTTCGTAGGAAAACAAATCTATTAAAATACTCATATAAATTGTCGTAGCAAAACATTTTGATAATAATACGTAGTTGGCCCCCCGTGACAACAGCACGTTTTATGCAAGCATTAACGGCATAACTTGAAAACATGGGTTATAGGACTTTTACGTGCTTATGTATATTAAACTTAGAAATGTTATCTATTTCTATATATGACAGATATTGTCCTCCCAATTTGACCTGAGACTCCTGCATATTCCGTTTATTATCGTCGGTAATATTCGGATAAATTTACGAAGGTATTACTTGACCAGATTAAACTGAGACTCCGTGCATATTCCGTATACATTCGTATGTATTGGTTTGTATGGTAATCGAATCCATCCGAGTATAGCCGGGAACGCTAACGGAAATTGATGAGTCTCAGTTTAAAATGGTCAAGTAATATAAGACTGCGCTTTAAGAACACAATCCTCGTGGAACATGATTATTTTCGACTTTTGTTTTGCTATTTTTTGTCACAGACTATTACGAACAGTCCCGATAAAACACGCCGAAGATTAATCGAGTCTCAGGTCAAATTGGGAGAATAAAAAGATAATGGTTTATTTTATAAATATGACCTGGTAATATAGGTTAACAACGAGCAGTGAGCCGTGAATGTACTTTACATTTTGGTACGTTCCGCGGTTTAGGGGTGTCGGCATTGCTGCAGTCCATCTAAGATAATGTACCTTTGTTGTGTAGAAGATGTTATGGATTGAAAAGGGGAAACTCACGATTTTTTCATGCTGACAGAATGCTGATTCCCCCAAAGTGTGGACTGTGCAGATTTTTATGGCTCACTGCTCGTTGTTTACTTATAAGTCGCTAATAAAAAAACAGGATTAGCAAGGTTGCTGTTGCACGATTGTTTTGATGAATTCAGATCAAGATTTGTACTTGTATACAGTAGAGCCTATTAGAAGTGGTCAGTCATTTATTGACCATATCAGTCTTAAAAACAGGTGGTTGCTTAATACAGGGCAAATGTAATGCAGAAAACTCACACATGAACTTTCTGCATTACTTTGACTTGCATTAAGCTGTCACCTGCATTATAGACGTTCAATTAGACTTCATTTTTATGTCCACATCCGCTTAACCCTTCGCTTGCTGAATTTTAAAATACAGTTCTCCTTCTTTACCCATGCCCTGTTGTATAGTTACACTATATCTTCACCGTGTACAAGTATTTCGCTGTGCAATCACTGCTGTGGAGTGCACTGGTTGCACAACCAACTTGTAAATAGTGCAGACCCTGATGAGACAGCTCCTGCAGGAGCTGTCTCATCTGGGTCTTCACTATTTACAGGTAGGTATATTGACGCGATTAGCAAGCGAAGGGATAAGACAGGTTCTACTGTATTTAGTCAATCAATCAAATGTTTTTATCACACCCATATAGGGGTTCATTCCATTATTTCTCACGTTGACAATTATCTCAGTTTATTAATAGAATTTACTTGTCTATTGCTTACATTTCGGTCCGCCTTTTTTCTCGCCCTTTTTCTTCCATTTCTTTTTTGGGCTTGAATGGACCATAGAAATGAACAGGATGGAGACGAGGATAAGTCCAAGAAGACGGCGGCAAAACATCTGATAAGAACAAAAAAGAGACTGTCGTCAAGCACCATCTGAAAGCACGAGTATTGCAGTCTGATAACTCCAACCCTGTACTCTATGAATATTCAAGTACGAAATAACGATGTTATGAAACAGAATATTAACCAATTTGCTCCCCCGATCCCATATATGGGATATATGCAAACAGTGTAGACCCTGATCAGACGCCGCATAAAGCGGCGTCTGATCAGAGTCTACACTGTTTGCTGATAGGAATTTCAATATAAAACAAAACGAAATAGAAAATTTAGGCCTGGCGCCCCTTCAATTAAAAATTGACTCACCCAATTATATAAACATAGAAGAATCCACTGGGCGCAAATGCGTTTATTAGGTTTCTTTTTATAATGGCATTCGAACACATGAAATGTTTACCATGGCTGAAACTATGGAGACTGCTTAGATAATGTCATAATCGTAGACGCTTATCAGATGGCTGACACAGGGGCCGTCTGATCGGGGTCTACTCTGTTTGCAAAGGCATATAAAGTATTTATGGAGTACTTAAGGAATATTCATGAATGAAACAATGAATGTATCAATATCAATTTGCAGTTGAACTTCGATATCTCGAACTTCAAGGAACCAAACAAATCACTTCGAGAAACCCGAGGTTCGAGTTATCCGATTTATAATCTGAACAATTCCTTAGGTTCACAGCTTAATATAATGCTGAAAGTTCATGTAGCTCCTTCGAGTTATCCCGATATTCGAGTTATCAACTGTACCTGATTTTGGTAAATCGTGGTCAGTGGAATTATCATGACAAAAACTGTAGATTCAGACGTTTATCATTTCGTAAGTAAACAGAGAAGACCCTGATCAGATGGCTTCTGTAGGAACCGTCTGGCTCTGGGTCTATTTGGTTTGCAACTGCACCAAAAAGTGTCTACTTCAGGTAGAGGGCGAACTCTTAAGTTTGCTACATATACAAACAAGTACAATAGAACACGTCTAAACTCATATATCCTAGGTTATTTTTAGACCAACCCTCTTTGAAAGTATCTACCGAAAAGGAGCATTAACTAGAGGAAAGGAACACATTAAAACTTTGTAGTTTGAAACCATTGTGATAAATAGAGCATTTGCTCCTATAGGAGCAAATGCTCTATTTATCACAATGGTTTCATAAAGTGATTTTTATAGATGCGCAAAAATGCGTCACTAGGGGATAATGTGTTAATCCTCTCTTCTGTTCTACGTTTATTCCAAATTACATGACCTACTGAATATCCATTGCAAAAATAGTAACAACGAAAAATGGACCGTGGAACATTGTAGCCATTTAATAAAGTAAAGAAACACATCTCTTTCAAGTTCTATTAGCAAACAGAGCAGATCCCGTTCAGACGGTTCCTGTAGGAGCAGTTTGATCTGGGTTTTCTCTGTTTGCAAATGTGTGAAAACAGGTTTACATGAAGGAAAGGGTTAATTACCTCTTTCGCTTACATTGCCGCTTCTGTGACTACCTATGCAAACAGATTTGCCCAGATGAGATGCAGAGTAACTCGGCGTCTCATCAGGATCCAAACTGTTACTGTCACTGTTTTTGAGTGAGAAATGCATCAAAATGAAAAAAAGAAAATCATAGAAGACGACAAAGTTTGCAGACTACAAAAATTGGCAAGGAAAAAGTTAAGCTGTCATTCATTTATTAAAAAACAGGTACATGCAGTTGCTTAATGCAGGAAAAAAGTAATGCAGGAAGCTGCTAAGGAGCTTTCTGCATTATCTTTGGCCTGCATTAAATATTAAACATATAAACTGGCCAACCAAGGTTTTGCCAACTCAGCCATTACTTCCATGAATATTCATGAAAGAAATGATGACATCATGAACATTAAATAAATTAATTTCTAAAATGGCATACATGTATTAACACATGAACATGTTGCTGAAGAAGAAACTGTATCTATATGATAAAAAATTATTACAAGCAAACATATGGATATAGGAGCCATCTGATCTGGATTTGGCGTAGAAAGGCGTATTTAATAAGTAAATGCGTAAATAAATTAAGTCATACCTTGAAGACTAAGAGCGTTGGCGAGTTCGTTCTGCTATTCCCAGGAGAGTAAGTTCGTGTGGCGGCAACTGCTGCTATTATATACTGTAGTTGAGCTACTTGACCTTCACATTGCTAGCGCCACTTGGCCAGTAGTTGCAATCAGCTTTGCACGAGACGAGATGCCGAGTAAATCGCCGAGGGCATCACAGCCCAAACTACTTGATACTCGATCAATAATTTATTAAAAAGTTTGAACTTTTGGAAGTTAGTGAACATTGATCCAGGGACCAAGGTTTTAAAACTGAGATCAGTTTAAGTCTGAGATCATTCTCAAGTATCTGATTCTGTCAGATGCTTGAAAATGATCTCAGCCTCAAGCCTAAAGTTTGATAACCTCGAGACCAGCTCAGAGATTGAGCAGGCCTCAGTTTTACCACACAACAGGAGTTAACCCGTTCCTACATGAATATTCATATAAGAAATAATGACGTCATGAATATTTATTATAACAATGTGTTATAATAGTTCATTGACATAAGAAGTTTTGGCCATGACAGAAACAAACAGTGCAGACTTGGATCAGACGGCTCATATAGGATCTGTCTGATCTGGGTCTACTTTGTTTGCAAAGGCGTAGAGAGTGGTAGTTATGGAGTAATGGGTTAAACGGTTTACTTTTGCAGTAAGTATTCTGTTTAACCCTTTCCTTCATATAAACGCTTTATCACGGTTTTTTTTCAAACAGAGTAGACCCAGATCAGACGGCTCGTATAGGAGCTGTCTGATTAAGGTCTGCTCTTTTTTCTTATGAAACTATAATTGATCTGACTCTACAGCTTCTACCAAAAGCAAACTACCCTGTGTGCATATGCCATTATAAAATTCAGCTGATAAATATTCATGATGTAATTATTTCTTGCTTGAATATTCAACAGGGAAAGGGTTAATGTCTCAACGGTTAAACGTTTAGCTTATTTCCGGTTGAACGGAAGGTTTTTAGAAAACTTTTGACCTAGTGTAGTTTGGACACTGTAGGTCAGACTATGCAGTTTGGATCTAGAGTAGAGTAACTCGGTGTCTCATCAGGGTCCATGCTTATAAAGCTTTTTAGTTGAGTCTGAGTTCGTTCTCACGCTTTTGAATTACTGTGGCAATGTTTTAGAGAAAATGGGAGAGAAACTTAAACAAACGAAAGTTTGACAAAAGTTGAAGACGACAATAAGTCAAGAAAAGTGTTTCTTTCCTTGAATAAAAATATTGTCATAACTAGTTAGCGCTCTCTGCTTCAGACTGTCATGTTTCAATCTGATGGTCCTTTCCAACATGATTGAAACGCTCTTCACGACACAGAATATTGAATCTCTAGTGGTGATGTCCTCTTTCTGCGAGAGTCGAATAAATCTCGCGAGAGTAAAATGAAGCAGACAGGCATTATTCCAAGCATGCTCAAGGTTTATGCATAAAAGTACCATATACATGTAACCCGTTCCCTTATAGTTACGCCTTTTGATCCATTCCCTCATATTGACGCCTTTGTAAAAGTCACTTTTTGAAACCATAATCATAAATAGAGCATTTTCCCCTAAGGAGCAAATGCTCTATTTATCACAACGGTTTCAAAATTACTCAATTCTGATTGTTTTCTTTTTTCTAATAAATGCTTCTTTTCGGTTGATTTATTCAAAGAGGTAGGATTTAAAAATAACCTATGAGGGAATGGGCTAAAACGTTATCCTGCTGAAATAAATGACGTCTGCAAAGACCCTAATCATCTGTAATGTTTATATAGCTATCCTTTGTTCAGGCTTTAGATAATCAAACAGTTTGGATCCTGGTTAAGCTTCGTCGTGTTATTCAGTATATGATCAGGATCCAAGCTGTGGAAAGGTTAAACAGATATCGCTTAGCGGGAACAGATGTTAACTGCCCGTCGCAGGTCGCATAAAATTACATAGAATTACAGTAAACCCCACCTAAACATGACTTTTAGGTAAAGAATAATTGAGATTTTTAGGTAAGTGGCAACATAATGCAGAGTGAAAGTCATGCAGAAAGCTCCTTTGCCACTTATTTTTAAAGATCAGCATTTATAGTAGTTTAAAGTCCGGTTTAGAGGGATTTTACTGTACAGTAGGACCCCTCTAATGCGACCACTTAATGAATAAACATGGGCGTCTTTATAAGCAGGTGGTTTCTTAATGCAGGCTGTATCACTTTTGTCCTGCATTAACTACCATCTGCATGTAGCATCCAGAATTATATATTTTAGGTGGTCGCATTAGCGGGGTTTTATTATATATGCAAGTATTCGCAAAGTGTTCCAATGACTGAGTCAATAATAATGGTCTCGTCAGTATTCAAACTGTATTTGAGTAGAATTTATTTTTACAGCGGACTTGCACTTGTGTGATGGTTGTCATACATGTACAATAGAGATGCTGACCAGACGAAACTGGTCAGTATTCGATGATGATTCCTTTGGGTGCTAAGGGGACCACAAATTCAACCCTTTACTTCATGAATATTCATGTAAGCAGCGTGACTGGTAAATATTTTAATTATTACAATAACATATGGACACAGGAACTTTTGGCAATGACAGAAGCTGTAGAATTAGATCTTTATTATATAATAAGCAAACAGAGCAGACCCTGATTAGTCAGCTCCTATAGGAGCCATCTGATCTGGGTCTACTCTGTTTGCAAAGGCGTAGACAAGGGTTAACAAAGGTTTTTAGCTTAACCCTTTCCATCTATAAACGCATTTGTCGTTAAGCTTGTGTCATGTTATTAAGGCAAACTCATTCCATTAAAAAAAAATTGTAATAAAAACTCATGTAACTCATGTAAAATCCTCTTTGCCTCATTCTGTATATGTACTTGCCCAAAATATGTACTACAAACCAACGTCATTTTCATTTAAAGGGATGTTTCTACATGGAATTCTTATCTGATGTAAACATTTGAAATTAACTAAGAAAACAGCGCAGATCCTGATCAGATTGCTCCTAAATTAGCTTCCTGATCTAGGTCTACACTGCTACACCGTTTTAGTGAAGAAATGACTAACCCTTTCTTTCGTATACAAAAGCCTTGCCACACCTTTGTGAACGAATCAGATGGCTCCTATAGGAGTCGTATGATCAGGCTCTGTTCTGTTTGCTTATGGATTTACAGTCAATACCCAAAATTCATGCGTACATATGCCATTATAAAATTCAGCTGATAAATATTCATGATGTCATTATTTCTTACATGAATATTCAACATTGAAATGGTTAGTCATTATAGCGTCGTCTTTGGTGTAAATGACCTATATTTCAATTGCTTTGAGAGGACCAGCTGTCGCTTACTAATTGGCCCAAATGTCAGTGACTTTGTTGCACGCTTTGAATTAACCCTTTCCCCTGTTCATTATTTATGTAAGAAATAAAAACAACATGAATATGTATTAGCTTCATTTTTATAATATAATTTTTTAAGGGAACGTTTTGCTTTGACAAATACTGTACAATCAGACCTCTATCATGTCAATAGCAAACAGATCAGACCCTGACCATACGGATCTGGGTCTTCTCCATTTGCATATGCGTGAAAAAGGCGTTTACATGAAGGAATGGGTTAACCTCTAACAACTGGTTGCATTGTCAACGACAAGCTCTCTGTTGGTTTTTTCAGTAAAGTGTAAATTTGAATAAACTTCTCGCACTATTTCAAATACATTCTGTACATTTATGTAGTTTATCAGTTTATCCGGTGAATATTCATGTAAAAATAATATTCATGTAAAATTATATTCATGTAAAAATAATATTCATGTAAATATTCATGTAAGCATTCATGTAAAAAAGATAACATTGAATTAGATAATTTGTTATAATCGCACATGAACACATGCATGTTTGGCCATTACAAAACTTTATAATCAGACATATATCATCCCATAACTCTTTACTCCATAAATACGTCTATCTATCTCATGTAGGAGCCGCCATATTAGAATTTGCTCTCTTTGCTTTTGAAATGATACAGATCTGATTCCGCAGTTTCTGTCCAGATAAAAAGTATATTCTACATAGAACCCTTATAACAATTCCGTTACTGTATGTTCATGAATGCTTAACCCTTTACCTGATAGAAGCGGCTTTAAGCGAGTTTAATATATTCCTCCGCTGAAGAAAATAGTTCCAATTTTTACAATAATGAACATATAGCATCATAAATAGTTTCTATATTCTAGGAGGTGGCAGCTTAAAGCAGGCTGAAAGTAAAGCAGAATGCGCATTAATGCGCATTCTGCTTTACTTTCAACCTGCTTTAAGTGGTCACCTGTCTTCAAAACTAGAAATAGGCTATTGGGTAAAGGGTTAATATTCAAGGTGGAATGACCCATCAGTGTTTAACTGTACAGTACATTTAGTATGAAAGGGTATAGTTTGGAAGAAGAGTTTCAGTTGGAAACAGAACAGACCCTCTACTTCTAGGAACCATCTGATCTGGGTCTACACTGTTTGCAAATATCAGTACACTTATTTCCCGCATTCAAAGGATTGAGATACATTTGTTCAAATATGTTTTATGAACCAAACAAAATTTAAAGTATTGTTTCAATTCAAGTATTGTTTCATTTGAAGTATTGTTTCATTGTATTGTTTCCTTTGAAATATTGTTTCATTTGAACAGAAGTATTGTTTCGTTTGAAGTTTTGTTTCTCCACAGCATAGAGTATGTAATGGTTTGGTATGACCTACATTTTCGGCACTGGAGTAACATTATTACCTTCTGCCTGGAAGAGCTTATTTGTTATGAACGATTCGGTTCAAATCCGTTTCGGGCTTGGTCGTTTCGGCCCCATTTAAAATATAGTCGTTTTTACGTAAAATTTAGATCAACCGATTTGCATTCAAATGTATATATATGACAATTGTGATATGATTGAACGGAAAGTACCAAAATACGCAGAATTAAATCCAATAGACATATGTTTTGATTAGATGATGAATAAGCTGTCAACACCCGTATATGCCGTATTATGATAGTCAAGTATGGGGAATGATGTCAGTAAGTATCCTGTAATTTGAATTACAAAGTTGTGGAAATTGTAAAGACAAGGCATTAAAAACAACCTTGGTTCATTTTTGAGATTGTGTATTATTGTGATAAGAAACAAATAAAAAAACACACTTATCAAACAATAAGTATACTGAACAAATATGAATGAGCAAACATACTTATCAAGCAAGAAATATATAGAGCAAACAGATAAAGAACACTAAGCAGTGATTGAGCTATGTAGCGACATGATAAAATATATGTGATATTATTTTTATTTCATAAGCAAACTAAGCAGATCCTGATCAGACTGATCCTACGGGAAATGTCAAATCTGGGTCTGTTCTATTTGCCAGGGTGTTAAAATGCATATGTACATATCTAAGTACATGTGTAGCATAATATAGCAAGCTATAGATCTATTGTCTGAAAAAGATAAAATACTTTTCATCAGTTAAAATCGGATGCACGGGACTAACTGCATGTGTGTGTATATTTTACTATATACTCTCAAGTCGCAATGAAGTATTTGGGTATTCAGTTGCCGAACCCTTCAGCAAAAAATATTATTCATTAACACAGTGATTTACAGTAATTCTAGTTTTGTTTCTATGAACTGTACATGACTATTTGGAAAGAGGCACCAGAATAACGGCTTAGAAATCATTTAACCACAACGATTTATATGCAATTCATTTTTAGATTATGTGCAAAATACTGATGTTTGTTCCGACGGTTTTAACTTTTATTAACCCCCTCCAACTAGTTGAGGGGGATATACTGCAATCAATAAGTCTGTTGATCAGTCTGTCTGTCCGTTCATCTGTCTGTCCGGTTTTGTTCGGAGCATTACTCGGTCATCTTTCAATGAATCTTTCTCAAGCTTTGTATACTTCTTTATCATCATATGGCATTGTGCACCTGTGATTTTGTTCATGATCACTTGACTGATATATCATTTAGAGCATTTTTGACAATTTTGCCTTCTGGGAATGTGGTCTGAGCATTAGTAATACCAAACGGACCATACTTATTCAATATCATATGAACCTGTAAATCTGTCATTTTGGTCATGATAACCTGGCCAATAAGTTCATTAGGGCATTCTTTATGATCCCTCATATCAGAATCTGCACTGTTAGCGAATTCAGAACAATATCTGTAAAATATCCCTAGTTCCTAGTAAAACAATTCATATTTCGGTGTCAAAAATATTTGCATTGTAAATAAAAGTTACTTGGTTTTGAGAAGATTAAATTATTCACTTATTTCTTAAAGTCTCATTGGAGGTTTTTGAGTTGTTTACTTACGGTGCAAAGTATTGTATATTGCAATGTTCTTTTGTTACCACTGCTTTATAAAAACATATGTTACCTGTACTTTCTTTGTGTCGATTAGATTATTTCAAATGTTTATTTTTTAACCTTTTCTCCCACAGAAACATTTAAACTCAGATCTGAAAGATCCTAAAGAAGCTGTTTCATTTTCGTCTGCTACATAGATGATTATATTAAAAATACTGTACATCTCAGCTAACACTACTAATGACAGTGATTTTTTTCTCTATTTTTCCAAATGATTTATTCAATAAAGTATTCACTAAAGATAGACTTCTTTATAGATGAAGAGAGAAAAAGGTTAATCATTCTTGATTTTGCACAGGCTGTAATGAGGAACATTGGTGGTTTATTTCCCTTTGCTACTCTTCAAAGAAGGATAGGGCCTGATTTCTTTTTACGAAATTAAGTTCATCCTTATAATTTATTCATTTACTCAATGTAATTTTTTACTTGGTCGACATGTGCATCAAGGATAAAAGCAAAGGCTTTCAAATAAAAAGAGTCATGGATGTTTTAAAAAGATTCTACTTTTATCAAGAGCAAACGACTGACTAATGTCCCTCATTTTCATTTACTAAGTACATGTAGGTTTAATTATGCCGTCAATACCAAATGTGTTCCTTTTCTTTTGTATATTATTTAGAAGCTACTTCAAAATAAAGATAACTTAGCATTAACTTTGTTGTTCCTCTTCTATACCCGCCTTTTGCTCTTCTTATTACTTCCTAGCATAATTAAATTATAGCAGCATCAGAAGACTAGCCTTTCGTATACTAGTATAGTCGAAATAAAAATGATTTTTCACCAGTGTCTATATTTTTTAAAACTACTTTGCTTTCAATGCTCAAGTAATAAACACTATACACTTCAGTCAAAAACTATTTTAAAACTTATTAAGCAAATAATAAGGTTTACATAACGGTAAGCTTTGTTTTACCACAGCATTTACTTACTTTGCTGTACGTGTACAGCAATTTTTACTTGTTTTATCATTGTGACGGTTGGGGAATACATGTAATTTGTGAAGCAAACAATGAAGACTCTGATCAGGAGTTCTCTAATCGGCCTTGGTCTACAGTAGAACCTGTCCTAAGCGACCAATCATTTATTGGACACAGAAGTCTTAAAAAGCAGGTGGTTGCTTTATGCAGGGCAAAAGTAATACATAAAGCTCCCATAGGAGCTTTCTGTGTTACTTTTGGCCTGCATTAAGCTACCACCTGTCTTACAGACCGATACTTAGATATCTTTTTTGATGGTCACTTTATACAGGTTCTGCTGTATATGTTCCTATTATATATGGCACACTATGTGCAAATGGCTGAATCAGTATGTCCATGTTTTGAAACTCGTCACCATTTTATCATTGGGCTGCCGATAGGCAGGCCACACATTGAGAGGTTTCAATAAGGCATATGATTTACTGCGGTCCTGTTTTTTTTTTAATATACAATCCACTCTGTTTAATGACCAATATTTACTGTGAGACTAGTTTTTATTTATTTACACGTATATCAATTTATAATTTTTCCCAGCGGGCGCACATATTTTTTGTCGTGGTTATTTTTGTTTTTACTTTTGTGCAGTGAATGCTAGTGAATTAGGTAAAACTGACCACAACAGAAACTGACCACACAGCGTTGTTGTTGATAATAGCCAGTACTGTTTTCGTTACACTTCAGACACCGTTTGTAACAGCATAGTTTTGATTTCATCGGATATAATCCTGTTGTACATGGAATTACTTTTGTCTTGAGGTAACCCTTTACTTCATGAATATTCATGTAAGAAATATATACATCATGCATACTAATTAGATTCATCATATCTATATTATTTCATAAGCAATGGGAGAAGACCCTGATCAGACGGCTACTATTGGAGCCGTCTGATCTGGGTCTACTCTGTTTGCAAAGGTGTAGAAAGACGTATTGCATAAAGGGATAACTAACCGTGCTTATTCATTTTAAGCTCGTGGTAGACAGGTTCTACCGAGTCTTAAAGGGTGAGGGTAACTCAATGAAGAACGAAAGTTAGACAAACCCCCGTGTGAGTCTTTTTGCATTACCATGTTCTTTTGTTCTTCAATAAACAAACATACGTTCTTTTAGCTCTCCATTTTTATTCAGCAAGTGATCGCTAGAGAAAGTTTTTAATGTATGTCTTTATTCGAAATTATACTCCAAGAGAAAATAAGAACACATAACATTGCACTGTTTTTAAATGTTGGACTCCGATGTGTTCTTTAACCTTTTACTTCAAGAAATAATGGTTCATGTACTATGAATATTATTGTTTTGCCAAGACAGAAACTGTAGATTCCCATCAGCAAACAACAGACCCTGATCAGACGGCTCTTACAGGATCCGTTTGACCTGGGTCTACTCTATTTGCGACCGCGTTAACCCTTTCGGCGCCAAATTTCTAATTGTGGTCTGCAATCCAAGTTTGTTAAATCATTTAGTAAAATAAGGAAATAAGATAGATAAATGCAACTTTCAAAGAAATAAAGCACATATATAGAAATAGAGATTGAGACAAATAGCGAAGTCCCTGATCAGACGCCGCCTTGCGGCGGTGAAAGGGTTAAAATGTGTATACATATGGAGTTAAGGGTTAGATAAATATATGCATGTATAAATGAAGGAAAGTGACATGCTTAAACACCGTCAATAAATAATATTAACCCTTTCCCTGTACAATATTCCAAACTCCTCACAGTGATCTCCCTTGAGATTAGGGGAGATAACTGCGTTGGAGGTTGACAATATTCATGTAATAAATATATGACATCATGAATATTTATAAGCTGAATTCTTATGCTGTGAACCTTCCAAGAAAACTGAAGAGAATCAGATCTATAACGTCAAAAGCAAACAGAGCAGACCCTGATCAGACGGCTCCTATAGGAGCCGTCTGATCTGGGTCTACTCTGTTTGGAAAGGCATGGAAAGGCCTTTATAGGAAAGAGTTAACCCCGTCACGGTAAGCGCAAAATGACTGGCATTTGCAAACAGGTTGGATCCAGATGAGGTGCCGATTCTCATATCGCCGCATCAGAACTGCTTTACACCCAGTAAGTGGTTTCTCAAAAGTTTGAACTAACCTGGCGTAAGTAAAAACAACAGATCATGGGCTTAACACGATAAGGTTAACGAACTTTGATTTAGCTTATTTATAGGAACATTGGAACATATTTCTTTACGTTAACCCTTTCACTGTTCAATATTCACGTCAGAAAGTATGCCATCCTGAATATTGTATGAATATGTAACTTTATCAAGGATTTGTTTTGCTTTGAGAAAAACTGTTGAATCAGACCTATATTATTTCAAAGACAAACAGACCAGATCTGGGTCTACTCTGTTTGCAAATGTGTGGAAATGCGTTTATATGAAGGAGAGGGTTAATCACGTGATTTACGTATGGTATATGGCGTGACTTTGTTGCCACTTATGTCGCATAAAAAAAATCGAAATTGGACCCTTGTTATATAGACCCTTGTTGTACTATGACAAGTTGCCTTCAAGTCTATTAACCCCCATTCCATGGCAGATGCACACTTTCGCGCATTTCCAACAGGAGTAGATCCTGATCAGACAGTTCCAATCAAAGGTCTGCCCTGTTTACCCTGTTTGCTTATGACATGGTTAACTTTCTTCATTGGTTGAATATTCCTGTATTCATAAGTTATTATAAAAATACAGCTAATTAATATTCGTGGTGTCATTATCTCTTACATGAATAATCATGAAGTAAACTGCCAACATTCCCACATGAACGAACGGAGTAGACCCAGATTCCAACCAGGGCCTACTTTGGCTGCTTAACCCTTTAATCCATTCACACGCCTTTATTCTCCTTTTGCAAACAGAGTAGACCCAGATCAGACGGCTCCTATAGGAGCCACCTGATCAGGGTCTACTCTGTTTGCTTATGCATATATACAGATCATAATTTTACAGTTTCTAGAGTGGCCAAAGTCCAATGCCCATGTACCGTTATACAAATCAATCTAGTTAAATATTCATGATGTTATTATTGCTTACATGAATATTCATGAAGTAAAGGGTTAAAGAGTATTATGTGTGATTCTAGTTTCTGTCGTGGCCGTAAATTCAGATGTTAACAAGCCATTATAGAAAATCAGCTAATTAATATTCATAAAATCATTATATCATACATAAATACTGTATGTATTAGATAAAGAGTTTGCAGATCCCCATCTTGATGAATATAACACAACCATATTGATCGTCTTACCATATGGACCATTACACTGGAATCGGTATGTGGATGTTTGATTTCGACAGCTGTCACAAGTTCACTCACACCTCAATATCATGGCGTTTGAAGTGAAATAGTAAATCATGGTGGACACACAAATTCTTTGTCTCCTATCAGTCTGTGTTCACATATATGTTGTTGTCTACGTATAGGTTAGAGCATTTTTATTTCATACTACGGAATATAGTACTCAAGGCGCGGGACGCGCCGAGAGGACTATATTCTGTAGTATGAAATAAACATGCTCTGAGCTATTTAGCACAATGCTCTACCGTCGCCGTCAATATTCCCGCCAAAATATTGCAAAGTTGCAAATAAACCATATTGATTGGTTGAAGCGGTTCGATCAGGTAAATTGAAATAAACAAGTTTGTCGCAATCCTCATTCTTCAGTGAAACATGGCGGACGAAACAGTGCATTTCGACGTATATTGGAGACAATTTTATCTGGAAATATGTGTAAATTGTATTTTTTTTTTATATTTTAATTGTTTAGAAGGGTGCTACTGTATCTGCACTGTTTCTATAGTAAATTTCGACGTATTGTTCAGTTGTTTAAAAACTTTGCATTGTATAATCTTAAAAATGACTGTTCTCAAGGATTAATTGCTCTAAAGCAGTAGATCCTTTCGAGCAAATTATCTTTTTAACATAATCGTTTCAAAAAGAGTTTTACTATTCAAACAAATATAATTGTATTTAGTAATTCGTTAAGAAATGTGCTATTGTATTTGCACTGTTTTCATAGTCCGCCTTTTCTTCTTTTTTTTTATCACCGATAAATGCATTGACAGTGAATAGTTGTCGTTTATCGATGAAATAGACATAAATTTACGCAATATATATAGTATTGAACCAACTCGCAACCTTATTGGTTAATAGCACAGCGACGATGTAGAGCATGTGCTAAGGTTATATTATAATAGAAACTATATACATGTAAAATGTTCCTCCCCATACCTCCTAAAAGGCCTTTGAATCAAAAACGAATATGCCACTATAGCCTCTATACTCTTGGTATTCGGATAGACAAAGTTATGTAAATAGTGTAGACCCAGATCAAACAGATCATGAAGGAACAGTCTGACAATGGTTTACATTACCTGCTTCTATGTCAGTCTAACTTACAGTTTCAAAATGGTGCCCAGTAGATTTATCAACTTTTACAAACATTTAGAGTAGATACCCGAATACATAGGGTAATTACGGTATATCTGTAAGTTAGGTGGTAGCTTAATGCAGGTCAAAAATAAATGCAGAAAGCTCTCACAGAACTTTCTGCATTACGTTTGCCATGTTTTATGCATCCACCTGCTTTTTAAGACCCCAATGTTCAGTAAATAAATGACTGCTTAAGACAGATTCTATTGCATTCAATTGAATATGTACATTGTTTTTCTTTTATTATAGTTATGATGTTATCGTCCGTCATCACTTGAACCTTCTTGTTCATTTCCAGATTCTACTGTTTGTATGTCTGTGTTAATGGCTTCAACAAATTGATCATTGGTAGGAATAGGACTTATTTCTATCACATCGTCATTTGTTTGTGGTGGAACTCCCGCAGAGATAACTGCAGCATCCATTCCTTGATCAATGTTAATGTTTCCATCGTCTCCATTTAAGGCATTATCGATAGATATAGGAAGTGGTTCAATTTTCTCGACAACCCCGGAATGGCTTCCCTGAACTGTATTTCCGCCCAAAGTATTGGTCACTAATGTACCATCATTTGTGATATCTGTTCCTGAATCAGCTTTATTTATATCGTCAATTTCAACTCTACTATCGTCAATCAGATCATCCACCTTTTCGCTTGCTTCTTCTACAATATCGGCAGCCTTTTCAATAACATTCTCTACTATACCTACTTCCTTTTCTATTATATCATTTTCCTTAAATGAATCACCATTTATGTCTGTGATTACATCAATAATTTCCTCTGATGAGTCTTTTATTTCGTCAACACTACCTTCTGTGAGAGATACTTCAGGAAGCTCTACTACAGAATCAAGAATCTCTGTACTATCGTTAATTATGTCGACTATCTTGTCTCCTATTTTGTCTTTATCATCAAGGCTTTCTGTGGAGTCAGTAATTTCATCACTCGCCGATTCAAGTACGTTATCAAACATTTCCAATTTGTTGTCTAATACGCTACTAAAATTAATATCTGGGGCTACATCATTTTGATCTTCATCGTCCTCTGACTTGTCAAATGCTTCAATATCACTCATTGTACCAGGAACAGATTCAGCTTCATTGTCAGTTACGAAATCAAGACGGTCTTTGACATTATCCATCCCATCATTTAAATTATCTAAAACATCACCTGTTGAATCCTGTATTACATCATGCAAAGGTTCAATAACCTGTTCTTGCATTTCACCCACAGTATCAGCAAATTCGTCATCATCATTTACATCAAAGTCATTTATTGGTCCCGGGACTAATTGTATAGTTTCTAACACGTCATCTTTAGATGCTAGAGTTATATCGCCATCGTCAATTTTATCTATAGAATCATCTACTTTCTCCGCTAAATCGTTAAGAATTTCTCCAGATGTATCCTCAAAGTTTTCTATAATGGAATCATCATTTTCCCTTTCGCCCAAAATATCACCAAATATATCTGGTTTGGGTACATCAATGTTATCTACATCGCTTTTTAAATCATCAATAAATTCAAATGAATCACCACTGATTGAGGTGTCTTCTATATCAACGGCATCAGAATCAAAGGTTTCTAAGTCAGTTAGTTCATCTACATCATTTGGAATTTCATCCGCAATGTCACCAGATACTTCTTGAATAGGTTCTGCGATGTCATCCATTTTCTCTTTTATATCGTCAATAATGTCAGAGAAATCGTCATCGAATAAGGGATCTTTCATATCATCACCTGTGTCAGTAAAATCATCAAGACCATCGATTGGCGTGTCGCTGGCAATATCCTGAATTGATTCAACAACGTCATCAATTTTTTCTGTAATATCGTCAAGTATTTCAAATGAATCAGGCTTATCTAAACTTTCCTTTATATCATCAGTTAGTGGATTTACATCTTCAAGAGTATCATCTGACATGTCATCAATTATTTCATCGACTGGTAAGTCAATGTCATCTATTTTGTCTTTCATATCACCAATATCACCAGAGAAATCGTCTCCGAGTATTGTATCTTTCATATCATCACCTATGTCAGTAAAATCATCTAGACCATCGATCGGCGTGTCGCTTGCAATGTCCTGAATTGGATCAACGACATCATCAAATTTGTCAGTTATATCGTCAAGTATTTCAAATGAATCAGGCTTATCTAAACTTTCCTTTATATCATCAGTTAGTGGATTTACATCTTCAAGAGTATCATCTGACATGTCATCAATTATTTCATCGACTGGTAAGTCAATGTCATCTATTTTGTCTTTCATATCGCCAATATCATCAGAGAAATCGTCTCCGAGTATTGTATCTTTCATATCATCACCTATGTCATTTAAATCATCTAGACCATCGATCGGTGTGTCGCTTGCGATGTCCTGAATTGGATCAACGACATCATCAAATTTGTCAGTTATATCGTCAAGTATTTCAAATGAATCAGGCGTATCTATGCTAACCTTTTTATCATCAATTAATTCATTTACATCTTCAAGCGCATCGTCTGAAATGTCCCCAAATATTTCACCAACTGGTAAGTCGATATCATCCACTTTGTCCTTTATATCACCAATAACTTCTATAGAATCATCTCCCAGATCTTCTAGTGAGGTGCTCCTTGAATCTACAATTTCATCTGCAACATCACTGATAACATCTTGTGAAGCTTCCCCGAAAACGTTAGTGTTGTCTGCTATATCGTCAATTATTTCATACGAATCAGGTACGTTTAGCATATCTATCGTGTTATCCATGTTTTCTTCTACATCGTTCAGAATATCGTCTGAAATATCACTTACTGTTTCTTGTACAGTTTCAAACGCATCTTGTGCAGGTTCTATTATCTCTTGAATGCCATCATTTATGTCAGCCATTACATCGTTTGCAGAATCACCTATTACGTCCGTTATAGGTTCAACAACGTCCTGTACCGTATCTTTTATATTATCCTGAATGTCAGGAATATCTCCACCAACTATAATATAATCGGCTAGGTTGTTTGTACCTGGAAGCTGGTTATTCATATCTTGAACCTGATTATTAATGTAAGATATATGATTAAGTTCATTGATATTCTTCTCACTTTGTATGATATCACTCACAGCGTATATAATATTATTTCCAGGTACTGGGGGTGACACTGCAATGTCTGGTTTTCTGCTGACCTGTCCACTGCCTCTCTCAATAACAGTAGCCATATCATTCGTAAGCAATGCATTCGACCTTTCAATATTCACTGGTTTAATGGATTTCACATCCGACTGAACTGTTACTATTGCTGGTACATTTTCTTTTCCTGCAAATCCAGAGCCTGAATCGAATGTATACACGTCTTGCATGGCATTAGACTGAGAGGTCATTCCTGGTATCTCCACTGAGAGGTCCTTGGCTCCTGGTAACGGGTATGGGTCGACTTTTACCACTGGGGTTGAGTACTGAGGGAATGGAGTAGGGGCTCTGCTGTGTACAATCACACAACATCCAATAGGGTCCTTGTCAACTAGGCCGTTTATCTACAGAAGCAGAAGATTGAGAATATTACTGCTAACCCGTTCCCTCATATTGAGGTCTATTGGCGCATCTGTAAAAGTCACTTTCTGAAACCATTGTGATAAATAGAGCATTTGCTTCAATGGAGCAAATGCTCTACTTATCCCAATGGTTGCAAAACTACAAAAATCTAAACGTTTTCCTTTTATATAGTTAATGCTCCTTTTCGGTAGATTTATTTAAGGGGTCTGGTCTAAATTAGTCTGTGAGGAAATGGGTTCAGTTAATAAAACAGGTAAACTACAGTCTATAAAGCAAGAAACTCGGTATACTAGCGATTTGTACAAACACAAATGCCATAACTACTTTTTAATGAAGGAAACATGTTACCACAGCAAGAGATCGTGTGTGTGCGTGCACGCCCTCGCGCGCGTGTGTGTGTCTTGTTTGGGGGTGGGGTGGGGGTGTTCAATTACTTAATCGTCACTTCTGCAGCCTATGTTGTGACCACTCTTAAGAAAAGACGATTCAAAAGAGGGGTCACAGCATAGTGTTTGGTGAAGATATATAGGAGCTATTCCTGAAAATGTTTACGTATCTTACCAAGACCCCTATGTTTAAGCGCTAATCCATGAATTCTCATGAAAGAAATAGTGGTGCGTCATAAGTATCAATTAGATCATTTTTAATAATAGGAAATAAACACAGCAAAATTTGGCCATGACAGACACTGTAGAATCAATTCTATATAGTTTCATAGGAACCAGAGCAAACCCTGATCATACGGCTCCTATAGGAGTCGTCTGATCTAGGTCTACTCTGTTATCAAATGAAATTAGTTAAAATGCGTATTTATGGAGTTACGATGAAATATTTTGCTCTACATGTATGTCCTTATATAGTTCGTAACTTTATTTTTACCCATTATTTTTCAACGCCTTGAAACAGGGTAGATCCAGATCAGAGTGTCCCTGTAGGAACCGGCTGATCAAGGCATACTCAGTTTGCTAATGAAATTAGATAGATCTTTATATTCATGATGTCATTATTTCCTATAATTCATTAGGAAAAGGTTAAAATAAACGTGTTTATTATTATGAGACATGGTTAATGAACATTTTCATTATGGTATTGTTTGTTAACATTTTCATTATATGACGTGACTAATGAACATTTTCATTATATGAGGTGGTTGATATACTAATAAAATAAACCAAGAAAAAAGTAAATATATCTTGGAGAGATAAATACATGGTATCCGTGCTATAAAAGTAAAGACTTTTTATCATGCCAACATAGAGTTCTTAACAGCAATGTGTGTGTTAGTTCTTAATAGCAATGTGTGTTAGTTCTTAACAACAATGTACTGATTCAATTGCTTGTTTATATATAAAAAGTAAAGTACCTAGTTATAGTCTACTTTCAGTGCAAATGGCCGATCAGTCGACTGTACATTTACTCCCCTGGTCATTGAGAAATTCGCCTACAATATTGAGCACTGCTAACATATGGCGTGATTATGCAGCCGCAGTATCGGCTAGTGACCCTTACAGGTGTCCATTTTAACCCCTGGGCGGAGAAGAGGCAACTTCGTGCGATTGGGAGACACAGAAAAAGCGTCTCTGAAATTTTGAGCTTGTCCAGCCGGGATTCGTTCCCTCAGCTCAACGCTCAACCACTAGGCCAGACCACCACCACAAATATATACAGTAAGACCTAGTTAACTCGAACGACTGAAAACTTTATTGGCAGATGGTAGCTTAATGCAGGGTTAAGTCATGCAGAAAGCTCCTAGAGGAGTATTCTGCATTACTTTCACCTTCATTAAGCTGCCACTTGTCATAATGACCAGTAATAGTACGTGTTGGAGTTATCGAGATGTTACTATATATGGCAAATGGCATTTAATGCGTATTAACCCTTTCCCTGTTCTATATTTATTCCAACTTTCAATACCTACTTAATATTCATGGGTAAAATACCGTAGTAATAATGAAACATGGAAGGCGAGACATTGTAGGCATGCTAGAAAGTAAAGAAACAGATCTTTCAAATTCCATTAGCAAACAGAGCAGCTGATCTGGGTCTACTCTAACTGCAAATGCATAAAAACTCGTTTATATGAAGGAAATGGTTAATTTACCATGTACATACCGTATTTGTTCTAATTAATATAAGGTCATGCCAAACTCCTCTCTCCATCAGCGTGATTAGCTAAATATCTCAATTCGGCACCGCTATGATACTTTTGAATGAAAGTTACGGAACAGCAAATAATGCAGATCTTGATTCAACTGCTTCTCAAGCAGCGTCATCTGGATCGACAATTTTTTTAAATTTTTTTTTAAATATTACATGTAATCACGGTAAACGTATTAGATACTCTATTCTACAAAACACATGGCATTCCCTCTATACCATCAGCTAATAGATCTTCCCGGATAAAATCAGCTGACAGACCTGCATTTAACTAAAGACAAGTCTATCACTTGTCGACTGACAGATGACAATCGCCATTAACTCAAGCTTTTGTCTGTTTCAGTTTTAACTTCCACCGCTTCATTAGTTTCTTTCCTGGTTATTGACAATTTACTTATCCAATATAGACCCTGGTCAGACACAGCGTTACTCCTGATCTGGCTGCAACTCTCCAGCTGTTTGCGATTGACAAATACTCGATCAGCAGTGTAAGGTTTAACGCTTTACTCCATGAATATTCATGTAAAAGCAAATATGACTTCATGGATGTTAATTTATATTTTATAATGGCATATGGATACATGACATTTTGGCCCAGAAGAAACTGTAGAACTAGATCTATATTATACAATAAGCAAACAGAGCAGACCCTGATCAGACGGCTCCTGTAGGCTCCTGTAGGAGCCGTCTGATCTGGGTCTACTCTGTTTGCAAAGTCTTAGGCGTATTTATGGAGTAACATGTTGACCATTTACTTCATGAATACGAGTATTTATGTAAGAAATAATGGCGCCTGGAATATTAATTGTTAATGATTGATGTTTTATAATAATGCTTTATGGCCACAGAATTTGTTCACCAACGCAGAAACTGTAGAATCAGATCTATATTGTTTATTAAGCAATCAGAACAGGCCCTGATCAAACAGCTCCTATATGAGCCGTCTTATCTGGGTCTACTCTGTTCGGAAATGCATTAATAGACGTGTCTGTGGAGTAAAGGGTTAAAGGGTTAAGAATCTCGACTAGGTCTTCACAAATAGCCAATCCACCAATTCCATGCAGTCTAGACTATATGTAACACGTAATTACCACATATTTTAAGTTGGCATATACTGGGCGGATCTAAGAAAAGAAGAGCATGTTGGTTATATAAAAACATACTTTTTACCTTCACCCACTAATCACGACCTGACTCGCATTTGCAAACAGCTTGGATCCAGATCAAACGCCGAGTTATTCGGCGTCTCATCTGGATCCAAGCCGTTTGATACTCAAATTATGATTTTTAAAAACTTGATTGAATTTGAAGCGATCAAAAATTGCACCAGGTCCAAATTTGAGCAGCAGATAAAGAGCTACAGATAAAGGTGCTTACCCAAATACTAAAATTGTCATTCTCCACCAAACCCTATACTGTGACCACTCTTTAGAATCGTCTCGAAGAGACGATTCTAAAGAGTGGTCACAGTATAGGGTTTGGTGGAGAAATAAAGGAGTGATTCTTGAAAATGTTTAAATTTACACATCTTATCAGGACGTCTGTTTTTGTTTCCAAAAGCATGACCATAACACCAAACTGGATCCTAATGAGACGTCGTGTTACTCGGCGTCTGATCTGGATCCAAACTTGTTGCATAGGTAATAAAAGATCAACCTTTGGCAACGAATAAGTTAATCAAATCAAAAACAGTTATCATCGTATTGTTTGTGGTAATGATTATACAAATTACACAAATTAAGAACAGTTATATGATTACATGTTGTTTATACCATTGTGCTATTAGTCGTAATGATTATACATGAAATGCATTTATGAGTTAAACAAATATAATATATAAATCTCTCCACAGCAACTGCAGGGACATAATTACTACTTAAGGTAGGTTCAACTTGATGCAGGACGAATATTAGACAGAAAGCTCCCATTGAATCGTTCCGCCTTACTTTCAATCTGCATTGAGCGACTGTATTGTTACTGTACATATAGTCGCTATGAAGAGATTTAACTGTAGGCTAAAGTTACAAAATACAGTAAAACCTCTCTATAACGGCCACTAAATCACATCAAGTATTTTGTGTTAAAGGCGGGTGACTGCTTAAAGCAAGGTGAAAGTAAAACAGAACGCTTTAAGCAGCCACCTGTCCTAAATACCAACTAATACACACAAATAAGTGACCGTTATAGAGAGGTTTTACTGTATAAGATGTAAGCAGCTGCTTCAAATAATTAGAATGTACTGTATTCATGTTGTTGTCTGTTTAATATCTAATACGACATTCCAACTTATTTAAAACAAGTGGTAGCTTAATACAATACACTTTTTAAGCAGCAAGCTCCTACAGGAGCTTTCTGTACTGCGTTTGTCCTGCATTAAACAGCTACCTGCTGTTAAAACTCCTATGTTAACAAAGAATGTGATGACGTAACCCTTTCCCTGTTCTATGCTTATTCCAAATTTCAATATCTACTGAATATGCATGGACAAAATAGTTGTAATGAAATATGGAAGGTGGAACATTGCAGCCATTTTAGAGAGTAAAGAAACAGATATATCAAAATCCATTAGCAAACCGAGCAGACCCTGATCAGACGGCTCCTACAGGAGCCGTCTGATTTGGGTCTACTCTGTTTGCAAATGCGTGAAAAGGCGTTTATATGAATGAAGGGGTTAAGCAAGAATCTAGTGTATGTAATTAAAACTTTACTGACAGCGTAGATTTAGACTAATCACTACGTCACAAACCTGACCTCTAGGTATGGTCCACAGTAGAACTTTTCTTAAGCGACCATAAAAAAGGTGTCCAATTATGGGTCTGTAAGACAGTGGGTAGCTTAATGTAGGTCAAAAGTAATATAGAAAGCTCCCACTGTATTACGTTTGTCCTGCATTAAGCTACCACCTGCTTTTTGAAACTCCCATGTTCAATAAATGGATGGCCGTTTAAGACAGGTTCTACTGTGTACTTATCCATTCATTTGTCATGTTCATAGTGCATTTCCCCAAATATGTATTATCAATCTAATTTTCTTCATATATTTTGTCATCACTATGTCAGTGGTTTTTGCAATTATTCTTTTGCAGTGGATAATCTTTGGAAAATAATTTGATAAGCAAACAGTGCGAACCCTGTCCTTGGTTCTAGGGTTATAAAACTTTTGAGTCTGAAATTATTCTCAGGTATCCGATGCTTGAGAATGATCTCAGACTCAAGCAAAATGTTTTATAACCTCGGGGCCAGAGTGTTCCTTTAGGGACCCTCTGATTAGGGTATTCACTTCTTGCTCGTGCTCTTTTTCAGGGGTGCTATACCTAAAATAGGCTAATTGTCAATTTAATTCATTCTAATAGGTTAATTGTCAAATTATAAATAAAATAGGGTGAATAATTGAATTACATGTAATTAATAAAATAGGATGAAAAGTAGAACTGATTAATAAAATAGGTTAATTGTCGAATTGATGCAAAAAGTAGTTAAATTTTTGAATTGGTGCATAAAATTGGATGAATTACCGAATTTGTGCATTAAACATGTGAATTGTTTATTGTTTAACTTTCCTGTGAGATTACCCATCTCTAAAATGTAATTCTGGAGCTTACTAGCAGGTAGTAGCTTAATGCAGGACGAGTGTTATGCAGAACTTCCCCAAGGTAGCCTTTTGCCTTACTTTCGTCTTATCAGGATCCAAGCTGTTTGACACACGGCCAATACTTTCTCAAAAGTTTGGTCAAATCGGAAGTAATCAAAATTACACAAGCACCAAATTTGAGCAGACATCATTTTTGAACTGCGAAGAAAGGGTTAAAAACACTTACCTGTTCTGCAATGCTAGTTGCACCATACCGAAGATGAAATAATGTTTAATTAAAATAAATTGTTCAGCATGCTAAAATGTATTAAAAAGGCCTTTTTACACTTTACTCAATGGGTGCATTTTTAAATGTCTTTGCAAAAAGAGTAGACCCAGATCAGACGTCATCTGATGTAGCTGTCAGATCAGGATCTGCTCTTTTCATGCTTATGGAATTATATACAGTAGAAACCGTCTTAAGCGACCATAAAAACAGGTGTAATTATGGGTCTGTAAAGCAGGTGGTAGCTTAATGCAGGTCAAATGTAATGCATTACTTTTGCCTTGCATTAAGCAACCACCTGTTTTAAAGACGCATATGTTCAATAAATGGCCGCGTAGGATATGTTCTACTGTATGTCCCAGTCTACAGTTTGACACAGGCCAAACCTTTTCTTGTTCATACATTATTATATATATCAAGCTAATTAATGTCTATATATCCATTAATATTTTACATGAATATGCATGGAGCAAAGGGTTCAAGCAAGCCTCAATACATAATATGGTGTATGTTGTTAATGAGCGAGACAAGCGACAAAACTTACCACTATGGAACGACCAAAGATTGAATTATGGCCGACAAGAGTGGATGCCACGTCGGGCAGTTCTAAACTTGCATTCCCGTACATATTTGCCATGAAGTCAGTTAGTTTGCCATTGTATCTGTGAATAGATAAAATACAAAAAGTAAATATATTAATAGAAATCTTCAGTTAATCGTCTGGCTCATGGTAATGTATGTTCACGTCTTTGCAAACAGTAGACCCAGATAAGATATCTATTTCATTTCAACTGCTTTTCAAACAGAGAAGACACATGTCCCACATGTTCGTTTTATGTAAATATGATTCTCATTTCTGCCATAGCCAAAAGATTCATTACCAATGTCCTATCATAACTATTAATCTAATTAATATGCGTGATGTTGATATTTCTTAAATGAATAAAGGGTTAAACGTATTTGGATCTTTATGTAAACTTATCATAGCTCACCTGGTTATGATAACAGTACGTAGTAACACTTGAGTAATAGCCCTTGTCATAGACCTACCATATCTACGCAGCCATGCGTAACACTCGGAACACCTCAGCTATTTTCTACGAAATAGATTCGAACCCTGGCGGAATAAGACGACTACTTACGAATGTCGTGCGTAATTGGGGACATCCGTACCCTATGGATAAATTTCTATTTTACAACCCTGTTGTACGCATACCGACTGTTTAGCAATGCAGTGTCGATCCAGATCAACCGCTGCGTTTTAAGAAACGTGGCGTCTAATCGGAGACTACTGTAAAATCCGTAGATCTATATCGGAATTCTAGTGGAGAAGAATTTAGATACTTTAGGCAGGTGGCTGCTTAACGCAGGGTGAAAGTCATGCAGAAAGCTCACAGAGGAGCTTTTTGTATTACTTTTGCCCTGCATTAAGCAACCACCGGCTTTTTAAGACTCTTATGACCGCTTAGGACAGGTTCTACTGTACTGTGAGCAGCTGGTTTCTATACAGTAAAACCCCTCTAATGCGACCACTTAATGAGTAAACATGGCTGTCTTTATAAGGAGGTGGTTGCTTAATGCAGGACTAAAGTTATGTAGAAAGCTCCTATAGAAGCTTTCTGCATAACTTTCGCCCTGCATTAAGCTACCACATGCCTTTGCCACTGTGAAGTATGCTCCCTTTTGCTGGTCGCATTAGAGGGGTTTTACTGTACATGTATTAGCATTTGCATATACTCCGACAAATATTACAAATAGTGCAGACCCTGGGGAGCCGTTTGATCAGGGTCTTCACTGTTTGCTGCTACGTCAGTCTAATTCAAGCTGCAAGAAATGGTCCTGAACTGATTTATTCATCTTTATAAACTTGTAGAGAGGGGAGACTATGTGTCCCAATACTTAAGGTTATTAGTCTAAGTACTTCTATTACGGTTCATGTATGCTAATCATAAAAACTGGTTGTATCAAAGTGATTCAACAGTATTTGATATACATTAGAACCAGTCTTAAGTGGCCATTCATTTATTGAACACACGGGTCTTAACCCTTTACCTGATAGAAGCGGCTTTTAGCGTGTTTGATTTATTCCTCCGCTGAAGAAAATAGTTCAAATTCATACAGTCATGAACATATTGCATAATAAATATTTTCTATATCCTAGTAGGTGGTAGCTTAAAGCAGGCTGAAAGTAAAGCAGAATGCGCCTTAAGGCGCATTCTGTTTTACTTTCAACCTGCTTTAAGTGGTCATATGTCTTCAAAACTAGAAACAGGCTATTGGGTAAAGGGTTAAAAAGCAGGTGATTGCTTAATGCGGGACAAAAGTAATGCAGAAAGCTCATATAGGAGCTTTCTGCATTATATTTAACCTGTATGAAGCTACCACCAGCCTTACAAACCCATAACTCCCTTTGACGATCGCTTAAGCAATGTTCTACTGTATAATGAACAAACCATTAAACATTTAGAGACTTGAACCTCTTAAACGGTCCGGACATTGACATACTTTTATCCAACTTGTATATAAACGTTCAAAAAATAGCTGGTTTTGGTCGGACACAGAACCAGTTGTAGCTAGATTCCCATAGTAACCTTTCCCTGCTAGTAACCCCTTCCCCCGCTAGCCGCGGCCGGACTTACATCTGCAAACATCTTGGATCCAGATGAGGCGCCGAGTAACTCGGCATCTCATCAGGATCAATGCTGTTTGACAATCGGTCATTAGTTTCGCAGTCTTGTGAATTAATCGGACGAAGGCAATACTAGCACCATAACAAAAAATCGAACAAACATTATTATTGTCAACGGGATAAGGTAAAACCCTTCGCATGCTAGGCGTGACTCGACTTGCATTTGGACACAACTTAGATCCAGATGATACACCGAGTAACTCGGCGTCTCACCAGGATCCAAGCTGTTTCTCAAACGCTTGTATGAATCAGTAATAAGTAAAGAATGCAACAGATCAGAGTTGTTGCAGACATAATGTTTTTAAGCTTGATAAGGGTTAATAAAGTTGTTATTATTATGGAGGCAACTACTTGAAGTACAGAAGGAGTCCACTTGTTTGTTTGTTTTTATCTTAATTAAATACTAGTGGATATCTAAAAATAGTTCGATGGATCTGTAAAAAAATAGTGCAACTTCATTCTTTAAGTGCCAAACAGATTTTGTTTTTCCACACCGGGTTACTCGGTGCTGCCGTCTGGTGGTTGCAAACGCCCCACAGAAATAAGTCGCCGCAATGATGCACTTCTCCTTATTTCAGTCAGATTTCACTCATCCATTGTTCATTACTCTACCAAGTCCTGGGTATTTTTTGTCATTAGAAAATGTCACCTCTTTAGTTTTCAACATTGATTCATCTAACATAATTATACAGCGACCAATTAATAGGCATTGGCCGATTATAAATCGAAGTTACAATATATCGATACATTGATAGTTATAATCAAATATTTGACAGTGTCTCTTCAATGATTGTTGATGGGTGGGGTAATACTTCGAAATTTTCTTTGCAGCGTCCTAGTATCATTCATTAAACAAAGGTTAACCGTTTTATACACTATTTACACTTTTTTTTTCAAACAAAGTAGACCCAAGAGTTGTCTATTCAGGATCTGCTTTGGTTATCTGCACGGTCTATTGCAGTTTTAGATGCGAATGGTTATTCATAACCCATTACCTCATAGGCTATTTTTAGATTCAACCTCTTTGAATAAATCTACCGAAAAGGAGCATTAACTAGAGAAAAGGAAAAAATTAGAATGTTGTAGTTTGAAACCATTGTGATAAATAGAGCATTTGCTCCCATAGGAGCAAATGCTCTATTTATCACAATGGTTTCACAAAGTGACTTTTACAGAGTCGTCAAAAGTCGTCAATATGAGGGAATGGGTTGATGGTGGCGGTGGTGGTGGGTGTATGTCTATGTGTGTGTATGGTTGGGACAGGGGGGGGGGTTACCTACAGATACAGCCTGGATGCAGATGAGACGCTGAGTAACTCCACATCTCGTCAGGATCCAAACTGTTCGATTATTGTTTAAAGAAATAAAAGAAAATCAAACAATGAAATAGCTGAAATAGATGACAGACAATACATGGAAGAGAAAAAGTTAAAATTCCACAAACCCCTTGTATAGAAAGCAGTTGCAAATTATTGATTCACCAATGGCATCAACAGAGTTAGCAAAAGCTTTATTGAAACACAGACTACTCTGGCAAAAAAGATCTGAAAAAAAACCTCTTGTGATTCCTAAAGAAACAAGATCAAGAGGGTCAGAAAACGTTTTTGCTTGAGTCTGAGACCACTCTCAAGCATCTGACCAATCAGATACAGTAAAAAACTCTCTAATGCGACCACTTAATGAACAAACATGACTGTCTTCATAAGCAGATGGTTGCTTAATGCAGGATGAAAGTTATGCAGAAAGCTCCTGCATAACTTTCGTCCTGCATTAAGCTACCACCTGTTTTTGCCACTGTGAATTATGTCCCTTTTTGGTGGTCGCATTAGAGGTGTTTTACTGTACTTGATAATGAATTCAGATTCAGGGGTTTTATAACATTGGACCATGCTCTCTAGGATGAATAAGGAACACATTTCTAATGTTTGCACCAACATAGGTCTAATGCTAAATAATAATGGCATGTTGTAGTTTAATGCAGGGCGGAAGACATAAGGAAAGCTCCCGCAGGAGCTTTCTGCGTTACGTCCGTCCTGCAATAGACAACCCATTGCTTTAAAAGATTTTTGTGTTTATTCCTCAGTTCGTTGTTTAGAGGGTTTTTACAGTAATCTCCTGCTGGAGGCTTCTGCATTACTTTCGTCCTGCATTAAGCAACCACTTGCTTTTAAAGACATCTACATGTATGTTTTTTTCCTAAATTCGTTGCTTTAGAGGAAGTGTATTTGGTGATACAATTGAACTTCGATATCTCGAACTCGGATAACTCGAACTTCGGGATAACTTGAACTAAAAATTCAGTCCTTACAATATAGAATTGCTCTAAAATGCATTACTACATTATCTAGAAACACGCGTGACAACTTAATGCAGGTCTAAGGTAATGCTAAAAGTTCCTACAGTAGCTTTCAGCATTACTTCACACCTGCATTAAGCTGTGAACTTAAGAAATTACCCAGGTCAGAAATAGGATCGCTCGAACTTCTGTTATATCGAACTAATTTGTGTGAAGTTCGAGATATCAAAGTTCACCTGTAACTTTAGAACAGTCTGATCTGAATCTATCCTGTCTGCAAACGCATTTAAAAGGCGTATCTGTAGAAGAAGGGCTATTTTGATACGCACATTATATAAAATCAAGTGACATCGGTCACTTCTAATGACACTGTCACATGATTTGATTTTATGTGCGTACCTAAATAGCCCACTGTGGTAATTAAGTCCATAGTATGGCAATATTGACACGACCCAACGGAACTACACCCTCATTTTAAAGTGGACAAAAAACTTGGCTGGTTTGGAACCAATTTATATTAGCCTCATTTTCCTCTGAGCCTGGGTCGTTGAGAAGGTCTCTCAGTACACATGTCCAATATGTAGTACGAATCAGTCCATTCTTTTTCATTTCAGGGTTTCCCCTGCAATAATGCTCTTTTACCGATGTGGCAGCTAGAAAACAAGTTGTTAATAAAATACAGTAAAACCTCTCTATAACGGGCACTAACTTGCATCAAGTATTTTGTGTTAAAGGCATGTGGCTGCTTTAAAGCAAGGTGAAAGTAAAACAGAACGCTCCATATAGGAGCGTTCTGTTTTACTTTCACCTTGCTTTAAGCGTCCACCTGCCCTAAATACCAAACTAATTAACACAATTTAGTGGCTGTTATAGAGAGGTTTTACTGTAGTGTAGACTCTAGCTAGAAAGTTTCTGCAGGAGCCATCTTAAGCGTGTCTACACTGTTTACACACGCCCCTGTTAGGGAAAGTATGCATCCAATAAAAATTAAATAATCAAGAAAAAATCGATATCCGGCAACTCATAGGGAAAATTCGCGATCTGACAGATTGGATCCTAATGAGATGCCGAGTTACTCGGCTGTTCCTAAGGACCCAAGCTGTTTGACACTCGGATAGTATTTTCTCCAAAGCCCGAATTATTCAGAAAACATTTAAAAGTTAAGCAACCTAGAGTTAGAGAAGATATTATTTTTGTAAGCACGAGCAAGATTGATTGGCTACTAAAAGGGCTCACGTGCACTGCAAAATTGCTATGCATACGGGTCACACTTCTTATGTATATTTCCTATATCATTTAATATAATTAACTCTTTCCTCCATATAAACAGCTTTTCATGCATTTACAGACAGAATAGATCCGGATCAGACGGCTCCTATAGGAGTCGTCTGATCAGGATCTGCTCTGTTTGCTAATGGAATTAGATAGTTCTGTTTCTAAATTGGCTACAATGCTCCACCTTCCACATTTCATTGCTACTGTTTTGTCTCTATATTCATATTCAGTAGGTATTAAAATATGGAATAAAATTAATATAGAACAGCGAAAGGGTTAAATCCCGGGTCATTCAGACTTAATTTAAAGATTTTCTTCATGAATATTCATATACGAAAACGTATGACATCATGTATATTAAATAGATTAATATCTATTTATCATTACTTACATTATCATACAAGAGCATGACTCTGCTCTATGAGGTAAAGAGTTAAATTGATTCAAGCCTCATTTTCTAAGTGAACTAGCCCAAATATGCATTGTGGACCAGTCTAGCTTTCTTTTAAAGGTTGATCCTGCAAGAATTCTTTTGCAAGAAGTAACTTGTAAAGCAAACAGTGCTGATCGTTACCAGATGGTTCTTTTAGGAGTCCTCTGTTCCCGGTGACCACTATTGGCCTGTTCCAACAGTAGACACACGTGGGTCAGTTGGTAATACTCTATTAGCGCATCTACTTCTTGAACTGTTTATCAGTTGTGACCTTTGGAATGTTTTTATTAAGCAACAGTGCAACCCATAATTAGATAGCTCCTTCAGGGTCCAATGTTATAAAACTGCTTGAGAATGATCTCAGGCTCAAGCAAAAAGCTTTTTAAAACCGGAGCCAGACATCCTCTGCTCTTGGTCTACACTGTCTGCATGTCTGCATTTTCCAACATTACAGAACCCGTCTTAAGCGGCCATTCATTTATTGAACATAGGAACTTTTAAAAAGCAGGTGATTGCAAAAGTAATGCAGAATAATCCTATAGAATCTTTCTACATTACTTTTGACCTGCATTAAGCTACTCCTGCCTTACATACCCATTATTAGACCTCTTTTTGATGGCCACTTAGACAGATTATACTACTGTATTCACAAATGAATTAAGTGTAACTATCCTACTAGTGAACCTACTTCTTAGTGGAGTGGATTTGGCCGACGTCTTTACACCCCCTGGTCACGTCACCGTACTTGTGCACCTCCAGTCTGTAGTAGAAGCCCGAACTGCTTGGCATACCCTCCAGCCTCATCGACATGGCCAACTGACCACCGAGACCGTTGTTAAACTGAAAATATAACGATAGACAAATATTTTCCTCTCTTTAACTCCTTCCATCATATAAAGCCCCTTCACACTTTTGCAAATAGAGTAGACCCTGATCAGGCAGCGCCTACAGGAGTGTCTGGTCAGGGTCTGCTCTGTTGCTTCTGAAATTGTAATAGATTAAACACTACACTTCTACCAATACAAAAAAAGTCCTGTGTACAAATGCCATTATAAAACTGTAATAATAAATATTCATGATGTCATTGTTTGTTACATGAATATTCAACAGGGAAGGGGTCAAGCTGAAACTATCGCATGCACGTGACCAAGGAAAATCAGTCTCGATGTCTGACTTGGTGTTGTAGGATGAAGTAAACGACCAAGTTATGAGTTTAATACAAACGCGTGTCTTTAAATAATCTGTTGCAAATACGAACTATTTTAAATTAACCCATTCCCTCCTAGACTTGTTTCAGACCCAATGTCTTTGAATAAATCTTCCGAAAAGGAGAACTTACTAGAGAAAAGGAAACATTTAAAAGTGTGTAATATTTAAACCATAATGATAAATAGAGCATTAGCTCCTATGGAGCAAATTTGCTGTTTTCATAATAAATGTAGTTTAAAAAAAGAGACTTTTACAGAGGCGCCCCAAAAGGCGTCAGTAGGACGTAATGGATTAATTCTATCTGAGAAAAGTTTAAGTCAAATAGAGACCTTGTATAGAGGTAATAAACGATTTGATACAGTGACACCGCTCAAATCCAGCCACTTTATTAACCCTTTCTCTTATGTAAGCGCATTTTGACGTATCTGCAAACAGAGAAGACCCAGATCAGACGGCTCCTATAGGAGCCGTCTGATCAGGGTCTGCTCTGTTTGCTTATGGTGTAATATAGATCTGATTCTACAGCTTCTGCCTGAGACAAAATGTCCTGTGTTCATATGCCATTATAAAAGAATAATATTATTAATATTCATGACGTCATTATTTCCTACATGAATATTCATCAGGGAAATGGTTAATACATATAGGTATCTTTAACCCTTTACACCATGGATATTCATGAAAGAAATGATGGCACCATGAATATCAGATATCTTATTTTTAAAACGGGATATTAACACGTGAATGTTTGTAAAAGCAGAGACTATAAAACCAGATCTATATCTTTCCAAACATAAGCAAACATAGCAGACCCTGATCAGACAGATCCTATAGGAGCCGTCTGATCTGTATCTCCTCTGTTTGCAAAAGCGTAGAAAGGCGTATTTATGGGGTAAGGGGTGAAAATAGACGAATGCCTAATGCAGGATGGAAGTAATACAGAAACCGGCGGGAGCTTTCTGCTTATTTTTCGTGCTGCATTAAGCTACCACATGTCTTTTGATACCTTTACTCCACAAATACACCTAGTAGGAGCCGTCTGATCGGGGTCTGCTCTGCTTGCTTGCATAACTTAACACAAATCTGATTATACAGTTTCCATCATGATTGGACAGGTTCTACTTAGGACATGTTCTACTGTATATTTTATGAAGATTTGCTCAGTTTGCTAAAGGTTATAAATACTCAGGGAGACAGTAGTGCCTACCGTGCACCCCTAGACTTTTTCATGGGTACCAAAATGTTCAGAAAAGTGTCCTGAATCAGAATCGCGAATGTACTCAAACTTAAATTCTTTTACATGTAGGCTATGTGTATTTTAACCGTTTCCATGGCAACCCCCCAGTTTTCGTAATGATGACCCATACCTACACATTTGCCCATATCACAGCCAGTTTTTGTCCTAAAACTATAAAACTGGTACCAAATGGAAGATAAGACATTGTGCTTTTATTTCTAACTTGTTTTTTTTTAATTACCTTATTTGCATACTCATGAATATTAATGAGAACATTAAAAATAGTAAAAAGGGTATAGAAATAACGTAAACCTTTCATTTTTTATCCTATAAATATCAGAAAATAACTTCAAATGCAGTTTAACATGATGACAAAACCCCAGGAAACAAAATATCCAATTTGAGGACCATAGCATTAATTTTAAGCACCATTTTCACCGTTTCCATGGCAACACCCTAGTTTTCGTAATGATGGTCCGTACCTGCAAAATCGTCCATATCACAGCCAGTTTTTGTCCAAAACCTATAAAACTGGTACCAAATTGGAGATAGGACATTGTGCTTTTATTTATAATTTGTTTTTTTAAATTACCTTATTTACATACTCATGAATATTAATGAGAACATTAAAAATAGTAAAATCAATATAGAAATAACGTAAATTGTGTAAACTATTCACTTTTTATCCTGCAGATATCAGAAAACAATTTCAAATGCAGTTTAACCTGATGACAAAATCCTCAGAAAACAAAATATCAAATTTGAGGACCAAAAATTTAACTCTAAGTAACTTTTTAACTGTTTCCATAGTAACCATTCATTTAACTCTGTTCACACATTTTTGTTCGTCGACACCTACCTGCAAAAAGCTTCCATATCACAGGAAGTTTTTGTGCTAACTGTAAAAAACTGGTACCGAATTAAAGCTAAGTTAAAATAGTGTGCTTTGGTTGAAAGGCTATAATTAGGAATTACCTTATTTGCATAGTTGCAGGTATGTAAACGCTCTGTAATATGAACAATCAGGTTAGAATGGTTGCCTAGGAAACAGATATATCACCATCAGTGCTATGGTCCTCAAATTGGATATTTTGTTTTCTGGGGTTGAGTTTGAGTACATTCGCACGGTAGGCACTACTGGCTCCCTGAGTAAAACCGACATGGGAATTTTGAAGGCTGGTACAGTAAAACCTCTCTATAACGGCCACACATTTTCATAAAATATTTGTGTTAAAGGCAGGTGGCTGCTTAAAGCAGGGTGAAAGTAAAACAGAACGCTCCTACAGGAGCGTTCTGTTTTACTTTCACCTTGCTTTAAGTAGCCACTTTCCCTATTTACCAACTAATTAACACAACTTAGTGGTCGTCAAAAACATTGCAGACAGTTTGGATATGTATGAGACTGCTCAGTTCAAATGCCCGAGGTTATAAAAGATGTTTTGCTCGAGATTCAAGCGAACTGCAAAATCTCTTCAGTAAGATACTTGAGAATGAAGTGGTTTGATTTGTGCTGATTAACGTCCGTTTCTGCTAACTATGGGCTAATTGAGCGTCCCCAGAGTGAGGGGACCGGATATAGAGAAAACCGGGCGCAATGCACTACTCTTTTTAAAGATTATTATGCAATAGTTTTGATAATTCTTTGCATAACAGGTACATATGCTAACGCCATTGCAAACAGAGTAAACCCAGATCGTACAAGAGCCGCCTGATCAGTCTGCTCTTTGTGCTTATACAACTATTTCTCAGTAGAACCTGTCTTAAGCGGCTATCATTTTTTTTACTATGAGTCTGTAATGCAGGTGGTAGCTTCCGTGAATTCAGCAACCGCATTAAGACTCCCATGTTCAATAAATGAACGGCCGCTTAAGACAGGTTCTAATGTAGATCTCATTTGTGTTTATATGCCATAATAATCAACCAACTCATTAATATTCATGATGTCATTTCTAACATGAATATTCGTGGAGTAAAAGGGTTAAGGACATGTAGCCCCAATTAACCCTTTCGGCGCCAAGTTTCTAATTGTCGTCTCAACGCGGCCGTCTGCAATCCAAGTTTGTTGAATCATTCAGTAAAATAAGAAAATGAGATAAATAAATGCAAATTTCAAAGGAATAACGCACATATATAGAAATAGAGATTGAGAGAAATATTGAAGTCCCTGATCAGACGCCGCCTTGGAAAGGTGAAAGGTTTGAGTATTGCACTCTGACCTTGACCTAATTTGTCAAATGAGTAGACCTACTACCCTATTACTATAAATATTCGCAAATTCTCCATTCTTCCTTCTCCATGGGAATAAGTCAGTTTGGCTTCATTTAGGAAAAAAATTAAACTGATATAGTAGCAAGTAATGTAGACCCTGATCAAATTGCTCCTGAAAGCTTTTCCATTTGGCTCCATTTAGGGAACTTTAGACAGACAGACAGAATAGCAAATAGTGTAGACCCTGATCAAACTGCTCCTTTAAGCTTTTTCATTTGGCTCCATTTAGAAAACTTTAAATTAGACAGACAGAATAGCAAATAGTGTAGACCTTGATCAAACTGCTCCTTTAAGCTTTTTCATTTAGAAAACTTTAAATTAGACAGACAGAATAGCAAATAGTGTAGACCCTGATCAAACTGCTCCTTTAAGCTTTTCATTTGGCTCCATTTAGAAAACTTTAAATTAGACGGACAGAATAGCAAATAGTCTAGACCCTGATCAAACTGCTCCTTCAGGAGCAGTTTGATCTTGGTCTGCACTATTTGCAGCAATTCCTCTATCGGAAAACTTATTAATTTGGGCATGTCATAAAAGAGACAAAAAACAAACAAAAACCGACTGATAATGAATGTGATGGATGACACACACACACACGTGCTACCATTCAATTCTAGCCATATATCATAGAAATGCGTTTCATCAACCCTCTAGCCTTCACGTGCCTTTGTTTTTTTGTATAAAAACTGGGCCACCTCGAGATGTTCATTCAGGGCTCTTGATATAATGAACAATGGTACCATGAATATCAATAAGATGAATATTTAATTTATAAGTGCAAGTGCACGCAGGACATTTTAGACATGAAAGAAACTGAAGATTCAACTTTATATAACTTCATAAACTGATTAGATGATCATATAGGAGCCGTCTGATTTAGGTCTATTCTGTTTGCAAATGCGTCAACAGTTCAAAATACGTCTTTATAAGGTAGATTTACCATTTCCCCCATATTAACGCCTTTAAATAGTTTGGGGAAAAAATGGAATGGATTTTAGATATACTCGTAGAACATCTGTGCAAGCAAAAGTGACTTATGAATCAATCTAATAACACCAGCTAGTCCTTAAAGGATCACAGTTTATAATTAATACTGACCTGTTGACGGAAACGAATTTTTCCGTGAATGTCCGTAAGTTGTCTCGAAGCTCTTATCAATGGTACCATCTCACACTCGCCGAAAACGGTGTCTGAAGAGAAGCAAACATGTCAATTGACGTGAACATATACTTTGAACATGGGAGATACAACTTTGCAAACAGAGTAGACCCAGATCAGACGGCTCCTATAGAATCTAATTCAACAGTTTCAGTTAATGCAAAAAACAGCAAGTGTTCATAGATCATTATAATAATAAGCTTATGAATATTTATGATGTCATCAATTCTTACGTTATCTATCAGGTCAAATCTTAAGCCCTTTACTCCATGCATATTCATGAAATAATGTATGAATATTAATTACCTTAATATTGATTATTTCATAACAAGAACAGTTTTGATCCTTGCACAACCTGCAGAACTAGATCTATTATTATTCCATTTTAAGCAAACAGAGCAGACCCTGATCAGACGGCTCCTATAGGAGCCGTCTGATCTGGGTCTACTCTTTTGGCAGAGACTTGGAAAAGCGTATTTATGGAGGAAAGGGTTAAGGTTTACAAATTGGATATCTGCGACTAGAAAAAAAATACATGTATTATTCAGATCATATGACTCAAAGAGTGAAGAAAAATGAAGGAGTATTCCTTTGCCATTGAAACCCTTGTTACTGAATTTGCCGAACAAATGGTGCATACCCTGACCAGAGGACTCCTTCACTGTTTGCTGATATACATTATAAAGATATTAGGTTTAACGTTACGATTTATGAGAAAAAAATAACCAAGTCAAATACGGTATGGTCAATGTTTGCAGTAGTAGTTATACATTTTATATAGAAATTCAGCCTCCTGTTCACTGGAAAAAAAATAACATCTAACACATATATTTTTGTTTGAAACAACACCAGACCGAAAAGACGAATTTAACGCAATGGTTAGGTTTTACTGCTAGGCCAAGTTGCAACACTGGACGCGCTTTATGAAAAATAAATTGTCAAAAGTTTATTGAAATTTATCTACTTAGTGAATATTCTTGTAAGAAATAATTGCGACATGGATATCAACTAGATAAGTTATTCGTCAATGTATTGGTATTTATTTGGGATGCATTTCAGTTTCCTAACTGATCGACACATACCGATAAAATGTTGCTGTACAGCAAGAACAGTTACAAGTATTCGAAGAAAATTGTTTATTTTGTATCACAGGAGCATTTTTCGATATAAATTCAAATTAACAGTCTTCATAATAATGATTAAACATTACAAATACCAAATGATTCCCTCTAATGGACCACTTAATGAATAAACATGGATGTCTTTGTAAGCAGATGGTTGCTTAATGCAGGACAAACGTAATGCAGAAAGCTCCTCTTGGAGCTTTCTGCATTACTTTTGTTCTGCATTAAACTACCATCTGCATCTAGCACCCAGAATTATACCTCTTCTAAGTGGTCGCATAAGCGGTGTTTTACTGTACCAAATTTGAAGTTTTTTTTTTAAAAAATTATGCTTTTATTGTAGGGACCATCAGTTGAAATGTGAGAATGAATGTTCATTATGGGTTTATCAGAGTACGTTATCTCGTGAATTCAGTTGTTGAAATTAACAGTTCACTCCTTTCTAAAGAAATAATAATTATGCTGAGGGGCTAGCGAGCCCAATTGCTCTTTGCTCTTTGTTCTTTGCCCTTTGCCATTTGCCCTTTGTTTATATTATATTACTATGTATGACCTTCTCGCACTAAGCATCGAATGACAACAGGCACCTGTCGCGCATCTGTGCAAAAACTAATACAACATTCGATGAAATAGTTGTGTCTGATATAAGACATAGTACATATACTAATTTGAACTTATAAGATAAATTAGATCTGAGCGTATAATTGACATGAAAGTGACCGGTGTCAAAAATACCTTTATTTATGAACCTCTGTGCGAATTTGACGAAACTTGTGTCTTGGTAAGGTAATACATGTATTATTATTTCTTTCCTTATGAGCGGTTGTATATGAACTGGTCAAGTAAGGGATATTCATAATCTCAATTATTATTATTTAAATCTCTTTAATAGAATTTGGGGTAAACAGTAAAAAATCAGGTACTGATTAGAGAGCTCCTATAGGAGCAGTTTGATCTGGGTCTACTCTGTTTGCATAGGCATGGAACGACGTTTTATGAGGTTAATACAGAGCCATTATATACATTTACATATATATAGTAAACCCTCTCTATAACGGCCACCAAATTATGTTAATTAGTTGGAATTTAGGACAGTTGGTTGCTTAAAGCAAGGTGAAAGTAAAACAGAACGCTCCTATACCTTGCTTTAAGCAGCCACCTGCCTTTTACACAAAATACTTGATGTAATTTAGTAGCCGTTATAGAGAAAGTATACTGTATATATAAAACAACACAAAATAGACGGTACATGTTAGAGGCCGGCGTCTGATCATGGTCTATACTGTTGGCCAATTAGTGTAGACCATAGACAGACGTTTATGGCGTTGTGGCTAATCTGATCTGGATCAACAATGAAAACTCCATGGAGCAGCACTTGCATGTTACGTCCCTTAAAACCTTTACAGCGCGGGAAATGAGTCACTGGTGGTTTTTGCAAATAGTGTAGACCCAGATATTAGGGTTCCTAGAGGAGTCCTCTCATTTGGGGTCTGCACTGTTTATCATGCTACACTTTTCTTTAGAAAAAACCTAAATATTTACCATAAGCTTTGTTTGAATTTTAAACCCTTTCCTCCATAGGCTATTTTAGACCCAACCTCTTTGAATTAATCTACCAAAAAGGAGCATTAACTAGAAAAAATGTTTTTTTTTTTAGAATTTTGTAGTTTGAAACCATTTTGATAAATAGAGCATTTGCTCCTATAGGAGCAAAATGCTCTATTCATCACAATGGTTTCAAGAAGTGACTATTACAGAGGCATGGAAAGGCGTATTTATGGAGAAAGGGTTAAATAGTCCATTTGAAAATTCAGCATTGTAACGGTTAAGGGCCGTTCTGTGCTTACCCTCGGGGTAGACTATTTCCGGTTCTAATTTACTGGCAGGCATGGTCTCGATTACTTCGCCCCACATGCTTGGAAGCTTGAACCTGGCAAACTGGTCTGAAATAAACAAACATCAAACTTGTTATTATTATAGTAGAACCTGTCTTAAGCGACCATTAAAGGGGGGTATAATTATGGGTTTGTAAGGCAGGTGGTAGCTTAATGCAGGTCAAAAGTAATACAGAAAGCTCATATAGGAGCTTTCTGCATTACTTTTGCCCTGTATTAAGTAACCATCTGCTTTTCGAGATTCACGAGTCCAATTAATATAAGGTCGCTTAAGATAGGTTCTACTGTATATATATTACTGGACCCTTTACTCCAGGAATATTCATGTAAGAAAAGGTGAATTTAGCATTATTTTATAGTTGCATTTGAACAAAGACACATTTGGCCAGAGGAAAAATCTATTTAACCATATCTGTATTATTAAATAAACAGAGCAAATATTGATCCGACAGCTCCAAAAGAAGTTGTTTGGCCTGGGTTTACTCTGTTTGCAGAAGCATAACTGTGAGTATATGAAGTAAAGGGTTAATATATCCAATTCCACGATGCCAAGTCGGTAGAAAGCTCGCTTTTGAAGCTAGAGGTCACATGTTCGAACACTGACCGGGTTAACAATGACTTATTACCATTATAATTACAGTAAAACCCTTCTAATGCGATCACCAAAAAGGGACATAATTCACAGTGGCAAAGGCAGGTGATAGCTTAATGCATTAAGCAACCACCTGCGTATGAAGACAGCCATGTTTGTTCATTATATGGTCGCATTAGAGGGGTTTTACTGTATTACTACATTTCATTATTATTACTATTATTATTATTATAATCTATTATTATTATTATTTTTATTATATAATTATTATTATCATTATTGCTATTTTCATTAGGGCCTTGCACTGAAAATGCAGGAGCCCTATAGTAATAACAATTTCTGTCTGTCTGTCTGTCTGTCCGACTGTCTGTCCATCCGTCCGTACAACAACACTTTTGACGTGACGCGATAACTCAAACAGTACTTCACATATTGGTTTCACATTAAGGACATATGCTTAGTATCATCAGAGGAAAACGCCTATACTTTTGGGGTTGAATCAGATCACTATGTCTAGAGTTATCTGCCATTGGTTACAGGGCCCTCTCTGACTGAGTCAGTATTCTAGTTATTATTATCTACTGTACAGCATAGGACATCGCTGTTAATGTGGTAATAAATTATAATCTCTGATTTACAATTATTTATCTCATAATCTCTGATTTACAATTATTTATCTCAATCATTTACTTATATACGTGACATGGCAATTTGCCGGAGCTACCACTACTATTGCCACTACTTATAAAATCCATAGAGATGTCAGTCAGTAACACAAATCAATTAGATACACCATGTTCAAATACTCGGTCATGTGTCCAGGGGGAAATATGTTGACCAGGAAACCGTCTTGATCTATATTAGGTTTTTTGTATGCGACTGTCAGTGCAGAGTTTACAATATATAGCTGATAGAAATTCCAGATAGTTCACCGCAGTGTAAATAACTTCAACGGACAGACAACACAATTATCGGTCATCAATACATATAAAAAAGCTATAAATGACCATCGGACAGACCGTAAACGTGCATCAGAGAGCCACGCCAAAACAGTCGTGATACATGGCCCAGAAATGTAAGACTGTGCGGCCTGGCGATGAGTAACGCAGAAAAGAATCAGAGGTGTTATTCCTTAAGCAAACAGAATATACCCTGATCAGACGGCTCCTACAATAGTTTTCTGGTCTGGCTCTACTCTGTTTGCAAACGCGTTTACTTGAAGAAAATGGTTAACTCTTTACGCCATGAATATTCGTGTAAGAAATAATATATTTTTGAATATTAATTAGTTTAATATTTAATATAGGATATGAACAAGATAAGTTTTTGGCCTGGTAATTACTGCAAAATCTAAGTTACTATATTAACATGTTACGTCATATTGGCATCATTTGGTGCCTCTGTAAAAGTCAATCTTTGAAACCATTGTGACAGATAGAGCATTTGCTCCAAAGGAGCAAAGGCTTTATTAATCACATTGGTTCCAAAACTAGATAATTCTATTTTCTTCCTTTTCAGTAGATTTATTCAAAGAGGTTGGATAAAAACTAGCACATGAGGGAATGGGTTAATATGTGTGAAGATGCCCCTACATTCACCTATTTTATCATGGTTATTCTGCAGACTGAGCACACATGTTCATCTCATCTCTCTCTATCTCTCTCTCTCTCTTAATCATTCTCTCTCAATCTCTCCCTGTCTCTCACTCACTTTCACTCTCACTTAAACATAACTAATACTTTTCTTTGAATATGCGTATTTTTGTTAGGTTAGCTATCATTTTGCGTTGTACTTTGTTATTGAATTTCCAGTAGAGGAAGGACTTTGTTGCCCAATCCCATTTCTGCTTATTAGGAATTAAAATGTGTTTAAAACTTTAAACTAACTGCAGAACCAAATCTATATAATGTCATAGACAAATAGAGCATACTCTGACCAGACGGCTCCTACCGAATTGCAGGAACCGTCTGATATTGGTTGACTCTGTTGGCAAAGTCGCCAAAGTGACAACGAACCTCTCTAGGACACAGGTTGACTCTGAAGTTTTAAACCGAAAGTAGACTTACAAACCGAAAGTAGTGACTTTCGCCGATATTAATATCAAGCTTGTAGAGCTATTTAGAATATTATCATTTGAAGAAATTGTGAATACACGATATCCATTCATGCTATCAGACCGGGGCAATGCCTTATAGACCAGTTACATGGTGTTTCGACTTGACTTATAGCGTATTTCTATTTCGAACGTCAGAGTCAACCTGTGTCCTAGAGGGGTTGGTTGTCACTTTGGCGACTCGTTGTAAAAGCGTGTTAATATTCTGAGAAAAAACAGATGACTGCTCATAAAGAGTGATGATTTCTTTGATAAATGAGGCACAGTTTATGGAAATCGGTGGTCAAATAAGCTTTCAAGGACGATCGCAGTGAATGAACCCATCGATTTTTTAGCAGATTTCGGCCGGAGTTGAATACATTGTACCTTTTACTTATTTTATAGAGCAGGGGTTTTCGCGATTTTTTTTTTTTGATTTTTTTTATTATTATTATTATTTTATTTTATTTTATTTATTTGTATGTGTGTGTGTGTGTGTGTGTGTGTGTGTGTGTGTGTGTGTGTGTGTGTGTGTGTGTGTGTGTGTGTGTGGGGGGGGGGTGTTAGGTCAGAAAACTATATTTTGGTATGTTTTAGATACTTATGACATGTGCTTAAAAATAAGGTATTTATGATGTAGTGGTTGTTGTTGAGACATAGTATGCGAAGGGCACCTGTGGCCTGGTCAGACTTAATTAAAGCTTTGGTCATAACATGGTCAGACCTAATACTATTTTAGGATCAGACTGTACGTATTAGACAGTAATAGACATAGTCTATGAATCACAGCAACCGGAACAATGATGTAAAGTAAAATCTGTCTTAAGCGACCATCAAATGAGGTCTAATTAAGTAAGATAAGATAATGTTTTGTTTAATTATTGTGACTTGTGCATTGCACAAATATATAAATGACAATAAATTAAATAACAAACTCACAGGTAGCACCCGGCCCATTGGGCCTATAAGTCACCAAAATTAAGACAGATGGTAGCTTAATGCAGGTCACAAGTACAATGTAATGGAGAAATCCCCTATAGAAACGGTACGCATTGCTTTTGCCCTGTACTAAGTAGCCCATCTCTTTAGGATTTTTATGACTTATTATTATAGCTTTTATTGTACACAAAACCGGAAATGACATACACTTACATACAGCAAAACTCCAATAATTCGAACTTTTAGTACAAAAGAATTTAGACCCATTTAGCCAAGTGTCTGCTTAATGCAGAGTGAAAGCTCACAGAAAGCTCCCAGAAGAGCTGTCACCTGTCCGAATGATCGATAGTACGTATATCTTTGAGTGTTCGAATAATCGATAATTACTGTAGTTTTACTGTCGCACATTTCATTACGTATGCAACCAGGGTACATCTAAAGTTGTAAGAACCTGTGACCCAACCCAATATCCTCTAATATAGAAAAAATATGTATAATCTGACCAGATTAGATACTGGCCAGACGCCCAGTAACTCGGCGACTCATCAAGATCCAAACTATCCGTTACTTTGGAAATGTTTTTGAAAGAAAAAATGGGGAAATATTAAACGAACAAAAAGTGTAGCAGACGACAATTTTTTCCAGACGACACTATTTGGCAGGAAGAATTAATTAACGCGCCTTTAACCCTTACAGTGCGGGACACGAGTCACTAATGTCATTTGCAAACAGCGTAGACCCAGATGAGAGGGCTCCTAGAGGAGCCCTCTCATCAGGGTCTGCACTGTTTGTCATGTAACACTTTTCTTTAGAAAAATCCCTAAATATTCACCATAGGTTTTACCTGTTTGAATTTTGGAATAGTCCATTTGAAAAGTCAGCGTTGTAAGGGTTAATGTATTAATAAGTCTACAGTGGTATACAGTAACAACTCGATGGTTTAATAATGAAGAAGTGTTGCCTTTTTTAGGCAGGTGCGTGCTGAATGCAGAGGGAACGCCACGCAGAAATCTCCTAGATGAACTTTCTTCACGAGGCTCATCCTGCATTAAGCTGTCACCTGTGTTAAAGATAAATAATGATACGTATTTAAGTGTTCGAATAATCGAGTTTTCGCTCTAATTCGATATGCATTGACAAAAAACAACAACAAAGTACTGAAGATAAATTTTACCAGCTGATGATGGATAGGGCATTGATGTAATAGTTTTATATGTCATACTTACATACATTAACCCGCCTAATATAACGGTCGCAGTTTGAAACAGTATTCGTCATGGGTCTATATAATTTATAGTCTCACTTAGCCAATGAAAATGATCTGTAAACGTTTTATTTGTCCCTCAATTTATGATAGTAAAACAAAATATTTGTTATTTCATTTCTATTATTTAACCCTTTACTCCATAAATACGCCTTTCTACGCATTTGCAAACAGAGTAGAACCTGATCAGACGGCTCCTATCGGAGCCGTCTGATCAGGGTCTGCTCTGTTTTCTTATGATATAATATAGATATGCATTCTGCAGTTTCTGCCATCTAACTAAATGCATGATGCAATTATTTCTTATACAGTAAAACCTCGATTATTCGAATTTTCGTTATAGAAGAATTTAGACCCTTTTAGGCAGGTGACTGCTTAATGCATGGTGAAAGTCATGCAGAAAGCTCCTAGAGGAGCTTTCTGCATGACTTTCACCATGCATTAAGCTGCCACCTGTCTTAAAGAGCGATAATAATACGTATTTTAGTGTTCGGATAAGCGATAATAATACGTATTTTAGTGTTCGAATAATCGAAGTTTTACTGTATGTATATGAATTGAGTAAAACATTGGTGTCAAGCCTTTTCTCCATTTATACACAATTCGCATTTTTATAAATTTGCAAACAGAGTAGACCTAGAACTATTAATTCCTATAGGGACTGTCTGGTCAGGGGTTTGCTCTGTTTGCTTAACCATTTTCCTTTTGAATGTTCATGTGGCAATTAATTGATCATAAGTATTTATTAGCCGTCTGATCTGGGTCTTCTCTGTTTGCAAGTCATGGAAAGGCGATCGTGTGAAGGAACGGGTTAAATCATGTATAGATCATATACTAAACTGTCCGATATGGAAAAATATCCCTAGTTTCATTTACCATAATTAATCTTAACTTAATATTTAATTAATATTCATTAACCCTTTCCTTCGTATAAGCGCCTTAATACATTGAACCATTTCCCTGTTGTATGTTCATGTATGAAATCACAGGGGGCCATTTCGTGGGTCTACATGGTCTAAAAAGTCAAAAACATTGATTGGGTCGATTTAGTGTTATAATATACCACTAAATCGACCCAATCAATTGTTTTGACTTTTTATAACACTAAATCGACCCAATCCATTTTTTTGACTTTTTAGACCATGTAGACCGACGAAATGGCCCCCTGTGTATGAAATAATGGCATCATGAATATTTATAAGCTGAGTTTTCATAATGACATATGTACACGGGAGTTTTGTTTTAGTATTGGCAGAAACTGTAGAGTCAGGTCCAGTATAATTTCATAAACAAACAGAACAGACCCTGATCAGGCGTCTCAGGACTATAGAGAACGCGTTTATAGGAGAGGAATGGGCTAACACAACCCTGTGCAATATGTTTGTTACATTTAAAACAGGTATCATGCATCTCAGTCACATAAAGCTCCAAACAATTTAACCCGTTACTCCGTGAATATTCATGTAAGAAATAATGACATCATGAATATTAATTAAATCAATTGTTATAATAGTGCAATGACATTGGAAATTCTGTAGAACCATACCTATATCATATCATAAGCAATTAGAGCAGACCCTGGTCTGGGTTTACTCTGTTTGTAAAGGCGTAGAAAGGTGTATTTATGGAGTAAAGAGTTAACAATACGATATTTCAACCATATCCTGCTGATAAAAAAGCCAGCTCAAACTCTCCGTTCTATTTGAAGTTTTATATATCACCAGTTCGTCCAAGCTTATTAGAAACCATTGACTAAGTGCCTAACAGCTTAGATCCTGGTGCGACACAGAGTTACTCAGCACCTGGATCCAAGCTGTGATATTCCCGACATGCAACGCGTTTTAAAAAATGCTTAAAACTTACAAAATATCGTCTGTTTATACAGTAAAACCTCTGTACAACGGCCACTAAATTGTGTTAATTTGTTGGTACATATGTATAGAGCAGGTAGCTGCTTAAAGCAAGGCAAAAGTAAAACAGAACGCCCCTGTTTTACTTTCACATTGCTTTAAGCAGCCACCTGCCTTTTACAAAAATACTTGATGTAATTTAGTGGCCGTTATAGAGAAGTTTTTCTGTATGCAATGAAAATCGGTCGAATAAACGTCGAAGAAGACAGTATATCGAAGACCCCGACGTTATTAGCCGATGTATAAGTATTTATTCGGTTCGCGTTTTAGTTTCGTATCTGTTCGAAATAGGCGGATAATATTTTGTTGTGCAACAAAAAAGTATTATATTATATGTAGTTATCGACGAAAACGGTTTATTTTACACACATAGGTTTTGATATAAGATGAAATTGACAATGCTGTTTTTGAAAATGTACATTTAATGTAGAAACTTTCACTTTAACCCATTCTATTCTACTGACACCTTTTGACGCCTCTGTAAACGTCTTTTTTTTGAAACCATTGTGATTAATAGAGCATTTGCTCCTATGGAACAAATGCTATATTTATATCAAAGTGGTTTTAAAACTACAACATTCTAAACTTTTGCTTTTCTCTAGTAACGCTTCTTTGGAATGAGTTAATAAGTGTATCTACGTTACAACGATAATGTGTGAGGTCCGTGTCGATGCAAAAAAAAGTTTTATTGCACATAAACTCTGGTTCATTTTTGTGTCAAGATTGATATCGTTTCATATATTCAACGTTATAAATATCAAAACGTTATAAATATCAAAACTGAATCGACTCATTCTTATCTATGATACTTTAACCTTCATCCTGCTGTCTGCGATCTAACTCGCATTTGCAAACAGCCGTGATCCAGATGAGACACCCAGTACTCGGCGTCTCATCTGGATCACGGCTGTTTGACATTCTGTCAACAGTTTCCTAATAGCTTAATGGAAATGTGACATAGTCCAAATTGCACCAGATCCAAATTTGAGCAGACATTATTTTTGTACAGCGGAATGAGTATTAATGAGAATTGTTGAAGTGTTTTTGTTATCTTATTGTTTAACACTTTCCTTCAAATAAACGCGTTTTCACGCATTTGCAAACATAGTATAGGAGCCGTCTGATCAGAGTCGGCTCTGTTTGCTTTTGATATGATATAGATCTGATTTCTACATTTTTTGTCAAAGCAAAACATTTCCCTGAAAAGTTGTGCATTATTAACGTTCTGCTAATACATGTAACTATACATGACTATTGAACAGGGAAAGGGTTAACACTCCACCTGATAGAGACACCTTTAACGGGTTTCTTTTTCGAACAGAGTAGAGTCAGATCAAATGGCTCCTGTGGGAACCGTCTAATCAGGGTCTGCTCTGTTTGCGTATGGAATACTATAGATAGGATTGTACAGTTTCTACTACAGCAAAATTATGTGTTATAAATATTCAGCTTATTAACCCTTTTTCTCCATGAATATTCATGTAAGAAATCACAATGTCATGAATATTAATTAGATTCTTTTTTATGATGGCATATGAACGCAGGAAATGTTGGCCATGATTGAAACTGTAGAATCATATCTGTATTATTTCATAAGCAAACAGAGCAGACCCTGTTCAGACGGCTCATATAGCAGCCGTCTGATCAGGGTCTACTCTGTTTGCTAAGCAAAAGGCGTATTTATGGAGTAAAGGATTAATATTCATACATACACCATCTCTTAACCTATTCACTCATAGTGACGCCTTTTGACGCCTCTGTAAAAGTCATTTTCTGAAACCATTGTGATAAATGGAGCATTTGCTCCATAGGAGTACATTCTCTATTTATCGCAATGGTTTCAACACTAAACAATTCTTAAAAAGTTCATCTAGTTAATGCTCCTTTTCGGTAGATGCCTTCAAAAAGGTAGGATCTAAACATAGCCTTTGAGGGAATGGGTTAAAGAGGTAAATCTCGTTTTATTGTTATCATGTCATAACAGCGAGATAGTTGTAGTTACGGGATTTAGTTAACTGGAATAGGCGACATTCAACTATTTCGCTGCTAAATATTGTCGTCTGCATTTAGTGTGTCGTATGTTTCACTTTCTGTGGTTGAATTCTCTTCCTTTACCATTCAGAGACTATTATAACAGCACAAAACAGCTAAGATCAAAATGGCATGCCGTGTTACTCGGCGCCTCATCTGCGTGCAAATGTTTGCATGGGTAATCACATTGGTATAGAAAGTTTTAACCCATCACTCTATATACCCGCCTTTTAATATCTTTGCAAACAAAGTAGACCCATATTAGAATTAAGTGTTAACCATTTACTCTATATATCCACCTTTTAATACATTTGCAAACAAAGAAGACCCATATTAGAATTAAACATGAACTCTTTACTCCATATAACGATATATCCGCCTTTTTATACCTTTGCAAACAGAATACAGTAATTTAACCTCTCTAAAACACCCACTAAATTACATCAGGTATTTTGTGTTAAAGGCAGATGGATGCTTAAAGCAATGTGAAAATAAAACAGAACGCTCCTATAGGAGCGTTCTGTTTTACTTTCATCTTGCTTTAAGCAACCACCTGCCCAAAATACCAACTAATTAACACAATTTAGTGGTCGTTGTAGAGAGGTTTTACTGTAAATCCATATCAGAATTATTTTCGTTTTACATTCACCCTTTACCTAATAGAGACACCTATGAATGCCTTTTGCAAATAGAGAAGACCCAGGTCAAAACATTCCTGCAGTAGCCGTCTGATCTGGGACTGCTATGTTTATTTATGAAATTAAAGAAAATGCACAACTTAGATTTCTACTGTTTCCGGCTATTGCCAAATTGTTCTTGGCAATACGCCATTATAAAAAATGAAGCTAATTGACATTTACAAAGACGTTATTTCTTACATGATTATTCCTGGAGTAAGGGGTTAATTTAATGCATAATAAATAGAACAGGAAAACAGGTCTCGTTTTGTTCGGTCAAAATCCATGTCGTATGCATAAATGCAGTTTCGCTTACCTGTGCATTAAAGTTGCATTTGAAATTTTAATTCGACTGCCCATTTAAATAATAAATATTAATTTGTTACAGTTAAACCCCTCCAAATCGGAATTCTAGTAGAGAAGAAATTAAATAGTTTTAGGCACGTGGCTGCTTATTGCTTAATGCAGGGTGAAAGTTCTAGAAGAGTTTTCTGTATGACCTTCATCCTGCATTAAGTTGTCGCCTGTCTCTATAAGACATATATTTACAGTAGAACCCCTCTAATTTGACGACTTAATGAATAAACATGGGTGTCTTTATAAGCAGGTGGTTGCTTAATGCAGGACTAAAGTAATGCAGAAAGCTTTCTGTATTACTCATGTCCTGCATTAAGCTACCACCTGCATCTATCACCCAGAGTTATACCTCTTTTGGATGGTCGCATTAGAGGGGTTCTACTGTATACTTAATGTAACGTCGGCTTCATAGGAGAGGTTTTACTGTAATACAATGACATATACTACGAATACAGTAAATCCTCACATATCCAAACTATTATTCAAATAAATTGAGAACGTATTAGGCAGGTGGTGGCTTAATAGAGGGGCTTTCTATAGGAGCTTTCTGCATGATTTTCATCTTGCATTAAGCTTCTTTGTATGCAAAAGGCCTAAAAAGGACAGGGTTATCAAGTAAATGTGCGTACTCAAATATTAGATTTGTCATTTCTCCACCAATCCCTATGTTGTGATCACTCCGAGACGATTCTAAAGAGTGGTCACAAGATAGGGTTCGGCGGAGAAATAAAGAAGTTACGCTTGAAAATGTTTTAATTGACGCATCTTATCTGGAGCTCTGTTATCAAGTTAAGGGGATGACGATTATGTTCATGAGAATTTCAGCAGACATCTTATAGCAGAATTTGGAGAATAGACATTGTACCAGATTTGGTGTGAGCAGGAAGAAGCTAATTCCATGATGATAGCTCTGTAGAAAGCTGCAAACAGACCATTCCACATTTACCAGTTACATGTACCTGGGTGAAACACCATTGATGCCTTCTGCAAATAGGGTGGACCAAGTTCAGATGGATCCTGTAGGAACCGTCTGATCAAGATCTGCTGTATATGCTCATGGAAATACATAGATCTGAAATTTTACTATTTGCCATAGCAATGTATGTAAGTAGAACATGTCTTAAGCGGTCATTCATTTATCGAATAAGAGTTTTAAAAGCAAGTGGTTGCTTAATGCAGGGCAAAAGTAATACAAAAAACTTGTGTAGGAGATTTTACATTATTTTTGAACTGCATTAATCTACCCCCTGCCTTACGGACATACCCATGAGTAGACCTCTCTTTAGTGGTCACTTGTAAGACAGGTTCTACTGTAGTAGTTTAACCCTTTCCCTGATGAATATTCATGTAGGAAATAATGGCGTCATGAATATTAATAAGATTATTTTTTATAATGGCATATGAACAAAGGACAGTTTGGCTCAGGCAAAAACTGTAGACTCAGATCTACATTACAGCCAACATATAGGAGCCGTCTGATCTTGGTCTACTATGTTTAGAGATGCGTCAAAATGCGCGTACACAAGGAATATAACGAAATAAGAAAATACATACATTGCGGTTAAATAATATTAATAGAGGGAGGACTTTGTCACTCACCTACTTTCATAGACTTCCATTCAATTAGTGCCGGATCCTGTACCCTATAAATACCTCTATATACGCCTTTGCAAATATAGTAGACCCAAATCAGACGGCTTGATCAGGGTCTGCTCTGTTTGCTTATGAAATAATATAGATATGATTCTACAGTTTCTGCCATGTCCCAATAAATATGTCCGTGGTCATGTGCCATTATAGAAAATAATTTTATTAACATTCATGATGTCGTCATTTCGTAATTGAATATTCATGAAGTAAATGGTTAATGGCAATTAGATTTTGAAACAAATCAATTAAACTTTAACATAGAACGAACCCTCTTTTGGTGGTTTAACTTCCTCATCTAATATTCATTTTCCTTTCTTCTAACTCTGTGTGTTAGTTGACCTACCTATGTATCATTTTATGGATTAAGACACATTACGTTCAGATATAAAAACAATAACTATGACTAATATCGTCGCCCTTCAAAGCTGAAGGTCATTGTCGTAACTCTTAACATAAACGCATTTTCTCACCTTTGCACACAGAGTAGACCCTAATCAGACGGCTCCTGTAGGAGCCGTCTGATCAGGGTCTACTCTGTTTGCTAATGGCATGATATAAATCTATACCACAGTTTTTGTAAAAGCAAAATTTTACATGATAAAAAATCACTAATGCATATGCGTGAGATCATTTTTTCTTACATGAATATTGAACTGGGAAAGGGTTAAATAGTGACTTGTCAAAATGGAGCGTCCATCTTGTGAGATAAGATTACGTCCGTTATAGGATTTGAATAAAACAAAAAGCATACAGACCCTCTAGAAGTCCATTAATCGTGATCTACACTGTTTCAAGTGCCCGTGTTCTCGTTTCTCGCATTAAAAATGCCAGTATCGCGAGTAACTGAGGCCTGATCTGGTCCCGAGAGGTTATACAACTTTTTTTTTGAGTCGGACTACATTCTCAAGCATCGGATTGGTCAGATTGTGAGCTTGCTCAAAATCTGACAAGTCAGTTACTTAAGAATGAACTTAGACCCAGACTCAGAAGTTTCATAACCTGGAACCCATGTATCAACCCTTACCTCACTGTTAAAAATAATATCCGCTCAAATTTGGATCTGGTACCATTTTGACTACTTCCGAATCGATCAAGATTTTGAGAAAGTATTGACCGAGTGTCAAACAGCTTGGATCCTGATGAGACGCCGAGTTGCCCAGCGACGCATCTGGATAAAAGCTGGTGGCAAATGCGAGTCTGGTCAGACTTTGTGTGATAAGGGTTAGATCTGTTTTAACGCGATGTATTTATCTTCGTGAAGAAAAACAGCTGTTTTCAACAAACTAGCAAATGAAAATGTCGAGGCAGAAAACACATGTTTTTTCGTACCAAATAAACGTAGTGAGATGACAAATCTCAAGTATGAATCATTTGTGTAGTGTGTATTATATTCATGATTTACAGAGATAAATGAGTCTTCATTTCCTAGTGAACTAGTCCAAATATACCATTGGAATGGATCTAGTTTTGAAAGACACGTGGTTATATAAAATGTCATCTTATCCCTTAAATTTGATATCTGATTTGGGTGTACATGTATCTTGTTTACAATGCAATAAAACCATTTTCCCAGAGAGCGCATTAATTATCAAGTCTAATGCCGTGAATCAGTCTTCTCAAAATGATAATTTAACCCCTTCTGTACGGGACACAATCACTGGCACTTGCAAATCATGTAAACCCAGACCAGATGGCTCAAAGAGGACCCCTCTGATCAAGGTCTGCATTGTTTGTCTTTCAAAACACCCTCTAACAAGTTTAAAAGTACAAATTAGAGGTATGCAGGAAACCCCACATACAAAACAAACATCCACCCGAACAACACCACAAAAAGAAAACAGCAACATTTATTTTATGTATATAACTATCAAAACACAAAGAGACATACAAAGACAGAACAGACAAACAATAGGGGACAAATGGAAGTACCGCAGTGTAAACAGTGTAAATAAACCTATCCCTCTCCGACTTAACTACAACAATCGCGATGGCAAACACAGTTGTAAATTGCATGTAGAATGGAAACATATTTAAGTGAAATAAACTGGATCCACCTATCGCTTTCACACTGAGTAGGATTTCATACTGAGTTAAGCCTTTCATACTGAGTGAACTCTATAGTTAACCCATTCCCCCGTGTTGACGCCTTTTGATGCCGCTGTAAAAGTCATTTTTTGAAACCATTGTGATACATAGAGCATTTGTTCCATAGGAGCAAATACATGTACACTCAGCAAAACTGATAACCGTCACTTTTAAATTTATATTTTAAAGAGAAATATACTTCACAAAGTCTTCATTGTTTCAGCATAATTATAGTCCCTACCCTATTGCATACTGATCTACACAAATAACATTGCTGTCTAATGGCTTAGAAAGGCAATCGTTACCCTTTTTGCAAAAATGAAATAGAAATATTGCTGCATCCCTTTACAATATAAAAAACCAGGTGACGGTCTAGCAGTTTTGCCGAGTGTACTATATTTATTACATTGATTTCAAAAGCATGCACTTATAAAATATCCCTTTTTATTTAGTAAATGCTCCTTTTCAGTAGATTTATGTTTCTAAAAGTAATCTAGGAGGGAATGGGTCAAACGTCGATAAGATATTCCACTCCTGCAATTCAGCGTTGAAAAGTTTAAAGTTTACCCTTTCATACCGAGTGCCAGTGAGTGGACTCTACACGGAATACTCTCTCATACCGAGTGCCAGTGAGTGGACTCTACACGGAAACACTGGTGGGTTTACCCTTTCATACCTAGTGCCAGTGAGTGGACTCTACACGGAAACACTGGCGGGTTTACCCTTTCATACCGAGTGCCGGTGAGTGGATTCTACACGGAAACACTGGTGGGTTATTACACTGTGAAAAATCTGCTTCAGGGTTCACAGACGCCTACGTATAGGGTCTGACGTACGCATATCAGTGAATAATAGTTTTAATAGCGTCACATAACTGCAACGAAATTAATTTTAAGGACATTAGTTATGCTAATTAGCGTAATGTGAATTATTTGTTGTTGTTTGTGCGAGCTTCATACATTCATAAGTGTCACATTCTGTAAATGATACGAACAATTGCACGTAAGATTCACATTTTGCAATGTTAGCGCAAATGTTATGTTTCGTATCATATAACAGGGGTCAATATAAGATACGTAACTTTTCAAGAATAGCTCCTTTATTTCTCTACCAAACCCTATACTGTGACCACCGTTAAGAATCGCCACCCTTTAGAATCGTCTCTTCGAGACGATTCTAAAGAATTTTCACAGTATATTGTTTGGTAGAGAAATGACGAGTTCAGTATTTGAGTACGCATCGTTATCTGTAGCTAAGTATATGCATGAACCTTTCACTCCATGCACCATGCAAAGGTAGTGGCAATAGAGGTGTGACCTTATAGGACGTCCAGTCGTTCGTCTGTCTGTTCGTCCGCTGGATTCATTCCTGCACAAACCCTTTTTACATGCATGAGTAGATATTGATTTGAAATGATTTGACATAACTATACATACAAAGGCAACTTTTAGAACTTAACATACAGTAGAACCCCTCTAAAGTGAACCCTTAATGAATAAAAATGGATGCATTATAAAGAAGGTTGTTGCTTAACCCTTTCCCTGTTGAATATTCATATAAGAAATAATAACATCATGAATATTTATTAACTGGCATGTGTACACATGGATGTTTGGTATTGGTATGCTAAAATATTATTAACATTATAAATTGTAATGTGACATACTTAATAATTGTTTATATGTCAATAATTAACTCTTAAAGTTTTGTCTTGGCCACAAATACAAAGGCGAGAAAATCTGGCGGGAAAACTAGCTTATTGCCTATATAGATTACTTCGAATTTCGCGTTTGAATTTATGACCGAGACAGAAATTTACGAGCAAACACTGCTGTATACAATAGAACCCCTCTAATGCGACCACTTAATGGATAAACATGTGTGTCGTTATAAGGAGGTGGTAGCTTAATGCAGGACAAAAGTAATGCAGAAAGCTACCACCTGCCTCTACCACCCAAAATAATACCTTTTTAGGTGGTCCCATTAGAAGGGTTTTTACTGTAACCATGCATTGTGTAATAACATTTCATGCCATAAAAGTAATATTTTAACATGCATATGTATTTTGTGAACGTTATTTTGCAACATAAAGATGCAAATTTCTGCCTTTAAAGTAACCCTTTCCCTCTTATAAAACGCATGTTCGAGCATTTTCTAAAAGAGTAGACACGAATCAGACGGCACATGTATGTAGGATACTTGCTATGTATCCTTTTGAATAAATATCAACCTGATTCTATAGTTCCTTTGTTTGTAAGCCTGGCTACATATTATTCTAACTAATATTCATGAAATCATGAATTCTTGTATAAATATGTATGAGGTAAAGGGTTAAAAAGCGCATATCTATCCCCGATGTCTGCTTTTAGCAAACGTTTGACAAGTATCTAAGGATCCATAACCGTAACATCATTTAACACATTCCCTCATATTGGCGCCATTTGATGCCGTGAATATCACTTTCTGAAAACATTTTGATAAATAGAGCATTTGCTCCAAAGGAGCAAATACTCTTTTTATCACAATGGTTTCAAAAACCACACAATTCTAAAATTTTCTCTTTCTCTAGTAAATGCTCATTTTCGGTAGATTTATTCCAAAGAGGTTAGATCTAAATATAGCTTATGAGGGAATGGAATAATGGCGATCTCTGGATTTGAAATTGAATTTTGATCTAACAGCTAAGGTTTATAAAGTTTGACAGTCGTCAGTAAGTTGCTTTCTACTGGTTGAAAAGAAACTGGGATGGCGATATTTCAATTGAATCATTCAACCATTTACAGATGTACCTGATTGTGTGTGCCTTTTTACGCCTTTGCAACAGAGTAAACCCAGACCAGACGAGTCCTATAGAAGCCGTCTGATCACGATCTATTATGTTTGCTGAATAAATGACATAGATCCGATACTACAATTTCTGCCATGGTCAAAATTTCCGGAGTCCATATGTCATTATCGAAATTCATCTAATTAATATTCATGATGTCACTATATTTTGCATAAATATTCACCAAGTAAATGACTGAACCCAATCGTTTTTAATTATTCCCATTTTTAAATTTTGTAATAGTAATTCCGTATCGATAAAGGAATGCCTTTGAACTACTTTTTCCTATAGAATACGGGTTTTCTACATTGTTTTTTTTTAATTAAACACAGTTTTATTTTAATAATAATAATGATAATGATAATAAAAATAATAATAAATAAATAATAATAATAACGCAATTAACATAATCGATATTTAATATTACCTGTCATCGGTCGTCCCAATATCGCTACGACGAAGATATTCCAGAGCAGAAATATTCCACATACCCGCGTAACCATCGTTGCAGAGGGTAGCCGTTACACTCCCCAGAGAGAATTGATCCACAAAAGTGTTATTGAACTACCGATAATATTGTTTTGTTAACCTGCTTGTGATCAGGTAACGCCAAACTCATCGACGTTAACGCGACGTTAATGACCAGATAATGCCGACTGTCCGTCTCACGTGCGTGTTTACGGCCGCCTAGGTAATATTTTGTTACCTGTACATCGACATGCTGTATTCTCACGACAACCTAAATGTTATCTGCTTTTACGTAAATCTAATAATTTTAATAAGTTTCAGAGCTCAAGATAAAATACGTAAATCTAAACATTTTCGACAATAGCTCCTTTATTTATTTATTTCTCCATCGTTATCTGTAGCTCTGAAATTTAATACAGAAGAACGCGCAATCTCTTGATCTCTGTCCTGCTGATCTTGATGTACAGTTGAACTTCCATATCGCCAAATCGGATAACTCAAACTCGGATAACTCGAACTTCGGGATAACTCGGATACTTTACAATCTTAACCATTTCGCTGCCAATGCCGGATCTGTGATTACCTATGCAAACAGTTTGGATCCAGATGAGACGCCGAGTAACTCGGCGTCTCATCAGGATCCAAACTGTTTGTTACTGTTACTATGTTTTTGAAATAAAAATGAAGAATTTTTTTTGTAGCAGACGACAAAGTTAGCAGACGACAGAGTTTGGCAGCGAAAGGTTTAATATCTAAAGACTGGCTCCTCCCTGTCTGAATATCAATAAAACAGAAACTTGTATTAAACTTTTATCACTGAAGAAAATTATTTTCATGACAAACAGTGCAGACCCTGATCAAAGGGCTCCCTTAGGAACCCTTTGATATGGGTGTAAACTGTTTGTAAAAGTCGTATACACTCGATTTTTGTATAGTAAATGTTAAAACTGAATGTAATAAGGGTGCATTCTTGAATCGAAGAAGGTGGGACACATATAGCAAAGTGACCTACGAGATCAATACGATGACGAGACACGAGCCTATTGACTATAGGGTCGTCATTCTACATATAATTCAAACGGTCAGGGGATAGGGCGTAACATTTATATGAATAGTACACCGACTTGGTGTTGAAATGATGACAGCAAATCCTTGTCTTGTTATCACTTGTCCATAGCAAAAAAACATTGATTTTAATATAGTCGGCGTCATGGCAGAAGTGTATGACCCGTATCACGTCATTACAGAGGGATTTGGCCAGTGTCGCGTCATTACGGAGTGATATGAAGCGTGTCGCGTCATTACAGAGGGATATGAACTACGTCGCGTCATTACAGATGGGTATGCGTCGCGTCATTACAGAGGGGTGTGAATCTCGTCGCGTCATTAGTGATTACAGAGGGGTGTGAACCTCGTCGCGTCATTAGTGATTACAGAGGGATGTGAACCTCGTCGCGTTTAAATAAATGGATACTAGAAAAGAGCCCGCGATGGCGCTGGCAGACTGTTTGATACATTCTGGTGAATTGCAAAGAACAATCACTACAATGCTTTTCCAATGTCGTTATTAATTATTCTGTAATCTTATGTTTTATGTTAAAAATGTTTGATTTACTGGACAAAATATCGGCGGAAAATCATAGTTTATGTAAGGGTAAACGATTTATCTTATACACTTCTTTACACCATAGTAGATAATGTTATAATAGCACAGAAAATGACCCACTCAAGTGCTGCTTATAACAAGATGTACCGGTATTTGAATTTAAATATAATAAAATAACACAATATAACATTCAACTCAAAAGGGCCTCGGTGGTCAAGTAGTTGGAGTCCCTAATTGACAATTACTTTGCGTCTCATAGCACTGGGTCTGATCCATGTCTTAGTCTGATCTGTCAAGTAAGGATGTCTTGCAGCTTGTAAGTAAACTGAAATACTACTAACGTCATGTAAAACCAAATAAATGTTTACTACAAAAACTATTAAGAGCACTAATTTAAGTGCCATTTAAGCAAAGGTTTAATGATTTAGCTGTTATGATTTCTGAAAATACTGCTTGGTAAAAAATAACAGCTAAATCCGATGTGTTTGGTTTGTGATGAAATAAATGATTGTAATCAATACCTAAAAAATATTCATTTAAAATCTGGAGCTGGTGGGCCTAACGGTAAAGATAGTAAAGATGATTATTTAATTTCATAAAATGTCCTTACTGGTTTTTGTTAAAGCTGCACAGAGAACGCCGTCGTTTCAGCTAATTTAGTTCCGTTAAATGTAATTGATATGATGATACTGTGAAAATGAATGAATTTAAAAACAATTTTGTAGGCAAGTAACAATCTTATTTCAACAAAAAAGCCTTTAATCACCAAGAATTTCTCTTTCAGAACGGTACACCCCTATTATACCACATTTTCCAGATTATGATAAATACTTCAAATAGCATTTGACAGTCATGCACTTTTATCAGTGAATCTGTAAAGTATATAATATGCTAACACGTCGAAGTCCGTCTAAAGAGTAAAATCCGTCTAAATGAAGCAACGGAAGTATTCTATGCATGTTAAAAAATGGTACTGTGCCAAGCTCAGTCTCAATGTCTGTGAAAACAGACAACATTATGACTAGTTAGGTGCTGGGGTGATTTGGCCGAGGAGTGTTTCAGCAAATTCTGCTCTCCGTCTGTCATTCTCGTTAGTACACTTTTGTTAGGAAAACAATAGAATCGATTGCATTAAAACAGTTAAAACATATGCATATGGGGTATGCAAACAAATGGTACAATGCCAATCCGCGAGAACTGCACACGTATTTCGGCCTAGTGCCGATTTGGCCGAGGACGCATCAGCTGTTTTGCTCTTCGTCTGTTTATTTCCTACTCGTTTGTAAACAAAACAATATAACTATAACGCTGATAACTGTTGAAAAAGCAACATTTTTTGCATTGTATATATTACCTACGTTATTGGTTATTAGTATTTCTGCGCAGGCAGCCTGTTTCTCCATATGCGTTCCCAATCTTCTTTTTTTTCTTTTTCAATTATATGTTAATATTTTGTTATTAATTATTACATGTTATTATTAATATTTATTGTTGTTTTGTACGGACAATATTTCTATAAAAAATATAGCTCACTGGTTAAAATCGAACTCAAGACCCCGCACATGCAAGTCCAGATACATATCCACTGCACCAAGACAGCTATGTTGAAAACATTCCAGCTTGCTAAGGCTTTTAAAAATAAAGAATCGCTGTAGTCGCTTCGTTTGGTTCACATTAGAGTCGGTCATGTTTTTTGTTCCAAAATAAGTTGGTTTATCCGTATAAACAGTCACAAACCGTCTAGTGTATTGTCAACAAATAATAAAGGAGAAACGAAACGAACAAACAAATAAATAATACGTTTGTGTCCGTATCGGAATATTCGCCAATCGTCACTCACATTGGAAGGTCATTTCCCGTCTATTTTAAGATGAACTATTTCTGTAGGTAGGGGAATTTTCTCTGTCTGTATCCAAACTGCTGATATTAATGCTTTTTCGATGTCAAATAACACAACTTCAATGTGTAAGCTGTCCACATATAACATTACACAATATGTACGTTGTGTCGTATTTACGGCAAATCCGACACAAAATCGAGCTCGTTCTTTTAGTAGTATAGATGAACTACGTCGCGTCATAACAGAAGGGTATAACCCGCGCCGCTTCATTACAGAGGAGTATCACCCGAACTGCGTCATTACAGAGGAGTATGACCCGCACTGCGTCATTACAGAGGAATATGACCCGCTTCGCGTCATTATAGTGTCTATACTATTTGACCCTCACTAACATATGCAGCAGTTTATAATAATCAGTTTTACAAAAACTGATCTTGCAAGTTTTGCGATGGCGGCTAATTCACCACTACATATATTATAAAACTGCTAATCTCCAACATGCAAATGTCCTATTTTGGCTGCTTGAATTAACCGTGGCACTGTGGAAAACGAGTAACTAATGGCCTTTGCAAACAGTATATACTCAGATGAGAGGACTCCTGCATTATTTGTCACGTTACATATTGTAAAAACACTACAACAACAACAAACAAACAAGAGAACACCCCTGAATATTCACTGTAATCTTGACCCGTTTGTATTCATGGAGTAGTCCATTTAACAATTCAGTGTTGACAGCGTTTAGTGTGCAGTTTGTTTTAACATATACATGTACCATAGTTATCTCTACAGTAGAACCTGTCTTAAACGGTCATTAAAAAGTCTGATTACATGTATAGGTCTGTAAGGCAGGTGGTAGCTTAATGTAGGTCAAAAGTAATGCAAAACGCTCCTATAAGAGCTTTCTGCATTACTGATGCCCTGCATTAAGCAACCACCTGCTGTTTAAGACTCCCATGTTCAATAAATGAATGGTCGCTTAGGACAGGCTCGACTTCATATCATTGTCACCAGTAAAGCTCACGGTAATTTTAACCTTGCTGAACTAAACAGTCCATATAGGACAATTAATGGAAATATAACGTCAAATCTACGATGTATATATCTTTTTAGTTCAGCCGGGATCTATAAGTGTGGCATTTCTATGATTTTCTACATGTATAATTATACGTCATATTGTCTGTTCGATACCGCTACCTGTGGTGTTTTCAGCATGACGTAGCTTAACCGATTACCTCACTGTCTATTTTAGACCCATTAACTCATAGGTCATTTTTAGACCCATTACCTCATAGGTTATTTTCAGACCCAACCGCTTTGAATAGATCTACAGAAAAAGAACATTTACTAGAAAAAGGGAAATGTTTAGAATTGTGTAATTTTAGAATTGCGATAAATAGAATAAATAGAGTATCTTTTTCCTGTGGATTTAGTTTGGTTTTATTGAGTTTTACGTCGCTTTAACCGATTCTCTGGAGCAAATGCTTTATTTATCACGGTGGTTTAAAAATGACTTTTACAGACGTGTCAAAGGGCGTCAATATGGGGGAATGGGTTATTATGTTTGAAAAAGTAACACTTTTTTTGCGTATTTTCTATTATTATTTTGCAATAATATGTATATGTTCAAGGTTAATAACGAACAAGACTGTGTCATATTACTCTTAAAAGACATGACTCCAAGATTTTAAGTTGACATTTGAAAATTGCATCAACTATTAAATCTTTATCTAATGAAGACCTCATTAGACACGTTTGCGAACAGAGTAGAACCATACTAGACGTCTCATGTAGGAAACGTCCATTAGGAAACACTCACTTACTTCCATAGACTTCCATATATTTAATAAGTGCTGGTTTTTAACAGATTCGACTTTAATCCCGTACTCCATAAATACGCCTTTCAAAATATTTCCAAGCAGAGTAGACCCAGATCAGACGGCTCCTGAAGGAACCGTCTGATAAGGATCTGCTGTGTTTGCTTATAAACTTATATAGATCTGATTCTATAGTTTCTGCCATGGCCAAAATTCTCTTGCTCATGTGCCATTATAAAATTACATTTAATTAATATTCATGATGACATTATTCCTTACATGAATATTCATGAGGTAAAGGGGTATAGCTATTAGCGCAATATGTAATTTATGGGTGAATAATGAACGAATGTTCTCCATAGAGACTGGTATGTTACTGTAGAGGACGGGGAGGGTTTGGTCAAAATTCACGAAACTTGAATTGAATCCACAATAAAATACGTAAACCATCAGTTTGAACCTTTATTTTACCCTACCTTACAGTAGAACATGTCCTAAGCGGCCATTCATTTACTGAACATAGGAGTCTTGAGAAACGGGTGGCTGCTTAATGCAGGGCAAAACTAATGCAGAAAGCTCCTATAGGAACTTTCTGCATTACTTTTGACCTGAATTAAGCTGTCACCTGCCTTACAGACCCATAATCAGACCTCTTTTTGAAGTGAGCTTACAACATGTTCTACTGTAAATAGACTTCCAATAGATGGAAAAAAACAACACTGTCGCAGCCTGTGTATCTGTATGTCTGCATCTCTCTGTCATCCTCTCCCTTCTTCTACGGAACAATAAATCCACGCAACACAGTGTCTCTATTATTATGCAAAATATGTAGACCAAGATTAGTTACCGCGTCTGATATGGGTCTAAGACGTTTTAAGTGTTTGAGTATGTGATCTGAAAAATTGCAGACCCTATCAGATCGGTACTCATTGGAATTGCCTCCAAGCGGCTAGTCTATTGAGTATCAACAAGACAGATTTAGGAGGAGAAATAAAATATTTGGATCTATCAGTAGCCCCTACGCCATTAGATATACATCCCTGGACCCTAATCAGAGGCCATGTCTCTGACGTTACGACTGATCTGGATCTGCACTGTTTTCATTGGGCGATAAACTCTGTATGGTTCTATTCGTATGAAGAATCTCTTTAATGTTGAACACTGTCAGTAAAACTTTGGTGCGAACTTGAACTGTGTTCTCTCTGCAACTGGCAGTTTATCTCCTATCCAAGGTCTGAAAGATATTCAGAACGTGACGTCATTCATGGATTACAACAAATACGTGGCGTCATTCATAGATTACAACAAATACGTGGCGTCATTCACGAATTTCAATTGGTATGCTCATTGAAGTTCGAGATATTGAAATTCAACTGTACATAATTATTTAATAAATAAACAGAGTAAATAAACAAACAGAGTAAACTCTGGCCAGCTTTCTGCATTACTTTTGCCATACATTAAACATCCACTTGCTTTTCAACACTCCTATGGTCAATAAATGAATGACCGATTATAACAGGTTCCTTTGCTTCACATAGTATTCGTTGTTTAGAGGTTTTACTATACCACTAAATTCAATTCAATCAAATTCTGATGATATGTCTCGACGGTATGTTACTCGTACAATATGTAAGGTTTAACCCATTTGCTCCCAGTGGATTCTTCCATGCTTATGTATTGGATTAGACTATCTTTTATCTAAGGGATGTGTGGTCTAAATTTTCATTTTTGCTCTGTTGTATATTGAATTTCCTATCAGCAAACAGTGTAGACTCTGATCAGACACTGTATTATGCGGGGTTTGATCAGAGTCTACACTGTTTGCCTACGTCCCATATATGGGATCGTGGGAGCAAATGGGTTAACCAAACTTTATATTACGAGACATTCTGGCGTGAGATCTGGTGATTGGCTTGCAGAGGGCATAGTTTACAAAGAGACTGCTACGAGCTACCTACCTGTAATACATACGAGGTGCACATTTAATGTTGACACCCTGAAACACCTGAAATATAAATGTAAGACCCATTGTAGCAAATTAAAAATTCTTCATATTTGATCTTTTTGTTATTGTTTTTGCTATTGTTTGAGTATTGATTTTGTTCGGATTTGGTTTGTTTTGCTTTTTTTTTTCGTATTAGATGGGGACAATAAGCATCCATAAGAATTTCAATTTTTACTTTTGTGTTAAATGCTATTTTACAGCACATTGAAACGGTACTTATATATAAACTCTATGATGTAGCTTATAAAAAACAGACCAACTGTGTAGACCCGGATCAAAGGTTTGGTAAACGGAATAAGTATTAACCCGTATGTGTCCCTTTTTCACAAACTCCTCACAGTGATCTCCCTTGTCACTACGTACGGTGATTAGCGTAGCGATTAGGGGAGATAACTGCGTTGGAGGTTGCCTTTTTCATAGTAATATACACAATCAGTATAGATGCCGACCAGAGCGCTCTTTATGGTTCCCCTCTTATGAGGGTCTGTATGGTTTTCTTTATAAATCTTTGTTTTCTTAAATATGTTCTAATTTCTTTTCCTTAACTCTTCGCTTGCTATTCACGTCAATATACCTACCTATAAATAGTGAAGACCCAGATGAGACAGCTCCTGCAGGAGCAGTCTCATCAGGGTCTGCACTATTTACGAGTTGATTGTGCAACCAGTGCACTCCACAGCAGTGATTGCACAGCGAAATACTTGTACAAAGAAAGAGAAATGTATTTTAAAATACAGCAAGAGAAGGGTTAACTCTTTCCCCTCATAAAAACGTATTTTCACGCATTTGCAAACAGATTATACCCAGATTAGACTGTTCCTATAGGAGTCGTCTGATCAGGGTCTGCTCTAGATCTGTTTGCATTTGACATGATATAGATCTGATTCTACAGTACAGTAAAACCTCTCTATGACGACCACTAAATTACATCAATTATTTTTTATTTTTTTTTGGAACTGACAAAAGCCAGTCCGTTTATTTATTTTTCAACATTACATATACAAACAATATCACAGATGTAAAAAGAAATCAAAATAATATCTAGCGAATAGTACTGTATAAAAAAGTACTTCGTAATTTATGCTTTAAATAATTTCTCTTAAGGACTTACTGAAGTCACTTATAATTGTCGTAGATGAGTTTTTGTATTCAAGGTATTTAATGAGCGTAAGTAAGCCATTATATAATATTCTCAGTAGGCTTACTTTGGTTCGCCTTCTGTCACTTTTCATGTAACTTTGATATATCGTATAGACTATTTGACCTAGAATCATATTTATGTCTTGGTATTCTTTAAACTGGATTTTATAACCGACTATCAGTTCAAACATGCTAAAACGTATACAGAAACCCTGATTTCCAAAGAGGTTTTGTATTTCATTCAAAAAACTATCTAGATATGAGCAATGAATAAAGAAATGTTCCAATGTTTCAAGTTGATTGCAATGTTTACAAAGAGGGGATTCGATTAGTTTCCATTTAAAAAGGTTTTCGTTTGTTGGAACTATTCTGTGAATAAGTTTGAGTTTCAACTGTTTTATTTTATTGTCAACCAAAACTTTGTTTATCAAAAAATATAGCGAACACCAATTAATTTCCCGATCGAAAGTTGTTTCCCAGAATGTGTGTATGTAAGGAGGTTGGAATTTGTCTTTAATTAGTTTTTGCTTTATGTCTTTATTGTTTAATTTACCAATATTTGGGTTTTTACCAAACATGTTTTGATTATCTATCTTTACTAGCGAATTGATTGAGGCGTCCGTTTTCAATATATGTTTCCAACTGTTTGGAATGCTTAATTTTAATTTAGATTTTTCCGATATCCAGTTTGTTTTATTTTGAATTTTGTTTATCAATGTTTCATTTATATCATCATTTTTGCTGATTATGTCATTTATAAAGATTAATCCCGATTTTATCCATGATTTAAAAACCAAACATTTCCCTTTATATTTTATAAATCGGTTACCCCAAATGACTTGAGTTCTGACATCATAGAACGAACCTGGTTTTGAGATTTCATTGATGTTGTTTAATGCGACATAATATCTTAAAATATCTTTATAAAATGTCGGCATGTTATATTTTACGGAGGGAAGGGATTTTATAGAATCGATGTTCATTTTAAATATCAGGAGTTTATCCCCATATTGATTTAAGAAGAACTTCGGGATAGTTTTCCAGTTGGCATCTTCATTGGAGCAAAGAGATGTAACCCATTTTAGCTTTAAAGTCCTAACATATGTTTCGATGTCAGGTACTTCAAGTCCTCCGTCAAAAATTGTTTCCAATTAACGTGTTTCTCTTAATCTTCTCACTTTTGCTTCCCCATAAAAATGCAAATATCATTGAGTTAATTTGTTTTATTACTTTATTTGGAGTTGTTATAGTTTGAATTAGATATGCAAATTTTGGTAATATTAGAGATTTTATTAATGTTATTTTGCCGAATAGTGTAAGATTTCTTTGTTTCCAGCTATTAATAAGCTTTTGGCAGGATTCTAATTTCTCTGACCAATTTGATGTTTCACATTCAAGCTTGTCATTTCCAAAATATGTTCCAAGCGCTTTTACTTTTGTGCCGAATCTGATATCATAAATATTTATTTCATTGTGTTGTTTAAGTTTACCAACAAGTAGGCCTTCTGTTTTATTTTTGTTTAATCTGAGTCCTGAGAACTTTCCAAACTCTTCTATAACATCCACAGCGACCGGGATTTCTGTAGTATCTTTTAAAAATAGTGTTGTGTCGTCGGCTAACTGTGTTATCTTTAGGCAGTGTAGCGATGTATTAAGCTGCACTGTAATACCAAGAATGCCATTGCAATTTCTAATATTGTTGGCCAATACTTCTGCTATAATAATGAAAAGTAAAGCGGATAAAGGACACCCTTGTATGATACCACGTGATATCTTAAAGAACCTCGATTTCCAGCCATTGTTCATCACGGAGGAGCAAATATTTTTATACAAAATGTTTACCCTACTGATAAAGTCATTTTTAAAACCAAATTTGTTTAAGACTTTCATCAATTATTTTGTGTTATAGGCAGGTGGCTGCTTAAAGCAAGGTGAAAGTAAAACAGAACGCTCCTATGGGAGCGTTCTGTTTTGTTTTACTTTCACCTTGCTTTAAGCAGCCACCTGCTCTAAATACCAACTAATTAACACAATATAGTGGTCGTTATAGAAAGGTTTTACTGTATTTATCAAAGCAAAACATTCCCTTGAAAAGTATTCATAGTACAAAATAAGCTTAATAAATATCCGTGTAATTATTTCTTACATGAATACTGAACAGGGAAAGTGTTAACATAATCAGATCAAATACTAAAACCATCGCACGTGTGCCAAATAGTTTGGATCCTAATGAGACACGGAGTTACTCTCATATGGATCCAAACTGTTTGCAAAGGTGGTCACGGTTTGGCCAATGTCAGCGTAAGGGATACTGACACTTCCGTCAATACTTACTGGCATTGAATAGTTGCTTGGTGTCTCTATCTCAAACTTCTTCGTCTTTACTTGCTTCATTATACTGTCTTTTGGCACTTCAATGTTTTCTTTAATATCTAAAAATGTACATATATACATTCATGTTTAACCGAAACAGATTTCATCATAACCCATTACTTTATGAATATCCATGTTAAGAAATAATGGCATTATGAATATCAATTAGATAAATTGTTATAATAGCACATGGACGCACGCAGTGTTGGCCATGACAGAAATTGTAGAATCATATCCATATGATATCACAAGCAAACAGAGCTGATCCGGATTAGACGACTCCTACCGGAGCCGTCTGATCAGGGTCTACTCTGTTTGCAAAGGCGTAGAAAGGCGTATTTATGGAGTAAATGGTTAAGTAAGCAGCGAATGATTTTGTGACTAATCGTTGCAAACAGTTTGTAATCAGGTAATACTCTGTATATATATGTGGCTCTCGTTAGCATACAAACTATTCAACCCTATGATACTGTCTTTGAAAAAAGATGGAAAAATGTCTGCAATAAATCGAACAATATATTTTCCATACAGTTACGAAACTTCACTCTGCATACTAAATATCATGCTTCATGAGAATACTCAACTTTCTACTTCATGTTAACGCATTTGCAAACAGGGTAGATCCAGACCAGACGGCTTCTTTGGGAGCCGTCTAGTCAGGGTCTGTTCTGTTTGCTACATGTTCTGACAGGGCTAAACAATGCTGTATTTATATGCCATAATAAAAATGTAGCTAATCAATATTCATGACATTGCTATTTACTACATTAATATTCATCGAGTACAGAGCTAATACCCTTTCCACTTTATACAGGTGAATTTCGATATCTCGAACTTCAAGGGACCATACAAATTAGTTCGAGATAACAGAGGTTCGACTCATCCGATTTATAATCTGAAAAATATCTCAAGTTCACAGCTTAATGCAGCTCTAAAGTAACGCTGAAAGCTCCTGCAGGAGCTTTCAGCATTACTTTAGGCCTACATTAAGCTGTGTTTCTAGATATGTGTAGTGATATATTTTAGAAAATATCCTGTATTGTAAAATTTGGTAGGACTGAACTTTTAATTCGAGTTATACCGAAGTTCGAGTTATCCGAGTTCGAGATATCGAAGTTCAACTGTATATGCAGTTGATAGCAATATCTATCATTTAACTCTGGTCTGTCTTGTTTGCTTTTCATTCTCTTGTTTGCCATGGCATTAAATTTCTTTATTGTATATATTAATATATGAACAGGAATGAAAATAATTAATATCCATTATGAGAGGATTCTGGCATGAATTATTCATCAAGCAAAAGCGAGCATACAAATGTATATCAAGTCGAGCGTGGTACCTGGTGGTGTAGCACTTGCAATCTGGGAGGACGGTGGGCGGGATTTTGAGAACGGGGCGTGGTTTCCCTGTGCAGGCGCAGTGGACGGCCGTGTCAATACGGTCTCAGGAGTCTCAGTTGGGCGCGCAAATCTTTGTCCTGGTCGTATGATAGATGACTGCACTCTCTTCCTAGTAGCTTCTCTCCGTCTGTGTTTTTCTAATTGTTCTGTTTAAAAAGCATGTAGATTATAATACAAGTTCTAATTGTGTAAAGTTACTTGCAAAACGTATCTACTAATGCTTCTTCAGGAAGTACACTGTAAAATAGGATTCATTATTCTGGGGGTGAACCCTTTCGCTGCCAATGCCGGATCTGTGATTACCTATGCAAACAGTTTGGATCCAGATGAGACGCCGAGTAACTCGGCGTCTCATCCAGATCCAAACTGTTTGTTACTATTACTATGTTTTTGAAACAAAAATGAAGAAAATCAAAAGAATGAAAAATTGTAGCAGACGACAAAGTTAGCAGACGACAGAGTTTGGCAGCGAAAGGGTTAATGCTCTTCAAAATGATAAGGTAAAATATCTAACTGGCTATTATTTCGTTTTTACTTTATTTGAAAAGACAAAACAGCGACAGCTTGCCAAACGGTTTGGATCCTAATGAGACGGGTTACTCGGCGTCCCACCTTCATCCAAGCTGTTTTCATAGTTGTTTTTTTTTATAAATTTGCCAGTGTGCAGAGACTGTACATTGGCCTTGGCGAATTCATATTTGTTTCAGTTAGAGCCATATCTCACCGAAGAATTCATATGCCGATTTTGGTCGGGCCATATGGTTCCTAACAGCGTCACTGTAATCTGTCCGTCGTTTCCATGATATTCGGTTATTTGCGACATGTTTTGGGGTCCCGCATCGGAAAGCATCGGATGGCTTCGTTATAGGATTTTGGAACATTTCGGTTGGTCCGACGCTTGGCGGGGCCCCAACTGAAGGAGGTCTTGACTGGTTCTCTGTAGGCTTAGCATATCTACTCTCTGGAAATAGATAATAACGTTGTATATCCTTTAATCCATGAATATTCATGTAAGAAATAATGACATCATGAATATCAATTAGTTTAACTTAGCAAACAGAGCAGACCCTGATTAGACTGCTCCTCCAGGAGCCGTCTGATCTTAGTCTACTCTCTTTGCAAAGGTGTAGACACGCCTAATTATGAAGTGACGGGTTAACCCTTTACCTGATTCAGACGCATTTTGATGCCTATGCAAACAGGAGCAGACGTCACACAAGCTCTCGATAACGACTATGCAATATTGGGACTAAAGACAGGCCGTACTTTAATGCCAGCCAACAATTATGCGAAAAGCTCTTTTAGGTTTTTCATTTCACTTTTCCAGCATTAAGTAGCGACCTTGTATTAAAGTCATTTATGCTTATTAGTTTAGTAGTTCTACTGTATATAATTCTGACTCTACACTTTCTGTCGTAGCCCTACAGTCTGATGTTGAAAATGCTATTTTAAAATGTTGACTATTTGTTTATCCTTACATTCATTATTTCTTACATAAATAATAATTCGCTAAATGATTAATAGGGTACAGTAAAATCTGTCTTAAGCGATCATTCATTTATTGAACATAGGAGTTTTAAAAGCAGGTGGTTATTTAATGCAGGGCAAACATGATGCAGAAAGCTCCTCTGTGAGTTTTCTGCATTACTTTTGTCCTGCATTGAGCTGAGTGTTTAAACGAAGGACATGGTTAATTCTACTCACCTAATTGTTTCTTGCTTGGTTTCTCAGGTTTAAGGTTAATGCTGGTTATTGTATGGGGCACACTCAGTGGAAATAAAAACCTGGAATCAATAAAAAGTTCGTGTCATATTATTATAGTAAACACGTTTCATCAAAGCAAATGGTAATTAACACTCATGTAAGATTCGTTTTAGCATAGAAAGTGAAACAGATTATAGTTGACGGGTTTTTCGGCCATTCTTTACACACAACATAGTAATACAACAGACGACACACATTGAATGAATCGGTAATGCAGCGCCACGATTGGCTAACGATTAAATGCGTCATGCATTGGTTCCGCGCATTCTCTTTAAGATTCAAACTGCTATTTTTACTTAATTTGCACTAGTGCATTTCCGCGGTTTACGATACTCTGTAACGCACTACCACACCGCGGGTTACGTGATAAAATGAATTATAAACCCTTATCCCACTGTGAAAACATAAATGTCCACACATAATTATTTGGATACGTTCGATTTTGACTATGTCCGATTCTATGAAGCTTTTGAGTAACTATTGACCGAGATACATAATTACAGTAAAACCCCTCTAATGCGACCACTTAATGAATAAACACATGCGTCGTTATAAGCAGGTGGTTGCTTAATGTAGGACAAAAATAATGTAGAAAGGTCCTCTTTCTGCACTACTTTTGTCCTGCATTTAGCTATTACCTGCCTCTACCATCCAGAATTAAACCTCTTTTATAGGTGGTCGCATTAGAGGGCTTTTACTGTATACAGTTTCTACTGTGACCAACATGCCATAGGCCCATGTGCCATTATAAAAATACTCTAGTCATGATTCATGATGTCATTAGTTCGTACATAAATATTAATGAAGTAAAGGTTTAAGTCGATTTCATTTCTGCACCAGTATAAAGATTAAAGGCAAGTTCACTAAGCTTACTTGTCATAGAACTCGAGTATACACGGATGTGCGAAGCTGTTACACGTGAGATAAGTCTCCGCTTCCTGGCACAGTCGGACAGCCTGAAGAGGAACAAGATTCTTAACCCTTTCACCCCATGAATATTCATGTCAGAAATAGTGACGTCATGCATATTAATTAGATTAATTTGTTATAATGGCACATGGCAACGAGAAGTTTTGGCCATGGCAGAAAGGCCTATTTATGGAGTGAAGGATTAACCCTTTCCTTCATATAAACACATTTTTACGCATTTGCAAACAGTGTAGACCCAGATCAGACAGTGCCTGTAGAAACCATATGATTAGGATCTGTTCTGTTCACTCGTGACATGATATAAATCTGAATCTTCAGGTTTTGTCAAAGCAAAAATCCCTTGAAATTTTTATACTAAAGTAATTCAGCTCATACATACCCATGATGTCATTATTTCTTACATGAATACTGAACAGGGAAATTGTTAAATTGGCATGCGTGGTAGCATGCAATATAGAATAAGTATGAAGTGTAAAAGTATAGTAAACCCAAACATTTTGATAAAACCAAAGGGGTTCTGGAATATAAGCTGAATATATGGATAGCATCGTTAAGACAAGGCTGGTACAAAAACCAGTCTTCGATACGTTTAGAAGCTTAAACATAAATTGAAAATATTTTAAAACAGTAATAATTAGAAATAAGTATGTATACAGATATCGACTGTTTAGAAGTCTTATTTGTTTTTAAATGTATGTTAAAGATAATAAGTTTATGTTGTCCGACACAAATTGACAATTAAAAAAGAATATAACGAAACGTTAATTAAATTTAATGTACGTTATTTATTTTACTAAATTTTGTATATTAGAATAGGGTGTATATAAAGTATAAAAGAATCATAAAACATAAAACACAAATACATATTACAGACAAAACTAGATCAATTGTTTGCTTCTGCCAGTGTAAACTTCATATCCTAAACAATTGAACTTCGATATCTCGAACTTCATGGGACCATACAAAGACGTTAGAGATAACAGAAGTTCGAGTCATCCGAATTATAATCTGGACAATTTCTCAAGATCACAGCTTAATGCAGTTCGAAAGTAATGCTGAAAGCTCATGCAGGAGCTTTCAGCATTACTTTCGACCAGCATTAAGCTTTCAGGTGTATTTCTAGATATGCGTAGTGAAACAGTTTAGAACAGTTTAGAATTCTGTATTGTAATTTTGTGAAGGAGAAGACTTTTAGTACGAGTTATCGCGAAGTTCGAAATATCGAAATTCCATTGTATTCATTAACATTTCCAGTCTAGATTTGAGACTCGAGCTAAAACATGACAAGTTTTCCATTAATAAATTTAGTACGAACTGCGATAGTTCGATTCCTAAAACAAGTATCATTATCGGTTTGTAAGACAGGTGACAGCTTAATGCAGGATAAAAGTCACACACAAAGCTCATCTGGGAGCTTTCTGCATGACTTTCACCCTGCATTAAATAAGCAATTAATAATCCTAAATATACCTCAGTTCTTCTTCATATATATAAAAAAATCGAATAATCGAGTTCTTATTGAAGTTTCATTTACATTTCAAAAGTTTCATATTACGTCAAGTTACAAATGACTCCAATATTCACAGGTTTATATGGAGGTTATAAACACACTGTTAGATGATATGACGCGCTCAATGGCATTTTGTTGCATTGCAAACAGAGTAGAGCCAGTTCAGACATAACACCTGTAATAAAGTTTCTGATCAAGTTTTACACTGTATGGAAAGACAGGGAGTAAATAACTACATATTGTGACGAGGGTCAAATAGTGCAGACCATCATACGTAGGTCTAGGTCAACAATGTTTGAAATGCAGCAGAGCCCTTTTCCAGAAAGAGGTAACAACAAACAAGAGGTAACCGAAACTTCGGAAAGTAGCAGAACAAAGTTTAAAGAAGAAAAATTCAAAAAGAAAATGATGAACTTAAAACAATATTCTAACTTTTCCTGTTTGGGGTTTGAGTCTCTTGTTTAGACAACTGTTAGTGAATATTGGCATTGGGCTTACATGTGCAAGCTAATGCATTACTTACCTAATATGCCTGTAAGGAAAAGAGTGGAACCATGCAAGCAAACACACGAACAGCAGTATCAGGTTCTACACAAGAAGGAGAGGTAGAAGTGTATATGAAAAAACTATGCTTGACCTTAATTCGCATTCTTGCCTTAAGCTTGCAATAAAATGCACAGCGCGGCAGTTGACCTTTGATCTTTTGAATGTTGAATGTTCAAAGGGCAATGGCTTATCAGAGTCCAGTCAGTATTAATGGTTCAAGTCTGCTAGAGGATTTGAAATGACAAACTGAGCAGACCCTGATCAGAGGGCTCCTTTAAGAGCCCTCTGATCTGGGTTATGAGCTGTTTGCAAATGCCAATGTACTCGTTCTTCACATTCAAAATGATTAATAGATGGCAACCAAGTTAAGAAACAAAAACAAATCGAGGGCTTGGTGCAAAACTATTCTAACTCCTTCACTACTAAAGTGAAGGAGTTAGAATAGTTTTCCACCAAGCCCTCGAAATACAAATTCTACCATATCTTCCGAATGCTTAACCATGAGGGTGCTGAAATTATACACAGTTGAACCTGTCCTGAGCGGCTATTCATTTAATGGAAATAGGAGTCTTAATAAAGCAAGTGGTTGCTTAATACTCCAAAGAGCTTTCTGTATTACTTTTGACCTGCATTCAACTACCATCTGCCTTACAGAGCCATGATTAGACCCCTTTTTGATGGTCGCTTAAGACAGGTTCTACTGTTTAGACAGATGTGTAGTTAAAGTGGTCCAAATCACCAAAATACCTTGAATAAGGACAGTTTACCAGTCATCATATAACATTTACACATATAACCCTTTACGTACATGCGCATTTTTACGCTCTTTGAAACAGACCAGACCCATTACAGAGAGCTCCTGTAGTAACTGTCGGATCAGGATCTGTTCTGTTCGCTTTTGAAGTAATATTGATATGATTTTAAAGTTTCTGTCATGACCAAAATGTCTTGCCTTCACGTATTATAATAAATAACTATCTGATGAATATTCATGCTGTTATTATTTCTTACATGTTTTGATGCAGTAAAGGGTTATACAAAGTAAAAGAAATATACAGAAAAGTGTCGTTAATGCGATCACATTATGTATTGATTTAGGCGTTTGTAAAGACAGGTGGTTGCTTAATACAGGGCAAAAGTAATGCAATGTGGTTAATTATCTCAGGGCAAAAGTAACGCAGAAAACTCCTACAGAAGCTTTTGTCTGCTTAACCTTTGTCCTGCATTAACACATTACTCCATAAATACACTTTTCTACGCCTTTGCAAACAGACTAGACCCAGATCAGACGGCTCCTACGGGAGCCGTCTGATCAGTGTTTGCTCTGTTTGCTTATGAAATAATATAGATATGATTCTCCAGTTTTGCTATGTTCAAATATCCTGCGTTCATGTGTTATTACTAAAAATAATCTTGTTAATATTCATGACGTCATTATATCTTACATGAATATTCATGGAGTAAAGGGTTCAGGTGTCACCTGTATTAAAAATCCAGAATTAAACTTCTTTTTAGTGGTCGTATTAGCGAGATCCTACTGTACAACAATCACAATATAACATAGAACCTAAACCCGGAGACACATGTACAAAGATAACATAAGTGTGGATGACCTCGAGGGCAAAATACGGGCTCTCGGGCTCATGTCACCCGTCAGAAACATCAGTCCAGTAGAACCTCTCTAATGCGACATCTTAACAAATAGGCATTGGTGATTTTAAAAGCAGGTGGTTGCTTAATGCAGGGCGAACGTATGCAGAAAGCTCATACGGGAGCTTTCTGTATTATTTTCGTCCTGTATTAAGCTATTACCTGCATTTAACGCTCAGGTTGATATCTCGTTTTAAATGGTTACTTTAGAGAGGTTTAACTGTATTTTGTGAAAGTTGTTGATAGACTCTAGTCACACTATAGTCCGTTGCGTCGTTCTACAACACGGTGATTAATTTTTGTCTAGATCTACAACATTTCCCAATATTTGATAGAACCCGAAAGCCCTTTTATCTGTATTAGATGCAGGAAATTACATGAGTAATTCTTTTTACTTTTATTTAACTAGTTGACTAAAATAAAAAGACGTATCATATACTTTGTCAACGAGTTTAATAGAAACAAAGATGAGAAAGAAATACTCATATGAGATTCCGTTTATCACATAAAATAAGAAACATTACGGAATTAGACTGATTCTTTTATACTTTTTGGTAACGCTCTTCAATTTTCAACTTCAGAAAACACAATAAAATGGTTTGACGTCAGAAATTGCGTTATCAATTTCAGTTTTTATCCCGTTACATTAAGCGCACCAGGAGAAAACCGGGACCCAAAAATAAATAATGCACGATGTAATACGAATTTAAGCAAACATGCTATAATGCAGTTTCATGACTTTGTGATAAAATGAGTTAGTGAGGTATAGTAGTTTATAAAATTATTTCAGTAGGAACGGTTAGTTTAACCCTAGACTCCATGAATATTCTTGAAATAAATGATGACGTCATTAATATTAATTAAATTAATTTTCCAAATGGCATATTAACACATATAATTGTTTCCAATGAAAACACTATCCAATCAGATATTTATTGTTCCATAAGCAAACACAACAGACCCTGATCAGACGGCTCCTACAGCAGACTTCTGATCTGGGTCTACTCTGTTTAGAAAGGCGTATTAATGGAGTATGGGATTAATTAAAGGTAACATTACGCTAACCTATACTACTTCTTTGAATGCTGGATTTTCGAAGTGGAATGGTCCATCATTTTAAAACCCTTTACCTCATGAATATTCATGTAAGAAATAATGACGCCATGAATATTAATTAGCTGATTAAGATTTGTATTGGAATTAGGAACAAGTGATTTTGTATCCTTTGAAGGAACTGTATAATCGTATCTATATTACAGCATAAGCAGACAGAGCAGACCCTGATCAGATGGCTCATACAGAAGCCGTCTGATCTAGATCCACTCTGTTCGCAATGGTGTGAAAATGCGTCACTGTAAGGTAAAGGTTGAAGATTAAGTTCATGCAGTATGACAGATTATAATTTTTGAGAGGATTTTGAATGACAAACAATGCAGACCTTGATCAGAGGGATCCTCTAGGAGCCCTCTGATTTGGGTCTTCGCTGTTTGAAAATGCCAATACACCCGTTTCCAGCATCCATAAGGGCTAACCAGAGCAACAGATAAAGGTGCGTACTCAAATACTAAAATGGTCCTCTCTCCATCAAACCCCTATGTTTGTGAGCACTGTTTAGAATCGTCTCTTCGAGACGATTCTAAAGAATGGTCACAACAAAGGGTTTGGTTGAGAAATAAAGAAGTTATTATTGAAAATGTTTTATTTACGCATCTTATCTGGGCCCCTGCTAAAGAAGTGGGTCATTGTCTACACCATGCTACTAGTTGTACAACGTGAATGATACAATTTACCTTCGCCCTCAGCTTCTCATAAGCATCGGATGTTTGAGATCCGGGGAACTTTTAAAACAAATGGTGAACATAAGTAGAATGGTTAGATTGATGGTAAATAAATGTCAAAACCAAGTGAAGTAACATTGATTGACATGTTAATACAGCTAGTTGTACGCAAATATTAGCAGAAGTCAATATTCATGTACATATGAAGATAAGTATAACCCCACCCTTTTCTCTTCTCTTTCACAAACATTTCACAATCATTTGTCTGCCCATGCGCTCTCTATATCCCCCACGTCTTTCTTTCTCTCTCGCTAATATCAAAAGTTCATAATTCAACCAAACATATGATCTATTTTTCCACTGTCTCGGTTGGTTAGTGATATAAATCGATTGGTCGATTTTAGAAGAAATTGAATCCAAAATGAGATATCCCGCCGACAATAATTTGTTATAACTAAATGTTAAAGAAAGCAAAACAGATCTTAACAAAATCCCTCCTGTAATATTTTAGACCCAACCTTTTGAATTATTCTACCGAAATAGAGCGTTAACTATAGAAAAGGAGAATTTTAGAATGTTGTAGTTTTAAAACCACTGTGATAAATAGAGCATTTGATCCTATGGGGCAAATGCTCTATTCTTCACAATGGTTTCAAAATGAGTTTTACAGAGGCGCAAAAAGGCGCCAGTAGGAGAGAAAGGGTTAATGTAAGCAAATGTCTGTTCTGTGGAAAAACATCTAACACTGGTCATCCATTAGTAAACACGACTAACCAAGGTGTATTATACAGAGGCCATTGATTCTTACCAAACAATTGACAGATAGCAGCGCTTCTCCAGCTTAAAACATAGTACATACCAACTCATACCACACTGTCTATATACCGGGTATGCAGTAAATTCTCGATTATTCGAACACTCAAATACGTACCATTATGAACAATTATGACAGGTGGCAGCTTAATGCAGGATGAAAGTCATGCAGAAATCTCCTCTAGCAGCTTTCTGCATGACGTTCATACTGTATTAGGCAGCCATCTGCTTAAGGGTCTAAATTCTTCTATACTAAAATTTCGACTAATCAAGATTTTGTTATTTCTTTTCTTATCCAACTGAGAACCAAATAATGTCTGCTCTAAATTGGATCTGGTGCTGTTTGGATTACTCTGATTCGAATAAGTTTTCCAGAAACTGTTGACAGGGTGCCAAGCAGCTTGGATCCTGATCAGACGCCGAACCTTGTCGTTGATAGCGAGATAAGAGTTAATATTTATTGGAAGGTACATTTCTGAAATATTAGACAGTTTATTATCACAAAAAAGTGCAAAACTCCGGTAAGCTCTTGTGATGTCAAGGTCATTCGATAATGTGAACAGTATACAACTAAACATTGTAAATGCAAAGCTCTTGTGATGTCAAGGTACGTGGTTAAGAAGTGCAAACATGATTATTTTAAATGACTGTTTATACAGCACTGTTATGTAGATTTACCTTCCCAAAGAAACCGTATTGTTCATTATCGTCAGTGACCTGAGAAACACAGTAATAATGAAATAATAGTTCAGTACAACCTCTCCTAGGCGCTCATTTATCTATTGAACACATGGGTTTTAAAACGCAGGTGGTTGCATAATGCAGGGCGAAATTAATACACAAAGCTCCTGTAGGAGCTTTCTGCATTACTTTTGATCTGCATTAAGCTAACACCAGCCTTACAGACCCATACTTAGACCTCTTTTTATTACTGCTCAAGGCAGGTTCTACTGTATATACAAATAAGAAATGATCAAACAGAAATCGAAGTATTGAATGGACTCATGTACGTTTTTTCTGTTATTTTGTTTAACTCTTTTGGCGCCAAATTTAAAAGTGTCGTCTGCAATAATAATTTCATATTAAATATAATTCTTAACTAAATAATAAAGGTATATTAGTAAAACATTTGTTTTTAAAAAACCTGTATGCTTGGGCTAAAATAATACAGAAAACAGTGAAGTCCCAGGTCAGATGCCGCCTTGGGACTACACTGTTTTCAATGGTGCCAACAGGCGACATTAGCGCCGAAAGAGTTAATTGTTATTTTACCGCTTATTAGATATGGGCTACAATTATTAAGCGCTCGAAAGCTAAATTAGTTATATTATACGTCCATCGCTTTATGTACTTTTTCAATAACTGTGACTAAATTGTCAGTATATGACCTCCAGGTATGACTGATTTAAAGTCTGCGCCATTGCACATCTCCACAAACGATCTGGGTAAACTGGATAGAGAAAGTGTTATTCGTAAATCGCTTTAACCCATTACCTCAAAGGCTATTTTTAGATACAACCTCTTTGAATAAATCTACCAAAAAGGAGCACTAACTAGAGAAAAGGAAAATTTTGGAATTTTGTAGTTTGAAACCATTGTGATAAATAGAGCATTTGCTCCTATAGTAGCAAATGCTCTACATGTGTATTTATCACAGTGGTCTAACAAAGTAACTTTGTCGTCAAACGTCGTAAATATGAGGGAATGGGTTAACCCTTTACTCCATAAATACACATGTTTACGCCTTTGCAATAGAGTATACCCACATCAGACGGGCTCCTATAGGAGCCGTCTGACCAGGATCTGCACTGTTTGCTTGTGTTATAATATACATGTGAGTCTACAGTTTCTCCCGTGGTAAAAATTCTGTGTGCTGTCGTAAAAATAGTCTAATTAATATTCATGATGTCATTATTTCTGACATGAATATTCATGGAGTAATGGGTTAATACATGGACTAATTTGTGCACTGTAATATAATAATAAAAAAGGTGTACGTTAGTAATATTGCAGTAAATTTGTGTTGAACCAGGGTCCATGCTTATAAAGCTTTCAGTTGAGTCTGAGTTTCGTTCTCAGGCTTTTGATTGGTCAGATTTGAGTTCTCAAGCTTTTGATTGGTCAGATTTGAGCCAAAGGCTCAAATCTGACCAATCAAAAGCTTGAGAACGATCTCAGACTCAACTAAAAGCTTTATAAGCATGGACCCAGTACTTGTAAAAAGGTAAGTATAACAGGACGGAATAAAAAGGTACAAAAGATTACAGACCAAAAAAGTAAAACAAAAGATTATTATAATAGATATGGGTGTTTTGAAACGGTGTTGGTTGACATTTAAATAATGTATAGGAGCAAATTAACACATTCTAGCCTATACCACACTTTAGTGAAATTAAACCATTTTGTATCCTTTAACCTTTTCCTCCGCAGGCTATTTTTAACTCAACCTCTTTGAATGAATCTACCGAAAAGGAGCATTAACCAGAGTAAAAGGAAATTTTTAAGGTAGGTGGCAGAATAATAGTATGCAGAAAATTCTCAATTCAGCTTCCTGTAGTATTTAAGAAGAAGTTATCTCCCTTTGAACACTCGGTTTATACGAGATCTATTGTACTGCTATGCTTACAGTTTTTGGCAACAACAAATCAATCTAGCATCATTCTCTATTCGCAAATAGATATCTCAGAAGTCAGTTTATATTTAACCTTTACACCGCTGAATTTTTCCAGTGTTAACTATAGAGTCCACTCTGTATGAAAGGCTTAAACTTGCTTGAATATTTTGAATGACAAACAGTGTATACCCAGATCAGACGGCTCATAGAGGAGCCCTCTGATCATGGTCTATACTGTTTGCAAATTACAACGTATGCGTGTGCCGCATTCAAATCGTTAAGGCAATTATTCTTTTAACGTTATGACTGATAAATTATCGGCAACATAACACCACCCTGGAGCATTACTTAGAATTTGCAAAAACTTACTAGAGGTTTTGTAAACGAAGCTTTCAGCATGATTGCACACACGTGGTCTGGGTTGATATCAAGGGCTTTGTCAAGGTCCTTCAGCCCCTGAAATGTAGCATGAACAGAAGTTGCTTGAAATGTTCAACAGTCCATTGGCGTTCTAACTCTTATCCCCCTATTCGCGACCTGACTTGTCTAAACAAACAGCTTGTATTCTGAAGAGACGCCGAGTCACTCGGTGTCTCAGTAGGAATCAAGCTGTTTGACACTCGGTCAATAGTTTCTAAAAGACTTGATCGAATCGGAAATAGTTAAAATTGCACCATATCTAAATTTAAGCAGATATTATTTTCATCACAGATGGGTAAAAACATTTTACTCTATGAATATTTATGAGTTGAACTCCACCTTTCATGGCATATTTATTACCTCGCATAGTGCTTTGGTACGTATACATTGGCAATAATTTCTGTGAAAGTAAGGACAATCTCAGGTCTAAATGATTACGGGTGCATTCAGTGCAGACCCATATAGGAGCTGTCTGATCTGGGTCTACATTGTTTGCAAAAGCCGTAGAAAAGCATATCAATGGAGTAAAGGTTAGGTATTGATTATTCATACATTACAATACACAAAATGTATTTTTTTCCAATGTATGAATTTATCACATAATCTGCCGTAACAGAGTGTCGTATATCGCAAAAATGCACTAGTGCATTTTTATGCAAATTAGCAATCGTTAGCCAATCGTAGCGTTATTTAAGCGTTAGCCAATCGTAGCGTCCCATGTGCGTCGTCCCTTATACTCGTTTACTACGTAATAAATATCACACTCGGTAAAGCTTGTGTCATATTATTACAGTAAACTCGTTTCATAAAAACAATTTGTAATGAACACTCATGTAAGATCCTCTATTTCTGGGTCTGAATTTTTTATGGTTATCACACATAACCTTTTATTCCATAAATACGCCTTTTAACGCCTTTACAGGCAGAGGAGACCCATATCAAATGGCCCCTGTAGGAGTCGTCTTATCAGGGTCTGCTCTGTTTGCTTATGACAATATAGATACAATTCTAGTTTCTGACATAACCAAAATTGTTTTCTGTGTTCATGTGTTATTATAAGATATCTAATTAATATTCACGATCTCATTATTTATTAAACATTAAACAGTAGAGCCTATCTTAACCCTTTCCCTGTTCTGTATGTAGGCCAAATTTCAATACCTACTGAATATTCATTAATAAAATAATTATAAAGAAATATTGAAGGTGGAACATTGTACACATTTTAGAAAGCAAAGAAAGTGATCTATCAGATTCTATTAGCAAACAGAGCAGACTCTGATCAGACGGCTCCTCTAGGAGCCGTCTGATCTAGGTCTACTCTGTTTGCAAATGCGTGAAAAGGCGTTCATATGAGGGAAGGGGTTAAGCGGTCATCAAAAGGGGACTAATTTTGAGCATGTAAGGCAGGTAGTAGCTTAATGCAGGTCAAAAGTAACATAGGAAGCTCCTATAGGAGAATCTTGGCTAAACAGGTTGAGTACGAGACAGAGGTGAATGGTAAGGCCTAAATCGACCGGAGTTAGGGAATGAGATATTTTAGAGTAATATACTTACGACTAGTTCATCGTCAAATGTGCTACGGACTAGGGCACGTATACAGTAGACATCCTGAAACAAACGAAATTATTATATCACATATACAGTAGACTTTCAGAAACAAACGAAATTATAAAAAGCACGTATACAATAGATATCTTGAAACTAACGAAATGATTAAGGCACGTATACGGTAGACATCTTGAAACAAACGAAATGATAAGGAAACATGTACAGTCCACATTCTGAAACAAACGAAATTTTTGGGGTGCGTATTCTGTAACAAACGAAATGACAAGGCCTTGTCCCTGACAACCAGGTATAATATCGAAATACAATGGCTCGAAAACGTTTGATAGAGGGACACCTACGCTCTGTATCTACAAATATATTATACTCTGTCCTGTGGTATCATAGGTGATATCATCTAGTTAACCCTTTCCCTCATATAAACGTGTTTTCACGCATTTGCACACAGAGTAGACCCAGATCAGACGGCTCCTAGAGGAGCCGTCTGATCAGGGTCTGCTCTGTTTGCTAATAGAATTTGATAGATCTGTTCCTTTAGTTTCTAAAATGACTAAAATATTCCAACTTCCATATCTCATTGTAACTATTTTGTTCATGAATATTCAGTAGGTATTGAAATTTAGAATAAACATAGAACAGGGAAAGGGTTAACCTAATACGAGGACAAATAGAATGCGAGATTCGAATAGAAAATGGCAAACATTGTCAACAAATTCCGAAACTTTGATGTTTTGTTAGGTAGGTTAATACTTACTGGACTTTTGCTATCTAACACAACAGCCTTTTCTGCATCTTTGAGAGACAGCTTGTAGGAACCTGCATAATATTCATAGACAATAATGAGTACATGTAACTCGTTTGGTGCCCAATAAGTTTGCTCTGCAGAATGATGCTGGAATTTTCGACACTGGATCCAAACTGTTTTGAAAGATGACCACATATTCACATATTGCAGCAAGCTCTGGATCGCTTTCTAGCGACCATGTCGGCGAAGGAGTGCATTTGAGATATTCTTACAGTAGAAACTGTCTTTAGCGGCCATTCAGTTATTGAACATTGGGGTCTTAAAATGCATGCTTAATTTCAGGGCAAAAGTAATGCGAGAAGCTCCTTTAGGAACTTTCTGCATTACTTTTGACCTGTAATAAGCTACTACATGCTTCCACCTCAACATTTAGTATTGATTTAAAATCATTAAGGTATAAAATGGTGTTAATCCTTTGCTTGCTATTCACATCAATATACCTACCTGTAAATAGTGAAAACCAAGATCCTGCAGGAACTGTCTCATTAGGGCCTTCACTATTTACAAGCTGATTGTGCAACCAGTGCAGTCCACAGCAGTGATTGCACAGCGAAATACGTGTACACAGTGAAGATATATGTAATTATACAACAGGGCATGGGTAAAGAAGGATTTGTATTTCAAAATTTAGCAAGAGAAGGGTTAATATGCTCTAGTAAAGTGTTAATGTATGTTATTCCTTTATCTCGTGAATATTCATGTAGGGAATAATGACATCAAGAATACTGATTAAGCGAAATTTTATTATGGCATATGAACACCTGAAGATTTGGCCATTGCAGAAACTATTAAATCAGGTCTATATTCAGAGCTTACACTGATCCAAACTCCGCACAGTGATCTCCCTTGTAGCGTAGCGATTAGGGGAGATAACTTCGTTGGAGGTTGACACTGATCCTACAGAAGCCATCTTATCTGGGTCTACTCCCATTGCAAAGGCGTGAAAAGTGCGTCTCCATCAGGGAAAATGTTGAAATACAGATAAAGACTTTCATTTGAATATATTTGAGTTATAATTATACACAGTCACGAATGCTGTGTCCCAATATGATACAGTAGAATCTGTCCGAGGAGACCATTCATTTATTGAACATATGAGGCGAAAAAGGCAGGTGGTTGCTTAATGCAGAAGTTTTTGCATTACTTTGAACTTGCATTAAGTATCACCTGCCTTACATGTCCATAATTAGACCTCTTTTTGATGGCCGCTTAACACTTTACTCCATAAATGCGCCTTTCTATGCCTTTGCAAACGAGTAGACCCAGATCAGATGGCTCGTATAGGATTTTACAGTTAATGCCTAGACCAAAACTGTCTAACGTCAAAAACGCCCTTGAACAAAAACGTTAGAAGGAACGGATAACGGAACTGTTCTGTACAAGGACAGAGACGAACAGTTTCATTTAGGATGTAACTTACCTGTATACGCATGCGCAAAGGCCCTCCTCGTATATATAGGTGTCATAAGGCAAGAATTGGTGAGGCAACCGGCAAGACAGCCATTCTGTAAATTGAAATTATAACTATTGTGTATTTTGAATTTAGCTTTCTTCATCAATTTGAAAATTGTCCTGTATCAAATTACCACTTGCCTATAAGACTCATATTTCCACCTCTTTTTGGATGGTAGCAAAAGAGAGGTTTTATTGTACACGTATGTACATAGTAACAAATAAAGGTTCTTTGTAGAAGGGTCCCGTGTGTTATATCGTTTCGAAAAAAAATGTATACCCGAACTCACCAACTTCTTCATAGAATGTGGATTTGGTCTGGGTTTGCTCTGTTTTATGAAAATAATACTTGATGAAAAGATTTGTATATGCTAATCATGGTAAAACAGGCGCATCTTCTAAGAGAACTTAATATACACTTTACTCAATAGATAAGGAGAAAGACACATATCAAATGGTTCATATAATTACTATTTATGAAATGATACCGGTCTGATTCTACAGTTTCTGCAATCGCCAAACCTGTAATCGTGTCATTTTTTTTTAAAAAAAAAGAGATAAATAAACTAAATAATATTCACGTTGTTATTATTTCTTACATGAATATTAATTGAATATAGGTTTAAAATGTACTTGCTACTGGTATACATGTCTTGCAACATGTATTGAATGGAATTTGCGAACAAATATCTTTTCAGTTAGTTTTTTGGTAGACAACTCTTACTGTTTAAGCGTTAAGTCCATGAACTGGTTATCCCCTCTCACTTCTCAAATATTTAGCCGACCGAGCAAATTCTATTTTCCCAAATAAAATGTTAATGATCCATCAGACTGAGTGTGTCAACTTGTTGAAACACCAACTTATGCCAACGTCTCATCAGAGTCCCAAGTGGTTATAAAAGTCATAACAGATTTGTAAACAATACAATAGGACATGTCTAAAGCGACCGTTACAATTATGGATCTGTAAGGCAGACGGTAGCTTAATACATTTGCTCCCAGTGGATTCTTCCATGCTTATATATTGGATTAGTCCATTTTTTTTAATCTAAGGTGTGCCTGGTTAAAATTTTCAATTTCGTTTTGTTTTACATTGAAATACGTATCAGCAAACAGTGTATACTCTGTTCAGACGCCGCATTATGCGGCGTCTGATCAGAGTCTACACTGTTTGCCTAAGTCCCATATATGGGATCTTGGGGGCAAATGGGTTAATGCAGGTCAAAAGTAATAAAGAAAGTTCATATAGGAGCTTTCTGCATTATTTTTGTCCTGCATTAAGCAACCGCCTTCTTTTTAAGACTCCCATGTTCAATGAATAAATGACCGCTTAAGACAGGTTATTCTGTATAATATACTGTACAAGTATGTAAATGTGAAGAATATTTTAGATATTCCCTTGGTCCTGTCATAAATTTATCTCCCTCAACCAATATACACGCATTGCTTGCTTACCTTGGCAAACGAGACGACTTCTATTGTTTTAGAGAACTGAGTTATCGCCCTTCTGTGATCATTAAGCTGCTGATAAGCCACGCCTAGATGGAAATGAAGCTCGTAAAGCTGAAATGAGAAACAGTAAAACCTCTCTCTAGCAACTTCTCAGAGTTATGCTTTACGACAAAGGTGGCAGGTCGATTATATAAAATAGAAGCCAAAATAAAGGAGCTTTCTGTATTCCTTTTGTTTTTCTTTAACCCTTTACGCAATAATTACACCTTTCTACTCCTTTGCAAAAAAGAGTAGACCCAGATCAGAATGTTCCTAAAGCAGCCGTCAGATCAGGGTCTGCAATGTTTGCTTATAAAACTATATATTCTATAGACATACAATTTTTTCGATGGTCAAAATTCCAATAGCCGTGTTTGGATCCAGATGATACGCCGATTGCTCTAAAACTTCTGAATAAATAAAATTAAATATGTAGCATGTACAGTACACCCCTTTAACCCATAACCTCATAGGCTATTTTAGATAAAACCTCTTTGGATAAATCTACCGAAAAGGAGCATTAACTAGAGAAAAGGAAAATTTTAGACTTTAGTTGTTTGAAACCATTGTTATAAATAGAGCATTTGCTCCTATGGGAGCAAATGCTCTATTTATCACAATGGTTTCACAAAGTGAGTTTTACGGAATAGTCAAAAGTCGTCAATATGAGGGAATGGGTTAAACCGGAATTCTAGTAGAGAAGAATGTTGATACTTTTAGGCAGGTGGCTGCTTAATGCAGGGTGAAAGTCATGTAGAAAGCTAGAGGAACTTTCTGCATGACTTTCACCCTGCATTAAGCTTCCACTTGTCTCCAAGACCGATATTTATACTAGGTTTAACGTCCAGTTTAAAGGGGGTTTACTGTATAGAAAATGTACAACAAAACCCCAGCCATAATATGTCGCAGATGTATGTCACTATGATCTAAGTGGCCAAAATAAATCTGATCTGTCGGAAAAGATGACAGAATGAATTTCGGATGTCGTATATAAGAATTAGTCAAGTTTCAATACGGACTAATGTCAAGAGCAAAATGATTTAAAGAGCTTTATGCTTTAAGATATCCTTTCTATCGCTGTTAGTGCTTTAAATTAAAAAATATATATTTTCTGTAAATTGATGATATAATGTAATATTAAATATATAAGTATCTAATGTACAGTATCGCTTCTGACATTGAGTCAGATATCCTCTTTAAAAAAAGCATGATAATATTTAGTTAAAATTCACCCTGTTACCTCTTTCGCTGCCAATGTCAGATATGTGATTACATATGCAAACAGTTTGGATCCAGATAAGACGCCAAGTAACTCGGCGAGTCATCGGGATCGAAACTGTTTGTTACTGTGGGAGTTTTTTTTTTTTTAAAAAACCAAACAAATTGTAGAAAGATAAAAAGAATGAAATATGCGGCAGACGACAACGTTTGCAGACGACAAATTTTTACAGCGAAAGAGTTAACTTTACAGAGGGACTGATCATTGATTTATTATTGAAATGCATTTTATCCCCTTGATGTTCAGCTCAGTTTTAAAATGTTTGCAAATGTAGAGACTGTAAAATGCCACTTGTAGACCTTCTTGTACAACGGCCCCATTTTCCATTTACTACCACTGGGACCACTTTACCACTCTTTTTCTATCATGTATTTTGTCGTTTGCAAACTTGTAGTCTTCAACATTTGTCGTCTGCAACATTTGTCGTCTGCTTCGATTTTTCTTCTTTTTTATTCAAAACACATAACAAATGCACCAAACAGTTTGGATCCTGATGAGACGCCGAGTTACTCGGCGTCTCATCTGGATCCAAACTGTTTGCAAAGGTAGTCACATATTCACTATAGTCATTTTGTATACATGTGTTGTCCAGTCGAAATTTGTATTTTAAATATTAGTACTTAAATGACACTCTCACAAAGTGGGTTTGGATCTAGATCAGCTATCAAACAATTGCATATCCGAAATACTGACAACTCCCGATGAGCAGTTTGTCTTATTGGAGCAAATGGTGAAATAATACAGTGATATGATAAAGTCTGGTGGTTTTTTTTGGTTCGTTTGTTTAACCCTGTAGTCTACAGAGGCGCCTTTTAACACTTTTGCAATCAGAGTAGACATCGATCAGACATTTTTTTCAACACGGTGTCGGATCATGGATTTCACTGCTAGTCTCAACCTCTAGTTCTATGTCTAAGGTTTATTCCTTTGAAAAATCCATTTATTTATCTAAATTCATAGTTTTACCGAAATGCTTAACAAACTTAGGTAGCAGAAGATATTCAAAACATTGGCGCCAAAATAATTAAATTAACGTGAAACTGACAAATTCGAACTCTTTTCAAGCTTCCGTACATGCTCGTTTGCATTCATACGAGAGCCAATCTGGGTCCATGCTTATAAAGCTTTTTAGATGAGTCTGAGTTCGTTCTCAAGCTTTTGATTGGTCAGATTTGAGTTCTCAAGCTTTTGATTTGTCAGATTTGAACAAAGGCGCCAAAGGCTCAAATCTGACCAATCAAAAACTTGAGAACGAATTCAGACTCAATTAAACGCTCTATGGACCCTGAATTTGTGAGTTGGGGTTTTCCATTAGAAATTGCAGATTTGTTAATGTGTTAGGGGAGTTGTGTCTGAATAGATTAAAGTTGTTCAAATAAAAAAATTGAAAAGTTTGTGCATGAATTTGGCTCACCAGCATAGGGTAGCTGGATGGAGGTTCGTAATCAGGAGGTAATTTGTCCTTATCTATCATCCACAATAGTTCCTTGTACAACTCGACAACCTGTGGATACAGAGAAATCAATAAATAGGAGACATTAGTAGTTACATGTACAAAAAAGCATTGATATAATATCTAGCACTATAATATAATAATAATGCGGATAAACTGTCCCCCAGCTGTTTCACAATCATTAACTGAGCCTACTCTCTATGGAAACATGTCTTGTTATATTGTTGGACCCATGACTGTGAAAGTGCCAAAGTTTCTGAAGAACTATATGATAGCGAGTCAGCCTGTAAAGTATTTCTTCAACATTTTTACTCCATAAATATTCGTGAAAGAAATAATGACATCATGCATATTGTTTGGGTAATTTTTTGTATTTTTTGTACTGACACATGAAAATAGGATGTATTAGCTAAGACAGAACCAGTGGAATCAGATACATATCAGTTCATAAGCAAACAAAGCAGACCCTGATCAGACGGTTATGATATGGACCGTCTGATCTGGGTCTTCTCTGTTTGTTTGCAAAGGCGTATTTATGAAGTAAAGGGTTAACCCGTTATTTGATGATCAGAGTCTTCACTGTTGTCATTCAAAATCCTCCAGCAAAGTGTCACCTTTCATACTGAAATGACTGAATAGTTGTCCAACCCTTTCCCTGTTCTATGTTTATTCCAATATCAATACCTACTGCATATTCATGGACTAACTAATTACAATGATATATTGAAGGTGGAACTTTGTAATCATTTCAGAAATTAAAGAAACAGATCTTAAAAATTCCAATAGCTAACAGAGCAGACCCTGATCAGACGGCTCCTATAGGATATGGGTCTACTCTGTTTGCAAATGCGTGAAAACACGTTTATATGATGAAATGGGTTAACCATGTATGGACTATTCCACTTTGAATATTCAACATCCAAAGAGTTAATTATTATAAACGACAGAAAATAATTGTCACCCCTTAAGATCCAAAGATTTAAGCATCATAAACGACAGAAAAGAACTGTCACCCCTTAAGATGATGTCAGCTCTGTTTGATCGCTTATGAAACTATGCATACTCTGATTCCTCACTTTCTGCCATGACCAAAGTTCATGTGTTCATGTACCAATTCAGTAAATACATATTCATGATGTCATTAATTGTATATGGCTATTCATAAGGCAAATGGTTAAATTGATCTCACAAATGCACGTGAAAAGTTTACCAATTATTTAACATACGTGGTCGCTACTTAAGATAAGAGTGCTTATAAAAACGCAATAGAGAACTAATCTTTAAACTCACAGCTTACCAGGAGTGGATAAGAATGTTTGCCAAGATTAATGTTGTCTGCATTTTGATTTAAATAAATCCAAGCGGTGTACTTGCTAAATCTACTTATTAATTTTTTCAGTTATGCATCGATCTTTTAGGAGTCGTGAGGTCTAATCTCTTAGATAATCTTAACCCTTTCTACGTCATCCTATGTCTTTGGAAATAGAGTAGACCCAGATCAAACGGCTCCTGTAGGAGCCGTTTGATCTGGGTCTGCTCTGTTTGCTTATTTTATAATATAGTTATGATTCTACAGTTTCTGCCATGGCCAAAACCTTTGTGTCCATGTACTATTATAACAATTAATCTATTTGATATGCATGATGTCATTACTTCTAACATGGCTATTCATGGAGCAAAGGGAGCGTGATTATTAGGGAAAGTGGAATATGAAGAACAATTTGATTTCGCATATGGATAGACTAATGGAAAAATGAAGACATGCATCTAGTTACAAGAAATGTAAATGTAGATAATTAAACCGCTTTTGACTTTTACGCAAAATATTCATGTAAGAAATAATGACATAGCAATATTAATTAGATGACTTTTTAAAAGAAAATGCCTATGGGCACGTGATGTTTTGGCTTTGACTGAAACTGAATAAGACACTTTATATTCTATAAGTAAACAGAGCAGACCACGATCACACTGCTTCTTCAATAATTGTCTGGTCTGTGTCTACTCAGTTTGCAAAGACATAAAAGGTGAAATGTTAAATACTAAACCATTTAACCCAAAATATACGCTTTACTACGCCTTTTGTAAACAGTTTAGATTCAGATCAGACAGATCCTATAGGAGCTGTCTGATCAGGGCATGCACTGTGTGCGCTCAGGATCTTTCAGGTCCGAGTTTATCTTGATTTGCCTATCGCACATGACAAAATACTAATTGGGATAATAAATGTGCAAAAAGGGCCGAGTTGAACTCATAAATATTCACAAAGTAGGGGATAAAACAAATGGTCTATATAAATATGGTCGTGCCATAACAGATAGGTTTCGTTGTTCTAGCGTTAGTTTTGTTGTTAACATTTTTATAAAAGTTGTCGACAAAGACAACATCACCTTGTAAGGTGACCTCTATGTAAGATATTGGCGGTTTTGTGGCAACATACGTGCACTGTTTGGATTCAGATACAACGCAAATCTCGTTTAACTAGAAAAGGAGATACAGGTTGTTAACTACTCTGATTATTATTTCTTTTTAGAACAAAAAATGGCAACGTTTTGTGATAAATGGAGCTGAAACAGTTTTAGAATTGATCACTTACTTAGCGTGCTAAAAGTTGATGACTGAAATCAATACAAAGGTTTGAGAGTACAATCTCGCTTTCAATAACCCGATTATGATAATTTCAACAGGCCTTAGTATTTACATTAATGATTTTACTTATAAGCACAAATATTTGAACTCGTAGGCGCTAAGCGTTTAACTGTTACTTATGGATTTGGATTTGATTTTATGTGTTTACACTGACTAATGACCAAAGAGCCCCTAGTGTGGGAAAGACTGGGCGAAACACTGTGCCCCAAACAGCCGTTTTCATCGTTACCTTTGACCTTAAGTTTGACCTTGAACTCGGATTGATTCTATCCAATATGTACGGCTCATGAGATGAGTATTAAGTCACTGCCTGTAATAGTTCAATATGTACATGTAGTTATGGCAAATATTAAAGTTAAAGTAAACATGCCATGTGTGGAATGTTTATCTCCAATTGTTCAAATTTTATAGCCAAATCAATTTTTTAGAAATTTGACATGTGAACTGAGAGTTTGACCTTGTCCTTGATTTTGTTCAACCAAAATGTTGCAGCTTCATGAAGTGAGTATACACTTCATGTATGAAAAGTTTCTTCATTTAATCCTTTATCCCATAAATATTCATATAAGAAATAAGGTTGTCATGAATAATAATTAGATTACTTTTTATTATGGCATATGGAGTACAGTAGGTCTTGGCCATGACAGAAACTGTAGAATCATATTTTTATTAATTCATAAGCAAAGAAAAAATCGTATACAACCTGTATTTAGGCTAGCAACGATGCTAACTATATAACACCAGGTGACATACATTTGGTGTGTGATGAAGAACAGTAGAACCTATCTAAGCAGCCATGGAAATAGGTCTAATTATGGACTGTAAGGCAGATAGTAGCTTAATGCAGGTCAAAAGTAATGCAGAAAGCTCCTATAGAAGCTTTCTGCATTACTTGTCCCCCTGCATTAAGCGACCACCTGCCTTTTAAGACTCTGTGTTCAAAAAATGATTGGACAGGTTTTACCGTATACCATACAGATTACCGGCAAGTCTCTGGTTGCAACCAGCTACATATGGTTGTCACTACGGCTGATTAACATAATTATGGCGATGAAATGGTTCAGGCGCCTTTAGTGAACAATTCGAATAAATAAAGCTTTATGAATATGAGGCACATGTACTCCAACGAATACATGTTACTTATATATTGCATGTAGTTATATTGACGAGATAATAACTAATTCAAAACTTAAAAGTGGGTGCATGTACTTTTTCTTTTGGCTCAGTATATAGATCTTTATTATAATGCAAAGTAAAATCCCTGATTTTGATTGGTCAATTAGCCATGTATAAAAGCCGTATATCCCTCTAAATTATGATGTATATACGGAGTCATGAGCAACAATGGAATTTCCCCCGTCGAGGGCCTCGTTTCCTTGCTTTAACAAAATAAAAATGGCCGACCAGCTTCACTTCGTCGATTCGATCCAAACAACCGCTCTCAAACGAAATAACAAGAGTTTGGGGCGGAACAAAGTTATCCATTGAGAAACATTTCTGTTATAGCTGTTGTATAACAATGTAAATGAACCCGATACGTGGCGAATGTCTTATTCTGATCTGATGCTGCAAATGTTGTCAAAGTGCTTGTGCGCGTACCGATTAGCCCCAAAACCCCGCTTTTACAAAGACAATCCACACCCAATTCAATTCAGATTTTATTTATGCACATGCACAGTGCACGTACCTGTAAATCATTAACATTAATTAGATTCGTTGTTATAATAGCACATACACACAGGAATTCTTAATGACCGAAACTGTAGAATCCGATTTGATTTGTATCATCAGCAAGCAGAGCAGACCCTGATCAGACGGTTCCTATAGGAGCCATCTGATCTGGTTCTACTCTGTTTGTAAAGGCGTAGAAATGCGTATTTATAGAGTTAAGGGGTACACGCAATGTCCTAATTACCCTAAGAATTGAGACACCAGTTGATATCCCCTCTCCCTAGGGAGTATGACTTGTTAAGCTGAATTAGTCAGTCTGGTACCATTTTGATGACATAGCAGCAAATAGTGTAGATCCTGATCAAACTGCCCCTCCTCGATCAGTTTGATCTGGGTCTGCACTTAAGGTGATCAGGTCGTACTTTACAACCCCGGAACATGCATGCGCTTTTATTTTGCAAACAGTGTAGACCCAGATCAGAGGTTTGAGTGGCGCTCTGAAATCGAAGCCAGAATAAGTCGTTTCGAGCTCGTGTGTTTGTGCATTTTCTGTTCTTTATTCTTCTAACTATTTTTTCCGTTGTTTGTTATTTTTGTTTTGCTGTTTAGGAGTGCAAGTTGTGTGTGTTACCTCAACAAGCAACTTTAGAGTTTTTAAGAAAGCTTTTACATTTTGTGTTCTACATATCAACAAGAGGGGTTTGTTTTCGTCAATGTAATTGAAAAACATTATATCTTTTTACTTCATAAATATAGCTTTAAACATACGTGTATTTGTATGTTGACCTAGATTAGACATCTGCTGTAGGAACTGTCAGATCAAAGTCTGCACTATTTGCTTATGGACCGATACAGATCGGAATCTTAGTTTCTTAAATGGCAAAATTTCCAGGTGTCCATCTTCCATTATAAATAATCATGTTATTACTATTCATGGTCTCATTATTTCTTATATCAATATTCATGAGGTATAAAGATAATGAAATACAAGAAAGAACGCTTGATAATAAAGTACCATCGGGCTGCTTTAACACTTTCCCTGTTCAACATTCACGTAAGAAATAATGACAATTTAAGCAAACAGAACAGACCCTGATCAGACGGCTCCTATATGTCTACTTTGTTTTCAAAGGCGTATTGTGTCGTTTCATGATAAAACCCAGTGTTAGTGAATCGCAAACAGTGTACACCCAGATATATCGGCCTGTCTCGGACGCCAGAGTAGTTTTACGTTCTTTACTACCTCTGAAAAGATTGGAAACTCAGCCTTCTTAGTCTGTTTCTACACTGTTTGCAAAGCAATATCTGATACCAGAATTCTCATGCGACGGCAGATATAAACAATAAAACCTGTCTTAAGCGGCCATCAAACGAGGTCTTATTATTGGTCTATAAGGCAGGTGGTAGCTTAATGAAAGACAAAAGAAATACAGAAAGCTCATATAGGAGATTTTTGCATTACATTTTCTCTGCATTAAGCAACTACAGTAAAACCTCGCTAATGCGACCACCTGAAAGAGGTATAATTCTGGGTGCTAGATGCAGGTGGTAGCTTAATACAGGACAAAAGTAATACAGAAAACTCATAGAGGAGCTTTCTGTATTACTTTTGTCCTGCATTAAGCAACCACCTGCTTATAAAAACACTCATGTTTATTCATTAAGTGGTCGCATTAGAGAGGTCCTACTGTATCTGCTTTTTAAGACTCATTTGTTCACAACCGCTTAGGACAGGTTCTACTGCAATCAAAATGGACAGTGGTTAATTATGTGAGTAGTCTATGTTTAGATTGTTTAAATAGCCATTGATCTATCATACTCAATAGTATATATCTGAATAAATGTATAACTTAACCCTTCACTTGACAAATATTTAAGCAAGATGTAATGACATTATGAATATTAATTAGATGAAATTATATACTGACATTTGAAAACAATACCCTTTTACCATGGCAGAAACTGCAGAACAACGTCTACATAATTCGATAAGTAAACAGAATAGGCTCTGATCAGACAGCTCCCGAAAGAGTCACCCGGTCTGGGTCTACTATGTTTGTAAATTCTTCAAAAGGCGTCTCGATTAGGTAAAGGGTTAATGGGTCTTTTAGCAGAGATCCAGATAAGATGCATAAATCAAAAACATTTTCAAGAAGAACTCTCTTTACTCCTCCACAAAACCTTCGAGACGAGTCTAAAGAGTGGTCACAGCATAGAGTCTGGTGGAGAAATGACGATTTTAGTATTTGAGTATGCACATTTATCTGTCGCTCTCGACTCTCTTGGGCATGTTTGTAGATATCACCTTTAGAAAAATCAGGTAAATTAACTTTGCAAACAATTTGGATCAAAATGGGGATCTAAACTGTTTGATACTTTTGTTATGTCTTTGAAATTAAATGGATGAAAGTCGGCTTCAATGGAGGCATTATCTGTCGACTTTCTTTCTCAGCATAACAAAGGTTGAAATAAATACTCATAGAACACATACAGTATAACCTCGTTAAAACCGACCACTCGAAGTCTAGATCTGGATGTTTTATATAAGTAGTAATTTAATGCAGGACAAAGGTGATGTAGATAGCTCATGTAGTATTTTTGCATTATGGACGCCCTGAATTAACCACGTCCATCATATAAACGCATTTTCACGCATTTGCAAACAGAGTAGACCCAGATCAGACGGTTCCTATAGGAGCCGTCTGAGCAGGGTCTGCCCTGTTTGCTTATGGTATTAAATTGATTAGATTTTGCAGTTTCTGTTTAGGCAATTATATCTTGTTACCATACGCCATTATGAAATTCAGACTAATTACTATTAATGTTTTACACGAATATTTATCAGGGAAAGGATTGAGCAACTGTGCACGTGCTTACAAAGACTCGCATATTAATAAATCACGCGATCGCTTTCAACTGATTCTACTTCTCACAAAACCTACTGACGCATGTAAATAGTTCGATTTAGGTCTGTTTTGATCCATGTCTGTTTATTTACATTGCATTAGAACGCAAAGTGAGAAACACTTTGATACTGATAAAACATTTCCCTGGTTCCTTTGAACTGTAAATACATATCAAATGTTTGCCAACTTCTTTTTCAAAACTAAAAGGTATATTGATATGTCTACAAAACAATCAATCACGGTGTCGAACAATTAGGATCCGGGTGTGACGCAAGTATATCTGGATCCATGGTAGTCACGGGTCCGCCGACAGAAGGCTGAAGATTGAGAATTGCTTACATCTAAATTGGCAAAATGGAGGACAAACAAAAAAGGTGCACAGTATAACCTGTTCTAAAGGTCATTCATTTATTGAACATATGTGTCTTAAAAAGCAGGTGGTTGCTTAATGCAGGGCAAAAGTAATACAGAAAGCAATGACAGGAGCTTTCTGTATTACCTTTGACCTGCATTAAATTACCACCTGCCTTACAGATCCATAATTAGACCCTTTTTATGTCCGCTTATGAAGGGTTTTACTGTATAGCAAAGTTCACTTCTTAAATGTTTTAGCGTTTAGCTCTTTCGGTTCCAAATAAATTCCATCTGTTAAGATTTTCATCTCCTTTAGATTTCAATGTGGCGTTTTGCTTTAACCCTTTCCTCCATAAGCTATTTTCAGACGTAACCTCTTTGAATGAATCTACCCAAAAGGAGCATTTACTAGAGAAAAGTAAAATTTAAGAATTTTGTAGTTTGAAACCGTTGTGATAAATAGAGCATTTTCTCCTATAGGAGCAAATGCTCTATTTATCACATTGATTTCAAGAAGTGGTTATTACAGAGGCGTAGATAGGCGTATTAATGGAGGAAAGGGTTAATTTCTTTACAAAAATATAATTAGTGTCAAACAGTTTGGATCCTGATGCGAGTGACTCGGCGTATCCTCTTGATCTAATTGTTTACAAAGGTCACTGATTCGCCTGTGGCGGCGAAAGAATTAAGCAACTATTCTAGTCAATACTATATTTTTAAAAAAAAGTAGATTTTCTCACAATGTGGATTTGTAAGTCATGGAGATAAATATCAACTATCAGACATTCGCTTCATGTATTGTGGAACCTCGATATTTCGAACTCGGATAACTCGACTTCGATATAACTCGAGTTAAAAAGCCAGTCCCTTCCAGAATAGTTCTAAAATTCACCACTATCCATGTCTATAAAGACATGCGACAGCTTGATGCAGGTCGCAAGTAATGCTGTAATCTCTTACAGGAGTTTTCAGCATTACTTGCGACCTGCATTAAGCTGTCGCATCGAGAAATAGACTGACTCGAGCTCTCGTTATTCGAAATAATTTGTTTGGTCCCTTAATGTTCGTGATATCGAAGTTCCACAGTATTTTGAAATTACAGAGTATTCTCTATGTCTACGTTCATATAAAATATGGATACATCAAATGCATATACATGTATATAGGTTGGGTTCGAAACCGGCCCTTGTTACTTTGTATCCATACTATATTGGCATGTACCATTTCGGGCTTGTCCGTTTCATATTACCTCTTACGCTGCCCATGTCGCATCTATCAATACCTTATTTAAACAGTTTGGATCCTGATGAGATGCCGAGTAACCATGCGTCTCATCAGGATCCAAACTGTTTGTTAATATTACTATTTTATGAAACAAGATGTGTTTGTGAAACAATATACCCCCGATTATGGCCAATACAAATTTGACCCGTAACTTGACCTTTGACCTTGATATATGACCTTGATCTAAATAAGTCACCCCTTAAAAGGTTTGCCTCCATTGAAAATGAAAATTGGTCATACGGGGATGAGATTTTGGAAACAGTTAGTGACTTTAACTACCTTGGGACGGATTTCAATTACACTGGGAGCTTTGTTTTAAATCAAGAGTTTATAGTAGGCAAAGGGTCGAGAGCATTGAATGCACTCATGGCCAATATTAAAGGATTGAACCTGAAAGATAGTGTTACATGTCAGTTATTTGATGCATTTGTTAGTTCTATCTTGAATTATAGCTGTGAAGTATGGGTTTATACTAAATCTAAACAAATAGAACGAGTACACCTAAAATTTTGTAAAAGGTTATTACATGTGAAGAGGTGTACATCGACATACAGTATATATGGCGAAATGGGTAGATATCCCTTGTATATTAATCGTTACTCTAGAATTATTAAATATTGGTTGAAACTAGTTTCAATATATTATCTACTGTATACAATACTTTATTAGCCGAGTGTTGGAATGGCGAATCAAACTGGGTTACAAATGTTAAAACATTACTAGTAACAAATGGTTTTGCTGATGTTTGGATGGATCCAATAAATGTAAACCCGAAATCCTTTCACAAAATATTTAAACAAAGATTAGTGGATGGTTTTATACAAGGGTGGGATGAGAATATCAATAGAAGCGGTGTACTAGCAACATATATACATTATAAAAGCTGTTTCGGATTTGAAGCATATTTAGATACTTTGTCATATAAACTTAGATTTTATCTTGCTAGACTGCGTCTGTCGTCACATTCATTAAAAATAGAAACCGGGAGGTACGGTAAAAATAAAACTCCAAGAAATGAAAGATATTGTAGCTACTGTGAAACTCGTGATATTGAAGACGAGTTTCATTTTGTTCTTATATGTAGTTCGTACACAGATCTGCGTAAGAAGTACATAAAAAAGTATTATTATGCTAGACCAAGCTTTGTAAAGTTTTGTCAGCTGCTACAAAGTCAAAACCGTCAGGAATTAGTTAAATTGGCTCTATATATAAAGTATTCCTTTTGCAGGAGAAACGCACTTGTAAATGCTTACATGTAAGTCATCTCAAATCTGAATAGTCAGCACTTTATGCACAACGTAAATGTCAGTTTCTTTTCAAGTAACGATTTTGCATATAACTAAACTGATTGAAATTGTAATATACTGTCAATCTGAAAAATCGTTTGACCTATGTGACATATGCTATGTATATGTATTTATAACAACAATGTACATGCTTGTACACGTTGAATAAAGATATGTTCTGTTCTGTTCATAAGTTTCACACGCAAGCCAAGTTTGAAGTATGTAAGTGCAATGGCTACAAAAATATCGCCAGCTTTAAAGTTGTCCACAAACCAACAGACAGGGCAACAACAATATGTCCCCTTTGATCGGGTGGGCGGGTGCATAAAAATGAAAACTGAAAACTGAAGCAGACGGAAAAGTTTGCAGACAACAAAAGTTGGCAGCGAACGAGTTTACCCATACCCTACCGTGGAAAGATTAATATCTTCTCAAAGGTTAGATCTTGGGCAAGCTTTTTTTAAAAACTATTGACCGAGTTTGGATACTGATGGGACGCCGAGTTACTCATCGCCTAATATGAATCACATTTTTCTATAAAATACGAGTCAGGTCGCGAATAGATAAGTGTTAACAAAAATGTCGTCTGCTAAAATAATCAAAGTCATCTCTTGACTATCTACTAAAAACAAGAATCAGAATATCAAACAGTTCGGATCCTGATGAGACGCCGAGTTACTCGGCGTCTCATCTGGATCCAAACTGTTTGCAAAGTTTATGACCGGTTTGTCCGTGGAAGGTTAAAGGTTCTAAGCCATAGACATACCTTTTTCCATCGTTTGTATCTCTCGTTGAGGATTGCCTGTCGTAACAGTACATTAGCGGCCGCGTGCAGTTCTTGAAGGTTTGAAAACTCCCATTTCATTTCATCCGGCATTTTCGATTATCTGTCACTACTCCTTTGATTAATCACTTAATATCTGTTTAAGTATGTTCCTTGTAGACTATGTAACACGTAGTTTGCGTATTAAGCATTATTTCATTTCTTCAATATTGCGCATTAAGCATTATTTCATTTCTTCAATATATTTGGTATTTAGTAAAACTCTAAAACAATCACAAAAAATATGTCTAAGTCTTGGTCTTAATAGCAGGTGATAGCTTAACCATATACACCATGAATATTCATGTAAGAAATAATGACCTCGAGAATATTAATTATATTAATTGATATAATAGCGCACGGACATTTATTTTGAATTTTCGGTCATGGCAGAAATTGTAGAATCGTGTCTGTATTATATCATGAGCAAACAGAGTAGACCCTGATCAGACGGTTCCTATATGAGCCGTCTGATCTGAGTCTACTCTGTATGCAAAGATGTAGAAATGCGTATTTATGGAATAAAGGATTAATGCTGGACGAGATATTCAGAAAGTTCTTGCAGGAGCTTTCTGTCTAATGTTCGTCCTGCCTTAAGCAACTCCTGCTTTTAAAGACATCTATGATTATTTTAGAGAGATTTTATTTAACTTACTGTATATCTGAATTACCTAGTCACGTGATTTCACTTTAAACATGTATGAGTATATTCCATCATTCGTCCGACCGTCTCGGCGATATGAACACATGTATTTCCAAACTCCGCATACGTTTTTTCTAGCAATAAATCTTATCGACTTACAATGACAAGAAATTTCCCACTCTTTCAGCAGTTAAGCAATAAAGATATTATGTGTACATATTTGCACACGCTCCGACCTCTTAAAATAACACTGGTCCGATAATGGAAAATGTCAATACATAAAACAATACCCTATAATGGAATCTTATCACAGCCATTAGGCATAGTGGTGAATGTTATCACCGAGAGTGAAATTTTGTTTGACAAATTAAATCCAACCTTTGGTGACTAAAGCCATCCAAGTTCGTTAACTCTCGCGCCGCCGTAAACACATAACGTGTGCTCAAATTTCGATTTGATCCAATAGGAAATGCTTCTAGTTCGAGCGCGATTCTGTGAAAGTAATGATCGAGTGTCAAACAGCTTGGATCCTGATGAGACGCTGAGTGACTCGGCGTCTCATCAGGATCCAAGCTGTTTGCAAATGCAAGTCTGGTAGCGGACGGCGGGCAAAGGGGTAAGACGGTGTTAAGACGGGAATAAATTTTCTAAGGTGCCTGCGTGATTTAAACTCTCTAACAGGCGAACTCGTGTAAACTATTGTATAGAGTTTGGATACAGATACAAACTGAATTACTCGTCGTTTTATCGCAGTCGAAACGGATTGATAATCTGATTATATTTTCATAACTGAAAACTGTACTTTGTACGTTATTTTAAAAACGTTATTTTTTGTCGCCCAACATGTATCTCCTCTTATTAAAGGTCTACAATAATACGGCCACACCACGGTCAAGACCAGGCAATGACTGCGTATTCTTTATTATTACTCCGCGATAAAAAAATAATGTCAGCTCAAATTAGCTCCTCGCTCAATTTTAACTGCTTCCGACTCGATCAAGCTTTTGAGAAAATATTGACCGAGTGTCAAACAGCTTTGATCCTATTGAGACGCCGAGTTACTCGGCGTCTCATCTGGATCCAAGCTGTTTGCAAACTTGGGTCTGGTCGCAAAGAGCGGGAAAAAGGTTTAAAGAGACCGGACCTTTCTTTACAATAAGTCGGTGGTTATGGCTTTATTACTAGCGATTGTAGCTTAATTCGATCTGGGATTTATATTACAATGCGCTATTGATTAATGGAAATGATTTGATACACAATAATAGTTGTTTAATGGATAGAAAAGTCAGCCAGGATTATATTACAATAATTACACATCAAGGTGGGAAGTTCGAAACGTAGGCAGGGGGTCTTTACCGTAACAAAGAAAGCAAGAAATTAGATTCCTGGGTAAACAAAATAGCTACGTACAAAACGTTCTATACACAGATACTGTATGAAACTCATTACCTGATGGAAATTCATGTAAGACTTAATTACATCATGAATATTTATAAGCAGAAATTGTATGATGGCTTATGTACCCGGGACTTGTTTGGTTCTGGTAGAAACTGTAGAGTCAGATCTACACTAATTTCATAAGCGAACAGAACAGACACTTATCAGACGGCTCCTACAGGAGCCATCTTATTTAGGTCTACTAGTATTCTGTTTGCAAAGATTATCCGTGTAAGAATTAATTTTTATAATGAATATGTATAAGCAGAAATGTTATAATGGCTTAGGTACAATGTACACAGGAATGTTTTGGTACTGGTAGATACTGTTGAGTCATATCTTCTATAATTGCATAAGCAAAACAGAGCAGACCCAGATCACAAGGCTCCTTCAGGGACCGTCTGATCTGGGTCTATTCTGCTTTCAAAGGCGAGAAATAGCCTTTATATGAGGAAAAGGATTAACCCAATACCCGATGAATCCTCGTGTATGAAAAAATGATGGTACAGTTAAACCCCTCTATACGACCACTTAATGAATAAACATGGGTATCTTTATAAGCAGGTGGTTGCTTAATGCAGGGCAAAAGTAATGCAGAAAGCTCCTCTAGGAGCTTTCTGCATTACTTGTGTCCTGCATTAAGCTACTATCCGTATCTAGCACCCAGAATTATATATTTTTAGGTGGTCGCATTAGCGGGGTTTTACTGTATATGAATTTGATGTTATATATTATTGAAGGGGTTAACCCATTACTCGATGACTCCACATGTATGAAATATGGTCGGTATGAAAATATGAATCAGTTGACTATCTAGGATGGCGTCATGAACAAGGGAACGTGTGACCATAGCGGACATTGTAGGATCAGAATGTATGTTAATCTGACTCAACAATCAACATTCACCCATCAACATCCGACTTTAAAGTTTATATAATGCAAACGAATGTTGTGCTGGAATGTCGAGCTGGGCAATCCAAATTTGAAACGAATGCTTCGCGGGAATTTCGAGCCGAGCAATCAACATTTGGTTTTTGTTTGTTTTTAGTGAAAATGAATAACGTGCTGGAATGTTGCGCGGACAATCATCATTCACTTTTATAGCAGGAATATGAATGTTGTGCTTGAATGTTGACCTCAAAAATCAACATTCGATTTAACCCTTTCACCGCCGCAGTCGCATAAATGCACCACGACAAATAGTGCAGTCCTAGATCAGACGCCGCCTTTTCAAGGCGGCGTCTGATCAGGGACTTCACTATTTGTCTCAATCTCTATTTCTATATATGTACTTTATTCCTTTGAAATTTGCATTTATTTATTTCATTTTCTTATTTTACTGAATGATTTAACAAACTTGGATTGCAGACGACAATTAGAAATTTGGCGCCGAAAGGGTTAAGACGTTCATCCCTGGACACGCATATACTGGTATTCGCAAACAGTGTAGACCCAGGTCAGAAGGATCATACATGATCACTCTAATCAGGTTCTGCATTATTTGTCATTCAAAATATAACACAATGCTGGCTGTCGAGCTTAACATTTCAGCGCAAATTCCATTGTCCTTTTATGAAGTTGAAAATTGATTGTCGAGCTCGAAATTGCAGAACATCGTCTTTCTTATATAAAGTCAAATGCTGATAGTTGAGTTCGACATTCCAGCTAACCATTTCCTCGTCCTATACAAACACGAATGTAAGAAATACGAAATACGCTTAAGACAGGTTCTACTAGAGATTCCATTCAGTATAAAAAGCTAAACTTGGCTAGGGGTGTTAGGCGGCAAATGATCCTAATCTGAAGGCTCTTTTAGGCGTCCTCTGATCTGGGTTTACACTTGTTGCAAAAGCCAATAAACTCGTTCCCCGCGTCCAAAGGGTTGTGTTAACATGTAAATATAATCACAGCTAAATTAATTCATGTGAATTTTAAAGTCAATTGACTGACAATGACAGCATTGAGACTGTCGTGTTTGAACAATCAATTGGTTTTAATAGAATAAATTATCACCGGACTACATGTATAACTTGATTCACCAACTATTGTCGTGCTGTTAAAAGTGTAACCTGCACAACATCTTTTCTACCGAATATGTGAATACATTTGAATATCTCGAACTTCAAGGGACCATACAAATTACTCCGAGAAAACTCGACTCATCCGATTTCTAAACTTCACAGCTTAACCCTTCGCTTGCTATTCACGTCAATATACATACCTGTAAATAGTGAAGACCCAGATGAGACAGCTCCTATAGGAGCTGTCTCATCTGGGTCTTCACTATTTACAAGTTGATTGTGCAACCAGTGCACTCCACAGCAGTGATTGCATGTAGCGAAATACTTGTACACAGTGAAGATATATGTAATTATACAACAGGGCATGGGTAAAGAAGGAGAAACGTGTTTTAAAATTCAGCAAGAGAATGCTTAATGCAGGTTTAAAGTAAATTCATGTTGTGACCACTCTTTAAAATCGTCTCAAAGAGTTGTCACACCATAGGGTTTGGTGAAGAAGTGACGATTTTAGTATTTGAATATGCACCTCGATCTGTTGCTTTGTCGTTAACCCGTCCTTCATATAAACGTGTTTTTCACGCATTTGCAAACAGAGTAGACCCAGATCAGTCGGTTCCTATATGAGCCGTCTGATCATGGTCTGCTCTGTTTGCTATTGAGAGACCTTTTTATGTCTCCCCCATTCATATTTGGGAGACATATTGTTTTTGGTCGAGTTGTCCGTCTCTCCGTTCGTCCGTCTGTCCATTGCCGTCCGTCCGTAAGTCCATATGTCTGTCTGTCTGTCACACTCGTGTCCGCTCCATATCTCTCACAAATATGGAATGATTTCAGAATGCTTTGGCACAAATGTTCAACTCAACAAGACGATGTGCAGAGCGTTTGATTCAGACATGTGGGTAAAAGGTCACGGTCACAATTCAGGGTCAAAGGTTTTTAGCCATATCCTTCGTGTCCGCGCCATATCTCTTAAACCCTTGTAAGGATTTCAAAATGTTGTGGCACGACGACGATCTGCAGAGCGTTCAATTCAGGCGCGTGGGTCAAAGATCAAGTCACAGTTCAAGGTCAAATGTTTTAGTTTTAATTTTCATGTCTGCTCCATATCTAAATAATCCTTGGAAGGATTCCAAAATGCGGTGGCACAAATGTTCTTAACAAGCCGATGTGCAGACAGCAGGATTCAGGCATGTGGGTCAAAGTTCAAGGTCACAATTCAAGGTCATGGTCACAATTCAATGTCAATTATTCAAATGTTCTTGTCCGGACGATAACTCCTATATGGCTAATGTCATTTGATTTAAACTTCATATATGGAAAGAACATGATGAATGGAAGTATCATGTATAAGGACATTTTACTCTGGCTTTAATACTTTTGGAGTAATTGCCCTTTTTCACATTTTTGTCCAATCATTAACTCCTGTTCTACTGATGCTATTGGAATGACATTTCATTTATGGAAAGAGCATGACGGAATGAAGTGTAGAGTTATTGTCCCGATTTTCTGCAGAGTTATGGGACTTTGACATTTTTACATGGAAATTTTGTCCGCAGTGTTTATCCAAAACCTTTGATTGAATATCCATTAAATTTCATAGGATTGATTAACAGTATACCTAGTTGTGCATAACTAATTCCTGTTCTGGTTTGATCATTTTCTGCAGAGTTATGGGACTTTGAAGTTTTTACAGGTCCGCGGGGTTTCCCCATATTCTTTGGTCGAATTTTCATGAAACGTCATATGATGTATCAGCACCATGTCTTGTTGTGCATAGGTTATTCCTTTTCCGGTTCGATGATTATACTGCAGAGTTACGAGACTTTGGAAAATTTTGTCCACGCGCTGGGGGAGACATCAGTCTTTGTACAAAACAATTCTAGTTTGTTATTGAAGATCTTTTTGTTTACCTTCTGAAATGTCTATAGTGTTCCACCGTCCATATTTCATTTTAACTATTTTGTCCATGAATAATCAGTAGGTACTGAAATTTTGAATAAACATAGAACAGGCAGAGGGTTTAATAACTAATCATTATTGTGATTATATAACAAATAATGGTGCAGTAAAACCTCTCTATAACGGCCACTTAATTACATCAAGTATTTTGTGTTAAAGGCAGGTGGCTGCTTAAAGCAAGATGAAAATAAAACAGAACGCTCCTATTGGAGCGTTCTGTTTTACTTTCACATTGCTTTAAGCAACCACCTGCCCTAAATACCAGTTAATTCACTCAATTTAGTGGTCGTTATAGAGAGGTTTTACTGTATTATAAATATCCATTCGATATTTTTTATAATTGCTCATGAACATAAAATTATGTGTTCATAAAGCCCTGGCAGATACTATAGACTCAGATCTATGTTATTTATCCAATAAGCAAACAAAACAGATTCTGATCAGACATCTCTTGCTAGAGAAGTCAGATCTCGGTCTTTTTTGTTTGCAAATGCATAAAAATGCGTATCTTTTAGGTACAAGGTAAACCGATATTTGGTGAGGTTTTGACACAACCTTGAAGTAATATAGTTTCAGTGAAGCTCACTTATAACGAACTTGGATATAACGAAATATTGCATAAGTATAACAAAATAAAAATTTATCCCCCCTCTCTGAATAACACAGAGTAAAGTGGACCTGGTATAACGAAATTTGGATATAACGTAAGAAACCAGAGGGTCCCAAGGACTTCGTTATAAATGAGCTTCACTGTACACCCTTTCGATATTGAATTTGTATAATATCTACATTTTAAAATTGTATATAACTTTCACATCTAATTAAATTCGAAAGGAGTTTCGGTTTTGAAATACCTATTTGTTAAACATTTTACCTGTTTAATATTCATTCAAGAAATAATGCCATCATGAATATTTATTGGCTGAACTTTTATAATGGTATATGAGCACACTGCATGACTGTTCGGCTTTGTCAGAAAACGAAGAATCATATCTATTTAATATCGTAATCTTACAGAGTAGACTCTGATCAGACGGGTCTTACAGGAGCCGTCGGATCTGGGTCTTCTCTGTTTGCAAAGGCGTGAAAGGGGCGTTTTATGAAGGAAAGGGTTAAACTTTTACCACTTAAAGACGCCTTTTACGCCTTTGCAGACAGAGATGGCTGAGATCAGAGGGATCCTGTAGGGGTCGTCTGATCAGGGCCTGCTCTGTTTGCTGACGAAATAACATATATATGTGTTCTTCTGATTCTTCTGTTTGTGCTATGGACATTTTTTCTTTATTGGTATGCAATATACCGGCGTACGTGTGGTTATTGCGCTCAGCTACAATACCAAGGGCCCCGGGTTAGATCCTCCGCCAGACCAAGTCCTTCGGATGAGACTTTATAAACCGAAGTCCGATATATCAGTGCTTTGCACTGGGCATCTAAAAGAACCAGATAAACTCTATTGATTATAGAGTAATGCACCACATCCGGGTTTCTCTGTACCCGCTCCCCTCTCTCTGGGGCGTCATATTAGCCAACAGTTGACAGAAACGGACGTTAATCAACACAACCAACCCATCTATTAAATTAAAAATTAATCAATATCCATGATGTCATTAATTCATACAAGAATGTTTATGAGGTAAATGGTTAAAAAGGAACGGTTACTTTTGAATAATCATCATACAAATTATCCCTTATACCTCTAGCCGCGACTCGCATTTGCAAACAGTTTGTATCCAGATGAGACGCCGAGAAATTCGGCTTCTCTTCAGGATCGAAGCTGTTTGACACTTGGTCAATAGTTTCTCAAAAGCTTGATCGAACCGGAAGTAGTCAAAAATGCACCAGATTCAAATTTGAGCAGTCATTATTTTGTTCACAACGGGATAAATGTTAATGATAGGTCTCAATGTTTACCAATTGATGGAAGTAAATATAGAAGTTAATCTCTGCTTACACTTGATTATTATAGAAGCACGCTGCTACATTTAATTAACAATACGGTGGAACCGTTCTTAAGCGACCTTATATTGATTGAACATAGACATCTTAAAAAAACGATGGTTGCTTGATATAGGACAAAAGTAATGCAGAAAGCTCCTATAGAAGCTTTCTGTTTTATTCTTGACCTGCATTAAGCTACCACCTGCCTTGCAGACACATAATTAGTCCTCTTTTTGACGGTCACTTAACACATTTTCCACTGTGCTCCATAAGTTTCAAACTTTTAATTCTCGTATTAACTATTTCCCTGTTCTATGTTTATTTAAAATTTCAATACCTACTAAATATACATGGACAGAAAAAGTTATAATGAAATATAGAAGGTGAAACATTATAGCCATTTTAGAAAGTAAAGAAACAGGTCTTTCAAGTTCCATTATCAAACAGAGAAGACCCTGATCAGACGGCTCCTACTGGAGCCGTCTGATCTGGGTCTACCCTGTTTGCAAATGCGTGAAAACACGTTTATATGAGGGAAAGGATTAACAGTTCATATCCAGATGAGAAGGCGAGTAACTCACCGTATCATCCAGCTCCAAGCCGTTTGAAACTCATTCAATAGTTTCTCAAAAGCTTGTATCATGGCGCTTGGTCCATATTTTCTCAAAGGCTTGGTCGGATCGAAAGAAGTCAAAAATTGTACAGATCAGAATTTGAGCAGACATTATTTTTTCACAGCGGTTTAAAGGCTGAGGCGAGTATTGAAAAAACGTGTACGTCAGTAACTCCTAGGGTCACGGGTGTCGATAGAATATCGTCATATACGTTAGATAGCTTAACCATTTCCTCAATAGGCTATTTTTAGACCCAACCTCTTTGGATTAATCTACAAAAAGGAGAGTTAACTAGAGAAAAGGAGAATTGAGTTGTGTAGTTTTGAAACCATTGTGATAAACAGAACATTTCCTCCTTAGGAGCAATGCTCTATTTATCACAATGGTTTCAAGATATGACTATTACAGAGGCGAAGAAATGCGTATTTTAGGAGGAAAGGGTTAAATAACACGTTCGCTGCAGGAGGTTATTCAAGTCACACGGGGCTCTTTTTAACACTATACTCCATAAATACACCTGTCTGCGCCATTACAGAGTAGGATTGCAAACAGAGCAGCATTGCAAACAGAGTAGCATTGCAAACAAAGTAGACCCAAATCAAACGGTTCACATAGAATCCGTCTGATCAAGGCCTGCTCTGTTTGCTTATTTGTCGTCTGCTTCAATTTTCATTGTACAGTTTTCGTCCTTTTTATTTTACCCTTTTCTTCATCAATTCCTTTATCTAGGAATTGCAAACAGAGTAGACCCAGATCAGACGGCTTCTACATGAGCCGTCTGATCAGTGTCTGCTTTATTTGCTTATGACATAATATAGATATTAGTCTACACTTTTTGGCTTGGAAAAATATATCCATCTTATTATAAAATTACAGCTCATTAATATGCATGATATGATTACGTATTACATGAATATTCATGGAGTAAAGTATTTAAAGACATGATCATAACATGAAACAGTTTGGATCCTGATGAGATGCCATGGTACTCGGCATATCACCAGTATCACATAGCGAATGCGATTTTGTTGCTTTTGTTGTTGTCATTAGTGGCACGTTCCATGTTGACATGTTGTTTACATTTTGTTTACACTTGCTAAAGGAGTACTTACGACAAAACCATTCCTTCAAACTGCCAAATTTTATGAAAAAGAATCATGCAGTGATCCAGTCATTTGATAAAATGATTTTGTAAAACCAAAATATGTTTATCAATAAATAGTACTTGACTGCACCCCGGGAACCCAGGACACATTAAAATGATTAACAGGCAATATATTCCAGATAACATCAATTACAAAACATAATTACACAAATATCTCTTTGAAACGAGTTTACTGGCATTTACAAACAGTGTAGACCCAAATCAGAGGACACATACAGGAGTCCTCCTCCGATCAGGGTCTACACCGTTTGTCATTCAAACTATTCTAGTAGTTTCAAGCTTCTCGTGCTGAATGGACACTATACATGTAGTTAACTACTGATGGGCTTTTTTTTACTTTGGGCATTCAGCATTAAATGTGCTGCTCATTCGTTTCTGTGCATTTCATGGTGTCTCTACAACCAAGCATTTCAGATTTATCTTTTTTATATCAAGGAGACCATTTCATTTTGTAGTTGATAAAAATATATAGACACTTGAAGTCTCTACTCAGGGTATGCAGCCGGTGTATAAGAAACATTTATTCCAAGGTTAACCCTTCTCTTGCTGAATTTTAAAATTCATTTCCCCTTCTTTATCCATGCCCTGTTGTATAGTCACAACTCCACTGGTGGCACAATCAACTTGTAAATAGTGCAGACCCTGATGAGACAGCTCCTGCAGGAGCTGTATCATCTGGGTCTTCACTATTTACAGGTAGGTATATTGACGTGAATAGCAAGCGAAGGGTTAATTTCTTTCCCGTAATCCTTTCATTGATTTAACTATTAACTCCATGAATATTCATACAAGAAATATTGGCATCATTAATACATGTATTAATTAAATATAGATTATGTGTTATAATAGCACATGTACACTGGATATTTCGGCCATGACAGAAACTGTAGAATCTGCATTATATCATAAACAAAAAGAGCAGATCCTGATCAGATTGCTCCTACAGGAGTCATCTGTTCTGGGTCTCCTCTATTTACAAAGGCATAGAAAAGTGTATTTACGGAGTAAAGGGTTAAACCTTGATAAACACAGACTTTTTTCAAATTCCAAACAGTATTGTCTATTACAGCAGGAAAGTGGCTAGCGCGCAATTGTCTGGTAGATGTAGTAGTTAACTGTAGTTTAACCCTTTCCCTCATATTAACGTTGTTTTCACGCATTTGCAAACAGAGAAGACCCAGATCAGACGGCTCCTAGAGGAGCCGTCTGATCAGGGTCTACTCTGTTTGCTAATAGAATTTGAAAGATTGGTTTCTTTGCTTCCTAAAATGGCAATAATGCTTCACCTTCCATACTTCATCATAACTTTTTTGTCCATGAATATTCAGTAGGTATTGACATTTGAAATAAACATAGAACAGGGAAAGGGTTAAGTATTTGTTTAAGATATTATCCTCATTAATATTCATCGACAGAATAAATACAATTTGACATGGAAAAGGTTGGGTTTTTCCACCAAGTTGGAAACTGTATAATCAGATTTTTTGAATTCCATGAGCAAACAGAACAGACGCCGATCAGACGGCTCCTACAGGAGCCGTCTGATCTGGGTCTTCTCTGTTTGCAAATGTGTGAAAATGCGTTATATGAAGGAAAGGGTTAACCCTTTGTTCCTGGAATATTCACATAAGAAATAATGACATCATGAATATTTATTAGATTTTTATAATGCCGTGGACAGTTTGGCCATTGTAGAAACTGTAGAATCATATCTATATTATTATATAAGCAAACAGAGCAGACACTGTCACACTGATCACACGGTTCCCACAATAACCTGGGTCTTCACTCTTTGCAAAGATATTAAAAACGTTTCTATGGAGTAATTTAAAGCGTTAAGCAGTGAAAACAACCTAAGGCCAAGACTTCATATAGTTCTGTTCATGTCCTGAATATTTTAACCCATTACCTCATCTGCTGTTTTAGACGCAACCTCTTTGAATAAATCTATTGAAAAGGAGCATTTACTGAAAAAGGGAGCAATGCTCTATTTATCACAATGGTTTCAAAAAGATGACTTTTACAGAGGCGTCAAAAGGCGTCAGTATCATAAGGGAAAGTATTAAAAACTTACTGGGTTGAATTCGTAATAAGTCAGCATTTGGCATGTTTACGAGGCTGTAACCATTTATTCCAAAATACACATTTTGACACATTTGCAAGAGTAGATGAGACCCCAGCGTCTGCTAAAAACTATAAATGAATCGCTCATTGATTGCTAAATGCGGTCTGAACAACGTGTTCTTTTTCGAGATTCAGACTTGTTTACTTTATACGGCCATCATTTTGAGATGGTCCCTGAAAGTTTACCGTGAACTGAAAGTATGTCAAGAACACCGCATGTATTATATGCTGCAAACAAATACGATATCTGTGAAGGATCTGAAAACATTTCAATTCACTTTATTGATGATAATTTGATACCAAAACTGCAAAATGTAAGTAGCTTGTTCTGGAAACTATCTCAGTATGTTAAGGCAATGTGTAAATGGTAAAGTAAACTGTTCATGTTATTCTGTCGTAAATACCCTTAAACTAAGCATACTATTTCGCTCTCTGTGTGGAAGAGAGAATCCCGGACTTTTGCAATATCGGCGAATTGCACCTGCTCTTTCATGATGATTAACCTTTTTTCTTCTTCTTCTTCTATAATGGCTAGCATTCAAAAAACTGAATATTGTGGCCATGCGTGGATGTTAAAAAGGAAAGAAATGCCAGTAGTCTTAAGCTACTCAGTCCACTTTAGAACTACAGGCATGTGCTAGAGAAGGTGCAACCTAAAAACCTAAGAAAAGACTTCAAAGTCTACAATATATACAGGTTTTGTTGTGCAGAAAAAGCAAAGTGTTAGTGGTTGTTAAAAGTAAAAGAATATCTGTAAGCTTATGGTCCGGTCCATGTAGCTAGTACTGACCTGAACATGTCTACAGTGTCAGCACTGACTATATGTTGTGGAAGAGAGTTCCACACCAGGACTGTACGAGGAAAAAATGAGTACTTAAAGGTGTCATTTGAAGGTTGAACTAAGTGATAGGCCTGCTGATGAAAGTGTCTGGAATGCCTAGTGTAAGGCTGTAGATAGGTGTTCATATTGATATCTACGTGGCAGTTGACAATCTTATAGAAAAAGAGGGGTCTATTGTTGTTTCGTCTGGTTTCTAGCGATGTCCAGCGTAGTGTGCTAAGGATGTGTGTCATGGAACCGGGTGCTTTTGCATAATTGTTTGTCACGAATCGGGCAGCTCTCTTCTGCACAGCCTCAATCTTGTCCACATCCTTTCTGAGGTGCGGGTTTTCACGTATAGATACAGTAAAATCTCTCTATAACGGCCACTAAAGTGTGTTAATTAGATGGTATTTAGGGCAGATGACTGCTTAAAGCGACGTGAAAGTAAAACAGAACGCTCCTATAGGAACGTTCTGTTTTACTTTCACCTTGCTTTTTAAAGCAGCCACCTGCCTTTAGCACAAAATACTTAATGTAATTTAGTGGCCGTTATAGAGAGGTTTCCCTGTATGTCTTAAAAATTAACGCATTTGCTGTAGGAGCCGTCTGACCAGAGTCTGCTCTGTCTTTATGAAATAATATAGATCTTATACTACAGTTTCTACCATGGCCAAATATTATGTGCTCATGAATACACTGTTAAGAATTAGCTTATACATATTCATGGGGTTATGTGTTAAGCAAAATAAGATTAAAGTTGGAACAGGTTTACTCTGTTTGCAAAGGCGTGACAAGGTGCTTGTATGGGATGGTTATTTTTTACTTAAATGGGTTAAGCAGGTGCCTAATTAAAAGATAATGATATGATAACCCTTTCCCTCTTATAAACACCCTTTCACTCATTTGCGAACAGAGTAGACCCAGATCAAACGTCTAATCAGGGTCTGCTCTGTTTGCTTTTGACACTATAGATATGAATTTACAGTTATTGTCAAAGCAAATAATTCCAAGAACAATTTTCATTATAAAAATGATGCTAATAAGTAGAGGATCTTTACATTCGTGTTCTATACAAATTGTGTTCATGAAACTCGTTTACTATAATGAATAATGCTCTCGCTAAAGCTCGTGTCATATTATTGCAATAAGATTCTTTATATCACATGACCCTTAATAAGTGCCAATGAAAGTGAAACAAACTATATCTGATGGCTGCTTCGGCCAATGTTTACAGCGTAGTACGGTCGTATTTAAACTACTGATTTGCATAAAAATGCACTAGTGTATTTCCGCGATTTACGGCACTCTGTTTCGGCACTTCCACATCGTAGATTATGTGATAAATATTTATGATGCCATTTTAATGCCCCCCAGATCTGATCTGGGGGCATATTGTTTTTGCCCTGTCTGTTTATCTGTCTGTTTGTCTGTCTGTTTGTCAACAACTTTAACATTGGTCATAACTTTTGAGCCAGTACAGATAGAGACTTGATATTTGGCATGCATATATGTATCTCATAAAGCCGCTTATTTTAAAGGGAGACATGTCAAGGTCAAGGTCATCCTTCAAGGTCAGAGTTCAAATATATGGGTCTAATCACCGACTTTAACATTGGCCATAACATTTTGACCAGTAGAGATGGAGACTTGATATTTGGCATGCTTGTGTATCTCATGAAGCTGCACATTTTGAGGGGTGACATGTCAAGGTCAAAATCATCCTACAGGGTCAAAGGTCAAATTGTCTGTTTCCGCGATTTACGGCACTCTGTTTCGGCACTTCCACATCGTAGAATCGTAGAATATGTTATAAATATTTATGATGCCATTTTAATGCCCCCCAGATCTGATCTGGGGGCATATTGTTTTTGCCCTGTCTGTTTGTCTGTCTGTTTGTCTGTTTGTTTGTCAACAACTTTAACATTGGTCATAACTTTTTGACCAGTAGAGATGGAGACTTGATATTTGGCATGTTTGTGTATCTCATGAAGCTGCACATTTTGAGGGTGACATGCCATGGTCAAGGTCATCCTTCAAGGTCAGAGGTCAAATATATGGGTCAAATCACTGACTTTAACATTGGCCATAACTTTTGGACCAGTAGAGATAGAGACTTGATATTTGGGATGCCTGTGTATCTCATGAAGCTGCACATTTTGAGCGGTGACATGTCAAGGTCAAGGTCATTCTTCAGGGTCAAAGGTCAAATCGTCTGTTTCTTTGTCTGAAAACTTTAACATTGGTCATAACTTTTGAGCCAGTAGAGATACAGACTTGATAGTTGGTATACATGTGTTTCTCATTTGGCTGCACAGTTTGAGGGGTGACATGTCAATGTCAAGGTCATATTTGAAGGTCAAAGGTCACCAACATTAACATTGGCCATGACGTTTGAACCAGTAGATATACAGCCTTGGTACTGGTATGCATGTGTATCTCATGAAGCTGCACAGTTTTAGGGTTGACATGTCAAGGTCAAGGTCATCCTTCATGGTCAAAGGTCACCAACTCTAGCATTGCCCATAACTTTTGAACCAGTAGATATACAGACTTGATATTTGGTATGCATATGTACCCCATGAAGCTGCACGGTTTGAGGGGTGACATGTCAAGATCATGATCATCCTTCAGGGTCAAATATCATATCGAGGGGGCATAGTGTTTCACAAACACATCTTGTTTCTTACATGAATACTGAACAGGGAAGAGGGTTTAATTGTTTGATACAAAAATGGATATAAATAATATGCATTTTATTCATTTGTTTCACAATTCCACAGTGATGGGTCTTCTATAATTTTTATTTTCCCTATGTCAGTTTCAGTATGTCTGTTGTAACATACCGGGTCCAGGCACTGACAGAAAGCTATTTGAAGATGTAATTGAAGGATGCGTATGTGATGAAGTCACGTGCAATACTTCACCGGAAAGCTCGTGTGGCTGTGTACAACTCTCATTGTCAAGTCAGTACAAGTCCGGTCTCAATAAATCATTAGAACAGAACATTTCGACGGTTGAGTGTAATTCTTTGTGTTCATGCACGAATATTTGTAATAATAAGGTTGTGCAGAATGGAATTCGACATAAGATGGAGGTGTTTGAAGATCCAAACAAAGGTTTTGGTCTGAGGACACTTGAAGCCGTGAAGAAAAACGCTTTTGTTTGTGAATACGCAGGCGAGGTTCTTACAGCTGAAGAAGCCAAGGGTCGCTTTAAACTCCAAACAAAGAATGGCATCATGAACTATATATTTGCTTTGAATGAACACTTTCCAACAGGTTTACAGACGACGTATGTAGATCCTCGTCTCCGTGGCAACATCGGGAGATTTCTAAACCATTCCTGTGACCCCTGTCTTTTCATGGTACCGGTGCGCGCCGGTAACTTCGTGCCAAAGCTTTGCCTCTTTGCAAAGAGAGACATAGAGGCGGGTGAAGAATTGACATACAGCTATGGAGAATACAGACAAACCCCTGCATCTACTGATAAAGACTGTCTAAATCTAATTACTTGTAAATGTGGATCTTCGAATTGTCTAGGCTTCCTTCCATTTGATGATTCCATATAGGACAATGCGATATACAATAAACCCTCTCTTTTGCGACCACTAAAATCAGGGTCTAAACGGCAGGTGGTACCTTAATGCAGGATGATTGTAATGCAGAAAGCTCCTTCTGCAAATTGCTTTCGTCCTGCATTAAGTAACCGCCTGCTGTGAACCCGATCCTAGTTTATGAATATATCTGACTGACGATTCAAAACTGCTTGGAGGTGAATCCTTCTAGGCGTTGTTGTAACCAGATGGATCTAACGGCTTTTCTCGATTAGACCAATATCAGACGGCTTCTATAGGAGCCGTCTGACGAGGGTCCGCTATATTTGATAATGGAATAATATAGATATTATTCTACAGTCTCCTCCAAGGTTCAAAATCATGTGTACATATATCATTATAAAAATAGCTAATAAATATTCTTGACGGCCGTATACTTTTTTATGTTCATCGATTACATGTTGAACCCTTTCATACATGAATATTCAAGTAATAATTAATGACGTCATGAATACTAATTAGATAAGTTTGTTATAATAGCATTTGGACACAGGAATGTTTGACACTGTAGAATCATATCTATATTATATCATAAGCAAACAGAGCATAACCTGATCAGATGGCTCCTATTGGAGCCGTCTGATCTGGGTCTACTCTGTTTGCAAAGGCGTAGAAAGGCATATTTATGGAGTAAAGGGTTAACATTGAAGGATAAGACCTTAATGTAAATGTAAATAATAGTGCATGTAATTAGTATTGTAATTAACACATTAATGCCCAGTGTCCCTTAACCCTTTACTCCATGAATATTCATGCCAGAAATAATGACATCATGGATATTAATTAGATTAATTATTATAATAACACATAGACACAGTAAGTTTGGCCATGGCAGTAGCTGTATATCTATTGTACATCTATTGTATATCATAAACAAACAGACTAGCTGTATATCTATTGTATATCATAAACAAACAGAGTAGACTCTGATCAGACGGCTCCTATAGGAGCCATCTTATCAGGATCTACTCTGTTTACAAAGGCGTATTTATGGAATAAAGGACTACATGGGTGTAAAATCAGATTAGATTCTACCCGAATGAGCCCTCTATTCAGGATCTGCTCCATTTGCTCCACGAAATATTTTGCAAATGGCCACGTCGTCAAAAGAATACTTGCATAATACTTGTGTAACCAGACCATAGTTTCCCTGTATGGATCCCCGATATGTTATGTACATGTTAGTATGTTTACACTTGTATGTATGTTTATGTGCGTGGTGAGTGTGCACGAGAGAATCGGTTATGTGTGAGTTGACATGGTGAGTGAAGCATATCAAGTCACCTGACCGTAGTTAATGAGCTAAACCTCTTTTCCCGCTTCCTATATTCTGGCTATAACTCTCGTACTAGACGGACGTCTTTATCATAGAAAACTCTCCGTGGCTATTGCTTTCTTCTCATAACGACCAGCTGGTAAGCCTTCTATTTGTTATATTTAAGATTTAATTTACAATTCTGTCATTTGTTCGGTTAACAATGAATCAAGTCGGTTACGTTATTTGAATTTCGATACGCGAGTCTTATTATTCAACTCTGGCTCAACATTGTACTCATCATTGCTATTTTGTATTTCAGACCCTTTTACTTATACTTGTACTGATTTAAAGAACTCAACAACCCTTCTGGATCCGTTTTGATTCTGACCCCGGGTTACACTTGCATACACATGCCTTCAAATTAAAATTAGAATGATTCTCATTTTATTCTGTTGAAGTGCTGATGGTTATGGACGTTGGTCCGTTGAGATTTTTATGATATACAGTCGTTTGGTGTCCTAGCAACGAGGATATAAAACTTGTTGCTTGAGTTTGAGATCATTCTCAAGCATCTGACCAATTAGATATCATACATGAGAATGATCTCAGACATTGGACCCAGAAGTGCCAGTCACTTCTAAATCGCCAAATACATTTAACTGTTCAATTTATCTGAACTGAAACTATAGACTGTATTTAATTTTACAATTTATAATTCCTATTTAATGGTAACAAAAGAATACAAGAATAATTATGTTACATAAACTATTTTTACTTTCTGGTGGACTCTCTCTTTGACGCCCTCTCCCTCCTCTCTTTCTCTCTATATTCCTCTCCTGTCGCTCTCTCTCTCTCTTCTCCCCACTTCTCTACACTCTCTCAGATTATCCAAAATCCTGTTTCTTTCCTCTTTTCCTCACTCTTGTTCTCTCTCCCTCTTTCTCTCTCTCTCTCTCTCTCTCTCTCTCTCTCTCTCTCTCTCTCTCTCTCTCTCCAGTCCCCTCTTTCTTTCTCTCTTCTTTTCCCCTCTCTTGTTCTCTCTTTCTTCTTTCACGTGCTGTCTCTCCCTCTTCCAACGTCTCTCTCTCTCTCTCTCTCTATCTCTCTCTCTCTCTCTCTCCCCCCCATCTCTCTCTCTATTGAATTTCCTGATCATGCTGGCATTGGGGGGTTATCGAGTCGTCGTGTTCCCGATGAAGCGTACTCATCATATTGTCATGGAAGATAACTTAAAATAACACAACGTTTAAAACATACCAGACTTGTCTTTCTTGCCTAATAGACGCAATGAAGCCCTATGCTATTTGGAAACCTTGCATAATGTATCTGGTATGATTAAAGAAACCATATCAAGTATCAAGGTTCTAATTCGATACAACGCGATCAACAGCAACATGTAGCGATATCGGACTGACTTTGAGAGGTACAGTAAAACCTCTCTTAACCGGAATTCTAGTAGATAATAATTTAGATACTTTTAGGCAGGTGGCTGCTTAATGCAGGGTGAAAGCCATGCAGAAAGCTCCTAGAGGAGCTTTCTGCATGGCTTTCACCCTGCATTAAGCTGCCACCTGTCTCCAAGACCGATATTCATACTAAATTTAACTGCCGGTTAAGAGAGGTTTTACTGTATATACATGTATGGAAAATCATTCAGAATTCTGCTGAAAACAAAACAGAACAAACGTCTACAGGCTGTTATCAAATGGTCTATCATATTAACTTTATATTTAAAATATACAGAATATATGGTGGATTTTGAAGATTGTTTTTTTTTCTGTTTAGCAGAGTCCAGTAGAATACCATACGTATATAGATAACACGTACAATCAGTTCAATACTGAGCACTACCTGTGATAAAACTCACAGGTCTTTGGTCCTCGCTACTTTATCATACACTATATATACATGTATGTAAACCTATAATTCAGAGCTACAGATAAGACGCGTAAATTAAAACATTTTCAAGAATAACTTCTTTATTTCTCCACCAACCCCTATAATGTGACTGCTCTCTAGAATCGTCTCTTCGAGACGATTCTAGAGAGTAGTCACAATATAGGGGTTGGTGGAGGAATTTGATTACGCACGTTTTATCTGTAGCTCTGTAAAACTCAACCGTAACTACTCGCCGTATTCCGTCAGAGTTCGGAATATAGGTCTTATTTCGATAGAAATAGCCGAGGTGTTCCGAGTGCTGTAAAACTGTATTATAATGTAGGCATACGTACTGGTGAAACACATACATGCATGTGCATACACAGTGTAGGCCTACTTATTCACATAAATGCAGTCCTGTATTTGCATGTGCATATTCACATTAATACTTATTGAACAGGTCCAAAATTGGTTGAATTTCAATTGATTTGCTATTCATAATTAGAAACCGTTCCCTAATTATCCTGTTTATTATACATGCACATGTATAGACCTAACAATATATCGATGCTAAATAAATATGTTTCAACAGTTCAATACACTGGTACCCAGTGTCCCTTAAGGGACATAAGCAAACCATGTAGACCCTGATCAGGGGCTCGCGATGAGACCCGCTAATTAGAATCTGCACTGTTTGCAGAACCCATCGATGTCCTTGATTATAACATGTATAATGGGGGGGGGGGGCAAAATAAGATCCGAACTGGTTTTCCTTAACCATTTCCTTCATGAATATTATTTTAATGTAAAACTAATGATATCATCTACTAGATAGATTAATTGCTACTATAGCACATAGGCACAGGAAGTTTTGGCCATGGCAGAAACTGTAGTATCATATCTATATTATATCATAAGCAAACAGAGCAGACCCTGATCATATAGGAGCCGTCTGATCTTGGTCTACTATGTTTGCTAAGGCATAGTAATTCATGCAGTAATATTGGAATACCTATTTATATAGTTTAACATGCGTAGTGTTTACGTGACATCTATTTATTGAATCAACATCTGCTGTCGGTTTGTAAACTGGCTTAGTCCTGGGTTGAGCGTAGACTCTTCTGTAAACAACTTTTAAACACTCTGCTTATAGCAGCCTTGTAACCTATGTAAAATTACGAGTAGATAGTGTAAACTGCGACACCGTTTTATCTTTCGAGGCGGTTGTATATACATGTACATGTGCTCATTTCAACTTTCGGTTTAAAACATGGCAGACCAGAACAAAGCTACTGTGTTGATCTGTATGGATGGAAGTAAATATGCAGACTTTGCATTTGACTGTAAGTACATGTAGATCTAGGTATTTATGTTTACACGGCGAAATTATTACGTAGTTTACATGTATGACACCATACACGTGACATGCTTGTTTACAATCATTGCAATTGTATAGAAAGATAGCCATCGATCTATGCAGTTTACACATATATGTGTTCATATGACTCTAGATCTTAATTAGCTTTCGTAATTCAATATAGATCTATAACGTGTTGCAATTAGTTGTGGGTTGAATGATACGAATGGAAAACGCTTCTAAAACATATTTCGGATAGGCTATAGGCTACTTTTAAAACCCGTTATCTAGAATGTTCTACCACGAATGGTCGTTTCTAACAGTTTGTTTGTATTTGCATGCATATTGTTGACTTAACACCTTGGTGAAACACCAACATGTATATTGTGACTTGCTAATGACTCTTACCTAAGTAGAAAAGTTGTCTGCAAGTACAAATAAAGTAAGTTTGTTCAGGCCTTTTCAGGTGTCTACATGGATCGAGGGCACATAGGGCCTACCCAATGCAAACTATAGTTAACATTCTCCCCAAGTTTACGGAGAACACCCCCAATAGACGCCAACTTTTGATAAAAATGCATATAATAAATTAAAATGGAGCTAAATGCTTTCCAAATCATTGGATTTTACACGCCAAAAAAACCCCCTAATTGTTAAAATGCGTTTTTCCCAAAATTGCTAGAAGAGGCATGTTGCTTCAATGCTTGTTTTCAATCTTACAATCAGAGAACTAGAAAAGTTGGCTACCAGAAGAGTCAGTTAGGCCTACATAAAAAAAACTATTGTTTGGACCACAATGCGTCGCCGACTTACAATGTATCAGATGCATTGCCTTGTACCGTCCGCATAAATATTCAATATTCGAGAAAAAAAACCCGACATGAATATTTGTTTGCTGAAGGTTTTATAATCGCACATTGTATGTGTACATGAGCTTTTTACCACAGCAGAAACTGTAAAATCAGATCTTTGTTGTGATGGCATAAGCAAACAGAGTAGGCTATAGGCCTAGACCCTGACCAGACAGCTCCTATACGAGCCTTTTTATTTGGGTCTACTCTGTGCAAAGGCGTGAGAAGGCGTCTCTCATAGGCCCATATATTATGCGTAAATTAAAACATTTTCAACAATAACTTATCCATTTCACCATCAAACTCTCTGTTATGACATCTCTTTAGAATCGTCTCTTCGAGACGATTCTAAAGAGTGGTCACAACATAGGGTTTGGTGGAGAAATGGCGATTTTGGTATTTGAGTACGCAGTTATTTGTTGATTCGTTCTCTATCACGTAAAGGGTTACGTAAGATGATCACTGAATCACTGTAAAACTTTGAGTATAGGTCTCTGATAATGATAGAAGTAGCCTACCGGTAAAATGTTCTTGTTCATTTCATGTGCCCTCTAATTCCACTGTCAACGACCTGTGTTGTATTTACAAACAGCTTAGATCCAGATGAGACGCCGATTAACTCGGTGTCTCGTCAGGATCCAAACTGTTTGGCACTAGATCAATTGTTTCCCAAAAGCTTGATCGAATCGGAAGTAGTCAAATTGCACCAGATTCAATTTTGAGCGGACATATTTTTTCACAGCGAGATAGGCTTAAGGGTTAAAATTTAGATCTGTATACATTACATACAGTAAAACCTCTCTATAACGGCCACTAAATTACAGTAAGTATTTTGTGTTAAATGCAGGTGGCTGCTTAAAGCAAGGTAAAAGTAAAACAGAACGCTCCTATAGGAGCGTTCTGTTTTACTTTCACCTTGCTTTAAGCAGCCACCTGCCCAAAAATACAAGCTAATTAACACAATTAAGTGTCCGTTATAGAGAGGTTTTACTCTTTATCGATTTTAATAATTGATCTCCATATCTAGATCAGTTCACACCAGGTCTAAGCCTCACATAGTAAGATAGTTGCTACAAAATTTCTGAAAGAAGGGGCTCATTCGAAAGCATTTTGCATAAGCAGCAATGCTAAAAAGGAAAATTGCAGACTCGGTTTTATTGTGTCTACTACTCATGCTCCCTAGCACCGGTATTCTTTTTGTATAACTAATAACATCGAAGCTAATGATCCAGAAGGACCAGCAAATATACATGTATGTACTAGAACACCTTTGTGAATCATCAATGAAGTAATTGGCGACTTAATTACGACCGCCTTTTCCATCCCTGTAGATACTTCCTCGTTAGCCAACTCTCAAACTGCTGAGAGCGACCTGACTCGCATCTGCAAACAGTAACAGTTCGAAACGCCTTGTAACATTTCTCGCCTTCTCATCAGGATCCAAGCTGTTTGTTACAGATTCTCAAAACGTTTGAAAGAATCGAGCGTAATAATTAAAAAATGCAGAATTGATTTGTTATACTTTTCCAGTAGGATATGGGTGACAGCTATAATAGTCATATATATGCGTACACATGAAGTTCTTCTCTGTTCTGGCTACATATCAATCTAGTTAAACCTCTACCTGATGAATAATCATGCAACAAAATAATTGCATCATAAATATTAATTAGTAATATATTATTTTAATTGCCTCTTAACACAGGAACTGTTGACAGAAACTGTATTGTACTATAAATAAACAGAGCAGACCCTGATATGACGGATCCTATACAGGAGACGTCAGATCGGGTCTGCTCTGTTTGCAAAGGTGTCAAAAGGTATCTGCATCAGGTACAGGGTACTTGTCTTTCGTGTAACGTTATAATAAATATGGTAATAACGAATGCAGACTCACGTTGCTATTTATTACCATACTATCTCGTAAGCATTTAACTCTCGCTGGAAGGCAACTCACGGTGTATACTGTAAATGGCGAATTTGTAATTATATTTACAAACAGTTTGTGTCCAGATGAGACGCGTCTCAACAGGGTTGAATTGTGATATTTTGAAACCATTTTGATAAATAGAGCATTTGCTCCTATATGGAGCAAATATTATGTTTATCACAATGGTTTCAAAAAGTGACTTTTACAGAGGGTAAATAGGCGTCAATTTGAGGGAATGTGCCAAAAGGCGTCAATATGAGGGAATGGGCCAAAATGCGTCAATATAAGGAAATGGGCCAAAATGCTTCATAATGAGGGAATGCGTCGAAAGGCGCCAATATGAGGGAATGTGCCAAAAGACGTCAATATCATGGAATGAGTCAAAGACGGGTAGTTAAACTTCTGTCTATCTAGAGGTCGCTCTAGAGTGTTCTGAAGCGACCTCGCGTTTATATTGCTACATTGTAACCGCAGTGCGTACCTGTCATTACGGGTTTGTTGACCTTATTATATATAGTTCATTTTATCTCTAGTGAGATATACATGTAGGTGAATTCGTGTCAGACGATATTTACAAACAGCTTGGATCAAGATGAAACGCCGATTAAAAAATACAGTAGAATCTGACTTAAGCGGCCATAAAAAAGATGTCTGTAAGGCACGTGGTAGCTTAATGCGGGTCAAAAGTAATGCAAAAAGCTCCTATAGAAGCTTTTTGCATTACTTTTACCCTGCATTAAGCAACCACCTGATTGTTAAGACCCCTGTGTTCAATAAATAAATGGCAGCTAAAGACAAGATTCTACTGTGTCTTTGAATCAAGACGATTTGATTGTTCAATCATATTTTGGTTTTGCCATGAAAGAGCACTGGGATTGGTAACACATTTGGAACCAGACACCAAGGTTATAAAACGTTTTGCTTGAGTCTTAGATTATTCTCAGCTTGCTCAGTATCTGACCAGTCAGATACTTGAGAATGATATCATACTCAGACGTTTTATAACCTTGGGTCAGGTACTGTATATACATTGTATACATGTATATATCTGTACTACAGGCACCAAATTATTTTCTCAAACTTTGTTACTAATTCCTTTCAGAAAGAGAACAGACTGTGTATATAATAGAAAATAGATAAGACTGTTATTTAATACATTTCTTGGTACTTATTCATTGCTTCAATTCTTGATATCGACAATAATGACAATTAGACCCCTCTAAAGTGCAACAGATAATGGCGCGTACTCAGATACTGAAATCGCCATTTTCCCTCCAAATGTTGTGACAACCCTTTAGAGTCGTCTCTTTGCGATTCTAAAGAGTACAGTAAAACCTCTCTATAGCGGCCACTAAATTACATCAAGTATTTTGTGTTAAATGCAGATTGCTGCTGAAAGCAATGTGAAAGTAAAACAGAACGCTCCTATAGGAGCGTTCTGTTTTACTTTCACCTTGCTTTAAACAGCCACCTGCCCTAAATACCAACTAATTGACACACTTTCGTGGTCATTATAGAGAGGATTTACTGTACTCACAAGGTAGGGTTTGGTGGAGAAATAAAGAAATTATTCTGATTATTTTTAATTTACTACGAATCTTATCCGGACCTCTGCTTCTGAACAGGAATTGTAATAAAGAACAATGTACATGTAGATATTCTGAGGCAAAATGGTAGCTAACTATAGGATAGGAGTCATATATGCATGACTTTCAACCTGCATTAAGCTGCCACCTGTCTGGAAAAACCGGCACTGGTACTAATTTCGAGTACTCCGGTTTCGATTTTTTTAAAAGTATTAAACTTGTAAAAAGGTGAAATATATTGCCATGACAATATAGAATCATATCTGTAACAAGAAATCAGAATGAGCATATCCTGACCCGACGATTCCAATAGGAGCTGTCTATTCTGGGTCTACTATGTTCGCAAAGGCGTATAGAAAGGCGGTATTATCAAGCGAATGGGCAAATGCTCGTGGTTTAACTCGTAAAGAATACAGTAAAACCTCTCTATAACGGCCAATAAATTACATCAAGTATTGTGTGTAAAAGGCAGGTGGCTGCTTAGCAAGATGAAAGTAAAACAGAACGCTCATATAGGAGCGTTCTGTTTTATTTTCACTTTGCTTTAAACAGCCACCTGCCCTAAATACCAACTTATTACCACAATTTAGTGGCCGTTATAAAGAGGTTTAACTGTAACAAGCGACGCGGCGGATCATTTGGATCAAATTGGATCATTTGTAGCCACTGTATTATAATGGGTAATAATGCATAACCATTTGAGACTTAAATGGTTAAGTTATCTTCCTTTTTATGATAAAACACTTCATGTTTTTGTTTGAAACGCGGGAATAATAAACTTGCACCCGGTTAGAATTATCGGTTATCTGGTTTAAACCCATGTTAACATGATAAACTCGTTCAAATATGTATTTTGTATAAATTCTGAAGGGAGGTGATCCCCCGAGAGCAAAAATTGCAACACAAAAAGAGAAAATTGCAGACTCGGTTTTATTGAGTCTGTTCAATAACAGTAATTGAAAGTGCAACACTGCTCGCGTCCCCTAGCACTGGCTTAAGCGGTATTCAATTTTCAAAACAAGAAGTACTGAAATTCATGATCTCGAAGGATCAGAAGGTAAGTCTAATTTCATAATTAGGACTCCTTCGGGAGCTGTCTGCTCTGGGTGTACTCCGTTTTCAAAGGCGTTCAAAGGCGTTACTGTGAGGGAAAGGATTAACCCTTTACTCCATAGATACTCCTTTCTATGCCTTTGCAAACGTAGTACATCCAGGCCAGACAGCTCCTGAATGAGTCCTCATAATGAAAATCAGACAGAAGCCGTCTGATCTAGGTCTAATTTGTTTGTAAAGGCGTAGAAAGGCGTATTTATGAAGTAAAAGCTTAACAATTATCATTCTAAGCGTAACTTCACTGGTATTTGTTAATAGCTAGGATCCAGGTGATATCACCAGGCGTCTTCACCAGGATCCAAGATATTGACTTTTCGGTCAATTGTTTCCCAAAACCTTGAACGAACCGGAAATAAGTAAAAACTGTTACATATCAGATATAATGTTCATCAACACCAGTAATTCGTTCGTCATATCCAGTGATGTTGTTGTTGTTGTTTTCAGGGTTTTTGTCGAATGTCAACCGGCCCGAGGACAATGTGATCTTACTTCACTGTGTGGAGTTCCATATTGCCGCTACAATGCGTAAGTCAAACTCATTGTCTTGATAAGCTCAGTATTTGAATTAACATACAATAAACCTCTCTATAACGACCACTAAATTATGTTAATTAGTTGGTATTTTGGGCAGGTGACTGCTTAAAGCAAGGTGAAAGTAAAACAGAACGCTCCTATAGGAGCGTTCTGTTTTACTTTCACCCACCTGCGTTTACCACAAAATACTTGATGTAATTAACTGGTTGTTATAGGGAGGTTTTACTGTATTCCAAGACTTGAGACTATGAATACCCTCAATCATGTAAATCTTGTTCCTAGCTTGCAACATACCATACTATGCATGCCGGGCCATGCTCTGTCTCACCTAGCTATGCTATATCATGCCATGTCTAGTCGCACGACATCATACCATATCATAATGCGCCACGTCACACCGAACCGTGCTATGCCATTTTATGTCAAGTCACAATGCACCGTATCATATTATACTATGCCCCGTCATACCGAACCATGCCACGTCAACCGAGACATGCTATACCATGTTGTCAAATCACACTACTATGCACTATGCCACGTCATGCCGAGCTAACGCCTCGGGAAATACGGGATCTAACCAGGTCATACCAGCCCGTACACCCTGCCAAATTTCTGTGTAACTAATAGTTGTCACGTCACAACGAGACACGCTATGTCACGTTAAACAATATCACTCTAGTGACTACGCCATACCTTATAGTATGCCACATCTCACATTTCCCGAGTCATGGTTTGCCATGCTATACAACGCCACGTTGCATCATACCTTAATGCACGTCATACGAGTCACTCTATTTCATATTAAACAACGTCACACTACACCATACCATATACTATGCCATGTGACATCGAACTACGCTATGCCCTGTTAAACAACGTCACACGCACTTTATCATAACTATCGTCACAAGCCATGCTATGTCGAATCATGTTAAACAGCGTCACATTTCACTGTACCATATACTTTGCCACGTTTCACAACGAGTCGTGTTGTACCATGCTATATAACGTCACGCTGTACCATAAAAATATCATACGTCAGAACGAGCCACGCTGGGTCATGCTATGCCGCGTCATACTGTAGTATACCATATACATTACCACACTAGTCTACCCCGAGCCAAGCCAAGCTATGTCATATTAGTTTACGTCACTCTACACCATATCATATCATACTATGCTACGACACCCAAAGCCACAACGACACACTATGCCATACTATGTCATGACATGCAAAGGCTTGAAGTCACACCGTACCACAGACACACTATACTACACTATTACATAACAGAATTATAGAAGTTGTGAAACAAACAGACATAAACTCAAAATAGTTTGAGATATATGAGTCTGAGAATGTATTTTATGTTGTGATTTGACAGTTTTTTCTGAATTTAGCAATATATGAAAGAGAAACGTGGACTTATTATCGAATGACTAACATAAACATTTGTTCAGACTTTTAGATTATGAGAAAACACATGCCCCTCAAGGAGCACTTCTTTATTCTTTCATGCAAAACTTTTGATGAACCATTTACAACCAGCAGCAAACGCGTCTACAGTAGAATCTGTTTTAAGTGACCATTCATTCATTGAACATTGGAGACTTAAACAGCAGGTGGTTGCTTAATCCATTACCTCATAGGCTATTTTAGACACAACCTCTTTGAATAAACCTACCGAAAAGGAGCATTAACTAGAGAAAAGGAAAATGTTAGAATTTTGTTGTTTGAAACCATTGTGATTAATAGAGCATTGCAATTTTGCTCCTATAGGAGCAAATGCTCTATTTATCACAATGGTTTCACATAGTGACCTTTACAGTCGTCAAAATTCGTCAATATGAGGGAATGGGTTAATGCAGGGCAAACGTAATGCAGAAAACTCCTAAACTACCTGCATTAACCTACCACCTGTTTTATATACCCATAATTAGACCTTTTCAATGACCGCTCATGTTCTACTGTATACAGTTGAACTTCGGTATCTTGAACTCGGATAACTCGAACTTAAAGTTCGGTCCTTCCAAAATCTTACAATACAGAACTGCTCTAAAATGTATCACTACGCACATCTAGAAGCACATTTCACAGCTTAATGCAGGTCTACAGTAATGCTGAAAGCTCCTACAGGAGCTTTCAGCATTACTGTAGACCTGCATTAAGCTGTGAACCTGAGAATTTGTCTAAATTAGAAATCGGATAACTCGAACTTCCGTTATCTCGAACTAATTTATATAGTCCCTTGAAGTTCGAGATATCGAAGTTCAACTGTATTTTGTCTGGTTTTCAAGCTGCTATGGGTGTTGGTGGAGGGGAACTTGTTACTCGTTTGATTGAGGAGGAAAAGACAAAGGCGGCCGAATATCTTGAGCGCCTCAAGGCCAGAATGCAGCAAGCCAACGTAAGTCAGCTTTGCAACCAATGAGTCTGTCACTGCATTTTTAACCCATTCCCTCATATTGACGCCTCTGCAAAAGTCTTCTATTGAAACCATTGTGATAAATAGAGCATTTGCTCCTATAGGAGCAAATGCTCTATTTATCACAATGGTTTCAAACTAAAAAAATCCAAAGTTTTCTTTTCTCTAGTTAATGCTCCTTTTCCGTAGATTTATTCAAAGTGGTTGGATCTAAAAATAGCGTATGAGGTAATGGGTTAAAGATGAAGTCCCTACGATAAACATATATTTTTCATAATATTATACAACTTGGCATTTGTTATGTTCAATCATTATTATGAAGATTGTCAATTTGAACTTATATATAAAAAAAAAACCATGTGATACAAAATAAACTGTTTTCATCGATACTTATAATATTTGTTCTACAACAAAATATTATCGGTCTTGGTCGAACAGTTAACGAAATTAAAACACGAGCCGAATCAATATCAATACATTGCCGTAATAAACGGGTCTTCGATACTTAACACATGAAAGTTGTGTCTTCTTCGACGTTTATAAATTCGACTGATTTTCTTGTGATATACTTCTTTAAAGCATATAAACAAATGATTTATGTAAGTGTTAGGCATTTCTAAAACAAGTTGCATGTAGGGACAGTAACTTTCAGGGAAGCTTCAAACAAAACTGAAACAAAACTTTTATATACATGTAACACTACTTCTCAACAGAGGTCGAATTTTGAAGGCATGTGAAAGTTATGTAGAAATCTCGGTTATCATTCCAAAGGCATTTATGTTAAATGATTCGCTGTCAGATAGTTTGGACCCTGATGAGACACCGAGTAACTTGGTGTCTCATCAGGATCCAAACTGTGTTATTGCATCACATGGTTTTGATCTAGATCTACACGGTTAGCATATATCTCATTTTAGGGACGCTATGTATAAATAGGTTAAGCACGCTGTCACCAGATGTAAACAATGGTTGCCTAACAACACAAACGCTTTCGGAGCACTCCATATGTGAATATGAGCAACAGGCGCTATCACTAAAGTTCACGCTGTTTTGAAGATTTGACATTTAGAATTAGGTTGTTACAAAATATACAGTTGTTCGTCGAAACTTCGCGTGTGTTTTCCTCTTTTAACCTATTACATCATAGGCTATTTTTAGATACAACCTCTTTGAATAAATCTACCGAAAAAGGAGCATTAACTAGAGAAAAGGATTTTTTTTAGAATTTTGTAGTTTGAAACCATTGTGATAAATAGAGCATTTGCTCCTATAGGAGCAAATGTTCTATTTATCTCAATGGTTTCACAAAGTGACTTTTACAGAGTCGTCAAAAGTCGTCAATATGCGGGAAAGGGTTAACCCTTTCCTTTATATAACCGCATTTTCACGCCTTTGCTAGCAGAGTAGACCCAGATCAGACGACTCCTGTGGGAGCCGTCTGATCTGGGTCTACTCTGTTTGCAAGTGTTTACATGAACGATAGGGTTAGCACGAGAAAACAGGTCTTAATATAGTAGTGTACGAATTAAATTGGACACTCAAAGATAAAAAAGATACTGCAAATGGTCACAATTGTGTATCATAGATATTGAAATATTTTTATACATGTACAATGAACCACGAAAAAATATATGTTAACATTGTTATGGATTTGTACACAATATAGATCCAGACTGTTCATTGTACGACATTTTTTACTTTTTGTCAAGCTATAAAATAAGGGATTATTCCTCTAAAATGACCACTCCAAAGAAATCGTATCATGAAGTTGTCGCTTTTGACCTGCATTAAGCTGCCACCTGTCTTACAAACCCAGAATTAGACCTTTTTGGTGACCGCTTAAGAGATGGTTCTACTGTATATTCAAATGTTTTATCACACCCCTATAGTGGTTAATTTCATTATTTCATACGATCAGAATTATCTTTGTCTATTTATAGTTATATATTTGTTTGTTTGTTACTTCAGCTGCATGGTAAAATTAAACAGTGTCATGGAAATGCCAGAGAGGAGATACTGCGCGTGGCTCATGAGGAAAATGTCACAATGATTGTCACGGGAACACGTGGAATGGGCGCCGTGCGACGCACATTGCTAGGCAGTGTCAGTGATCACGTGCTGCACCACTCGCACGTGCCAGTGTTGGTCTGTAGGCACGAGGATGATCATCACCACAAATAGACCAAGTGATTCTGTATCTGGAACAAATTTTATAGATTTAGATCAGCATAAAAATAAGATTAATTCTTTACTCCATAGATACATATTTAACGCTTTTGAAAACAGAGTAGACCTAGATCATACGACCCCTGTAAGAGCTGTTTGGTTGGGTCTGTTCAGTTTGCTTCTAAAATAATATAGATCTGATTTTACAGTTCCTGTGATTCCGGTGTTCATTTGTAATTATAGAAATTCAGCTAAATTATATACATGATATCAAATAAGATGCGTCCATTAAAATATTTTCAAGAATAATTTCTTTATTTCTTCACCAAACCCTATGTTGTGACCACTCTTTAGAATCGTCTCGAAGAGACGATTCTAAAGAGTGGTCACAACATAGGGTTTTGTGGAGAAATGACGATTTTAGTATATGCGTACGCACCTGTATCTACTCCTGATGATGTCATTATTTCTTCCATAATTACTCATGCGGTAAAGGATTAATAATTAATGTAAATATTGTTTAGACCCAGATTTAGTTTTTCTTAGCTATTTACTGGTAAATTTTCATTGAAGTGTTCAGATTATCAGTTTATACATATGTTGCTGAAATATGGTGCAATACGCACAGCGGCACTATGTGCAATTAAATGATTTCAATGCTGTTCTACAATCCATTTGTTCTATTGTTCCTTGCCTGTCCCTAGATAAACCATGACAACATATACCAGTGTGACAATTATCAGCCATTTTCATTATAAAAAGTCATAACTTAATTTTCTAGATGAGGAGTTGAGGACATACTTAGATAAAGAGATATTGGTTTCTAAGTGTTCTTAGATACATGTTTACATAAACCCGTTATATCTGCAATACCTAATTTATTCATTTACTTCATGAATATTCAGGCATGATATAATGACATTATTACTTTTAATTCACTAGTATCACTACATCTTTAAAATTGTAACATGGACAAAATAATGATTTATTATGACACAAACTAGAGAATCAGATCTATACATTATATTAAAAGCAAACAGAACAAATCCTGATCGAACGGCTTTCAATGGGAACCATCTGATCTGGGTCTACTCTGTTTGCAAAGGCATATTTATTGAGTAAAGGTTTAAACCTCTTGGTAAGCGCATTTGCAAACAGTTTGGATCCATTTACTCACCAGAGTCAAAGCTGTTTGACACTCGACCGATAGCTGCTCCAAAGTCTTAACGAGTCGATAGTAAGTAACAATTGTAACAGAATAGAGTTAGATGATATGTTGGAAATATTCGTACTTGGTTAAGCCTTTCCCCGTTCTATATTTGTTCCAAATTTCAATACCTACTGAATATTCATGAACTAACTAGTTATAATGGAAGGAACACTATATAGCCATTTTAAAAAGTAAGAAAACAGATATTTCAGCATAGGAGCCGTCTGGTCTGGGTCTACTCTGTTTGCAAATGCGTGAAAACACGTTTATATGAAGGAAAGGGTTAAGAAATCATTCAAGTATGATTTATCGATATAGTTATCGACAGTAGGCCTACGATTTATCGATAAGAATGTGAATTACCGATAGCAATACAGTTATCCTTTCTCCGTTGAATATTCATGGAAGAAATAGAATCTAATGACATTATGACTATTTATTAGATTATTTTTTATAATGACATTTAAACACAGGACACTGCATGATCAGAATCTCTATTATATCATAAGCAAACAGAGCAGACCCTAATATGTATCCATGCTTATAAAACTATTTAGTTGAGTCTGAGTTCGTTCTCAAGTTTTTGATTGGTCAGATTTGAGCAAATGCTCAACTAAAACGTTTTATAAGCATGTATACTGACGGATTCCTACAGGAGCCGTCTGATCTGGGTCTACTCTTGTTTACATGTACAAAGTCATGAAATTGCGTTTATATAGAGGAATGGGTTAACCCTTCGCTTGCTATTGACGTCAATATACCTACCTGTAAATAGTGAAGACCCAGATGAGACAGCTCCTGCAGGAGCTGTCTCATCAGGGTCTGCACTATTTACAAGTTGATTATGCAACTAGTGCACTGCACAGCGAAATACTTGTACACAGTGAAGATACTATATGTAATTATACAACAGGGCATGAGTAAAGAAGAAGAAATGTATATTAAAATTCAGCAAGAGAAGGGTTAATCAACAGTAAGAATTATGGACAGAATTATAAACAGTAAACTCTTGCATAGGCCTATTGAATTATCCTGAAACACATGGGTTCAAAGAAATATAGATCTATGTGTTCATATAAGTATTCAAAGAAATATGTGTTCAAAGAAGTTAGATGTTAGATAAATCTATTCTGCACGGAAACTTTTGTCTTGAGTGACCACTCAATAGAAGTATGATCGTATATATTTAACCCTTTACTATACTCTACTTTCCTATAGGGGCGTTCTATTTAACTTTCACCTTGCCTTAAGCAGCCACCAGCCTTTTACACAAAATACTTGATGTAATTTAGTGGCCGTTATAGAGAGGTTTTACTGTATATTATATCATAAGCAAGCAAGACTGATCCTGATATGACAAAGCCTGGTAAAATGGACTACTCTGTAAATGCACCTGAATCAGTCTCTAGTAGGTAGAGAGTTCAACCTTTACTCTTTATACGTCATATATTACGTCATAGATAACATCATACCCTTTACTCCATAAATCCGCCCTTCTATGCATTTGCAAACAGAAAAGACCCAGATCAGACGGATCCTATAATACCCGTCTGATAAGGCTCTGCTCTGTTTGCTTATGAAATAATATAGATGTAAATCTAAATTTCTGCGATGGCCAAAACGTCATGTGTTCATGTCATTAATAAAAAAAATACACTATTCATGATATCATTATTTCTTTCATTAATATTCATGGAGTAAGGGGTTAACGTGCATAATGACAATAATGTAGAAATCAACTTAGGGTTTTTTCGGCATTTCTTCTTCTTATAATAAGCAAACACCAGTTTTTAAGAATTATCATAAAATTATATGTGCATTCAGGAAGTGGTCTCACAGAAGACTTTTGGTTTAGTTATGGCATATTATTCTAATAAGATTGGATCATGTTCAAGCTGTTTTGAAGTTTGAGATGTTGAATAAAGTTGATAGTTGAATGTTATCCAAACCTGTTGCTCATGTGTTTACATCTGCACATTGACAGCGTTAATCCTTTAACCCTTTCCCTCATATAAACGTGTTTTCACGCATTTGCAAACAGAGTAGACCCAGACCCAGAACTATTTTGTCCGTGATTGTACAGAAGGTATTGGAATTTGTAATGAACATAGAACAGGGAAAGGGTTAAGCATGAATATTCATGTGAGGTATAATGGCATGGCTATTAATTAGAATGTTTTAATAATAGCACGTACACTCAAGAAGATTTGGTCATTGCAGAAACTGTAAAATCATAATTTTAACGAAAACACAGCCGACCCTGATCAGACAGCTCCAAGTGTAACCGTCTGATCTTTGTCTTCTCTGTTTGCAAAGACGTAGAAAGGCGTATTTATGGAGTAAAGGTTTAATCCTGTGAACACGAGAAACGGTTTAATTGGCATCTGCAAAGAGTGTCTGTTCAAATTAAAGGGCTCCTCGGGGCTCTCAGATGTTGGTCTGTACGGTTTGTCACTCCAAATTCTTTTCAGCAGAGTTTAACCCCCATAGATACATATAGCTCTGCTGGACTGTGTTATACCAAGTTGTACTATCAAGTATTAAGTTCGCCTAAACCCCATGCAGTCACATTTGCTCTATGGCCGCCGTATATCGCTGAAATCAAGAGATTTCTGCGGCGGCCGGAGAAAATCTGCGGCGCCCACACGGTCGCCGTACGACATATCCCTATTTTTACATGCCGTAGGAGTTATAATTTCTACGACCGCTGTAGCCTCTGTAGCGGTAGCACCAGACTGACCGCATATAAGCAGTACGGCGTTCGTGAAGTTGGGATGAAATGAAAAAAAAACTGGCGGCCGCACGGGGGCCATACAGTGAAAGTGGGTCATCACTTCAAATACCGTAAGGCAGCCACACGTTAATTCAAAATGCGCCATACGTCAGCCGTAGCATACATTCACTGGCACTTGACTATAGTTGTGTAATATAATAATTATATCATATACATGGTGCGGCAGCCGATTCGTCTATTGTTTCGTACCGGAGTAAATTTCCGATATAAAACGCAGATCAACGCGAAATCTACCCAGCAGCCGGGAAGAAAAGACATTTATCTCTGTAGAAACGGTCAGTTCTTGTCCATTAACAAATCTCTATCGAAGCTATTTGATGATATTTCAGGGAGAAATTGACAGAGTTGATTTGTCAGGACTTTCATTCCGTGTTTACTTCCGGTGACCTCCTCTGACCCCGAGAAAATGTTACGAGCCATTTGATTGGTTGACAATGACCCGGTTATTTCGACTGTCTGCTCGAAGTCAAACTACATGTAAACATAAATACTTGAACAGCTCTGATCTAACATTTCGACCACTAAGGGCCTTTTTCAAAGATTGTCATGTCAAAATACTCGTCACATTTTTGTTACATGCATTCAGCCACAAAATCAAAGAGAACAATGTTGATCCAGCGTCATGGTGACGATGGGTCGTTACTTTAAATATCATGACGTCACCAAATGACGTCATGAGCGCGTCTTTCTTTGATAACATTGAAACTTCATCAAATAACAAAACATCCGCTCGCAAAACATTCTGACGTTACATAGCCCAATTGCATCATCATCCCTCACTAGCCTCTTCATAATGACCAGTAACCACAAAGTTGTGGCCTTCTAAGATGGTTTTATTGCAAATATTTGCATTTTAAAGACAAATATTTGACAGACCGCGGGAACAACAACGCTTGACACACATCTCTGATTTGTCCAATGAAAACGCACGTTTCAACCGAGACAGTTGAAGGTCGCTCAAACCGGAAGTTGACTAGGAAGGAAAACGGCGACAAAATCAAACACCATTTTCTCCTCCAAATATCATCAAATATTTTCGATAGAGGCTTGTTTATGGACAAGAACTTACCATTTCTACAGAGATAAATGTCTTTCCTTCCCGACCGATGAGTAGATCTCACGTTGATCTGCGTTTTATATCGGAAATTTCCGCCGGAACGGAACAGGGGGAGAATCGGCTGCCGTACCATGTAGTGTATTAATGTACTAGTTGCTATAAATGAACTATAGTCTTTTTCGATCAAGTGCCAGTGCATACATTGTATGTGTCCATGACCAAATGGCCGAAATATTGTGCGCCACCCGTAGAAATGCTGTTGGTCGTAGATAGAAATTTTAGAGCGTACGGCCGCCGTGGCTATTGTGACTGAGGCATTAAGGTATTTCTGCTGCAGATAAACAATATGACCTGTTATATACTGAACATGTGCCTTTTATTGGACAATTTGCTGTGATTGAAATATAGTGGTGTGGTCTGTAAAAATTAGGGACACGCCGCATGACGGTCGCGCGAGCGCCGCAGATTTTCTACGGCCGCTGCAAAAACCTCTCAATTTCAGCGATCTACGACCGTCGTACGGCAGTCGTAGAGCAAACGTGGCTGGAGTTTTAGCCACAACTGTCTGATCGACTTGCGGAATAAGACGGGGATATCTGATTGGAGATGGTTTTGACAAAATATACAATGCATCGTCCTAAATATATAAACCTCCTAGCTGTCTTATATTATACAAAGTACATGTACCTATGGTTTTTAGGGTTTCGGCTTTTGCCGAAATCCTTATAAAATGGATTGCGACTCAAACTATGGCGGAAACCCCTATTGCACGAGCGCTACCTAGCGGGAATCCCCCTAAGAGAATACGCGCATGTGCAGTGCTTGGCTTACAATCCGGTTCCGGAATCTTACAAAATATTTATAATGAAATATGGAAGGTGGATCCATTAGCAAACAGAGCAGACCCTGAATCTATGGGAGCGAGCTGTCTGATCTGGGTCGAATCTATTTGCAGATGCATGAAAACAAGTTTATATGGGGAAATTAAGGGTTAAATAGACTTCTTCTGTTCTTTACGTCCTTTACAGTATAAAGGTTACAGCGCACTAGTGGTCAGTAGTGCAGGGCAACTGTTACATCATGCTAAAATCTCTAGAGGTCATACGCTTAACTCTTTGCACGCTAGCGGCGAAACTGTGATTACCTATGCAAACAGTTTGGATCCAGATGAGAGGCCACATAATTCTGCGTCTCATCAGGATCCAAACTGTTTGTCATCTTGATCATATTTTTGCATAAAATGAAATAAAGTTTATTGAAGAATTGAAGCAGACGTCAATTGTTGCAAACGAAACATCACTCAGCATTATAAGGATTAAGCAAGCTGTAGAGATCTGTAATATCGTCTGCTTCAGGTTTGTCATCATTTGAATTTCTAAAAGATCAGTTTTAGGCATTTTGACCTAAGGCAAAATTTCACAAGTTGTAAACAGTTTAGATTTTGGTCAGACAGTTACTTGGTATTAGATCTGAATCCAAACAGGGTGTCCCACTTTGCCAGCCTTTATTGTTTAAGTAGCTTGGATGGTAGTATTAACAATTACTATTAAAAGGAAACAAGGGTTTTTGTATCCTTTATATTATTAAAAAATCATTAAAATGAAGAAAAGGAGAAAGGCAAACAAAATGAGACAAAGCACTTTCTTATCTTTTAATTTATATACATTTCATCATTTATTGATTTACGTGTCAGGCTTATAGTATCTTATAGTGTCTTATAGTATCTTATAGTAATGTATGTAATTTATTTCTAATTCATATCATTTATTTCTATGACGCCGGTTATTGATCAGGGTCAGTAGTGTTTACTACAGCACTAACTGTAATTTGCATGTATGACTATAATTTATTTTTAATTATATCATTTATTGATATACTTGTTACATGTATGATGCTGCAAATAGCAAAGACCCTGGCCAGTTGTGGTAACTGATCGGGGTATGTATTGTTTGCAGCACAGACTCACAAATTGACCCTGAACAGACTCACACTCGCAGTCTCCTCAGGAAGAAGTAAGAAAATACAACACAATCACACAAAAAGACACGGTATAGGCATGGATAAACTATTAAGGGTCTTTTCTGTTTGCAAAAGCACAGAAAGGCTTATTTTGCTCAGACAAATTGTACCCGATATGGAACCCTGAAATCGTCTTTACTATATAATATAAAGTGAAACAATATTATGTGTCTAACAACCCATATACCAATGGGAGGTTTTACTTCAAATTTTCACCCATGATAAGCTGTCAACCTTAATGTGAAGATTTTCTTAAAGAATGTAATTATTGCTCTGACCATTTTACCAGAGTTATGGGACTCTGAAATTTCTTCACTGTATAACACATAGTCAAAAGTGCTTGATATAGAGACACTATTGTTAGGGGGAGTGGTGCATCAGAAACAATTTTCTAGTTAATTTTATTTTCCCTGTTGTATCCTGCCATGCTAAGTTGAAATATATTTGTTACTTAATAATTTGTCATATTGTTAATATCACCCCACAGTATATTTGGCAATTATTGTGTAGGGTATTTAGAATCATAAGGAATATGTCTAAAATTGGTGGAAGTGTATATATGGATAAGTGAATGATGCTTGCTAATTACTGTTATGGTCCACCAGATAGTAGCAGAAGTATGACCCTTACTTTCAAATAATGCAGTGATGGCTCTATACTACATTAAACATCAATTTTGGCTCTATTGGCACAAAGTGGCAAGTTGAGCTATTGGAATCGCACTGTGTGTTTCATAAAAAAATTCTTTAAATGTCTTCCAAACTACTGACATGATTTTCAGAAAAATCCACAGCAAACAATCAAAATAATAAATATATATTATGTCCGAAACCTTCAGTACTGTCAGTACTTTGATTGGTATTTACTGTAGAACGAGTTCTACGCGGCCATTCATTTATTGCACATAGAAGTCTTAAAAAGCTTGTGGCTGCAAAAGTAATGCAGAAGCTCCTATATGAGCTTTTCCCATTACTGTTGACCTGCATTAAGCTACCATCTGTCTTACAGACCCATAATAGTTTCTCTTTTCGATGGCAGCTAAACCCATTTGCTCCCACGATCCCATATATGGGACGTAGGCAAACAGCGTAGACTCTGATCATAATGCGGCGCCTGATCCGTGTCTACACTGTTTGCTGATAGGAATTTCAAAATAAAACAAAACGAAATTGAAAATTCAAACCAGGCACCCCTTAGATAAAAAAATGGACTAGTCCAATATATAAACATGGAAGAATCCACTGGGAGCAAATGGGTTAAGACAGGTTATGTTATATTTATAATGTTGGTTTGTGCCTGCAGTGTGTGACAATTTGTGCCACCGTTGGCTAATAGGTGGCACATGAATACAGAAGGACATCTTCAGATAACTATTTTATATCACCCGAGTGTGAAACATTGCTACACATGGGGATGTTAACCTACTATCAGTCAGACGCTCATGCACTGTATCAACCCAAGTGTCCTCAATGTCCCTTAAGTGGGCCATAGGCAAACAGTGTAGAGCTATGCATGAGAGGTCCTAAGCCCTCTGATCAGGGTCAGTACTATTTGCTTACCGAGTTATTTTCCAATTGCCAAATAAGCAACATTCTTTAGACCAGAGACACATAGTATACATACATGTATGTTTCTTTCTCTGTATTAACCCTTTCGATATATACGTTGTTTAACGCATTTGTAAAACAGAGTAGACCCAGATCAGATAGCTCCTATAGGAACCCTCTGATCAGGGTCTGTTCTTTTGCCTAGAAATTATAGTACTTTAGATCTGATTCTACAGTTTCTGCGAGAGCCAAATTGTTCTGTGTTCTGTAATATAGGATACGTTCTCATCCCGAGAGCGACAACATACACCGATACACTGAAATGCATCATCTTCTAAGAATCATATATACAGTGGAACGTGCTGTTGGGAATCGGATCCAAACATTTAATCGATCATCGGCACATTTATGCGATCGAAAATCTATTAAAAATCACGAATGAATTCTCATTGATTCTTATATGGCGGGCTTATTTGAGTCTGTCACATCAACAAAAAATCCAAGTTATCTAGAAGTAATTTGTACCACAGGTGCCCTTCGCATGCTATGTCTCAACAACAACTCTGTCACAAATACATTTTTTAATCACATGTCACAAGTTTTTTCAAATTTTTGGGTTGGGTCAGAACACTATAGTTTGGTATGTTTTGGATACTTGTGACATGTGATTAAAATAATGTATTTGTGATGGAGTTATAGACATAGCTTGCCCAAAGGGCACCTGTGATTTGTACGGTCCCTTAAAGTTTGAGATATCAATGTTACATTATAAATACACGTAATGTTCAATTTCTTACATGGATGATAATGACGTAAATGATTCTATCCCAATCATAATGATGGTGAAGTGCACTCAGGTTCTTAGTGCATGCGAACCGAAGCTAGTTAGATACAGAAAACCTACGTGCAGTTTGCAAAGTATATTTTCTTTATCCGAACCGTTTGAAATAAAAAAAACACGACTATCATTTTGACTGACAAGTTTTATCAATCTCTACAGTCATTCATAAGTACATACGGACGCACACACGTCGTGAGGGAACTTATTCACTAATAATTACAATGACAGACACACATTTGAAAGTTATTATATGCATGGACGGGAGCAAATGGGCAGACAAAGCGTTTGAATGTAGGTAAATGTATTTCGATTATTTGGATGCAATACAGTAAAACGCCTCTAATGCGACCAGCACAAAGGGGCATAATTCACAGTGGCAAAGACAGGTGGTAGCTTAGTGCAGTACGAAAGTTATGCAGAAAGCTCGTATATGAGCTTTCTGCATAACTTTCGTCAAGTATTAAGCAACCACCTGCTTATACAGAAAACCATGTTCATTCATTAAGTGGTCGCATTAAAGGTGTTTCACTGTATTAAGAATTCGTATTTCCATTGATCTTGACCTTAGGTAGGCTTGAAACCACTTCGTATACAGATAGAAAGTGTAACAATTATTTCAGACTTGAGATGTTGATCCGTGAATAAAATGACTAGTTCGGACCGTAGCTTAATGCAGGACAAACGTAATGCATAGATCTCCCTATGGATCTTGTTTACCCTTCATTAAGCTGCCAATTACTTTTAACGATTTATATTTCAATTAATTAGATTTTCACTGTAGAGAGATTTTACTGAATCTTTATAGGGAAGATCCAACACTGGCAAGGTTTGAGAGGGCAAACAACGTAAACGAAGATTAGTTAGATTTTAATTGACATATTTTCACCTTCTCGCGTTATCAATAAAAAACATTCATATTCGGGTTGGTTATAACATTTGAGTTGTTTCTTTTTTTGCAAACAGTTTGGATCTAGATGAGATGCCGAGTAACTCGGCGTCTCATCTAGATCCAAATTGTTTGACACATGGTCAAAAGTTCCTCAAAAGCTCAACATAATTGAAAGTAGCTTAACTGACAACAGATGGAAAGCTCGAGCAAACGTTCCTTTGCTGCTAGGTAAGGAGTTAACCCTTTCCCTGTTCAATGTTCATGTAAGAAATAATGACGTCATGAATATCAATGGGATCACTTTTTTATAATGGCATATGTAACATCAGCTCTACTATTATCACATAAGCAAACAGAACAGACCCTGATCAGACGGGTCTACTATGTTTGCAAATGCGTGAAAATGCGTTTATATGAAGGAAACATGTCAAAAAACAATATGAAACCCAAAATCTTACCTTGCATTGTTTGGTCTGCAACATGAGTGTTACGAGAGAAATCCAACAACATACCATGGATGGAAAATGCGTTGGTCCCAAGCATGCATGTAACGAGAGAAATCCAACAACATACCATGGATGGAAACATATGTTTGGTCCCAAGCATGCATGTAACGAGAGATATCTAACAGCTTACCATGGACTGAAACATTTATTTGGTACCCATCATTATTGTTACATAACGAGAGAAATCCAACAACATACCATGGATGGAAACATCTGTTTGCTACCAATCATGCATGGTACGTGAGATATCCAACAACATACCATGGACTGAAACATCTGTTTGGTACCCATCATACATGGTACGAGAGATATTCAACAACATACCATGGACTGAAACATCTGTTTAGTCTACACAATGCATGTACATGTAACGGAAGATATTCAGCATCATATTATGGATTGAAGCATCTGTTTGGTCCTAAACATGTATGGTACGAGAGAAATCCTACAACATAACATGGATTGAAACATCTGTTTGGTCCCCATCAGTCATGTTACGAGAGATATCCCACAACATATTTACTTATGAAATAAAATAAATTATGATTCAACAGTTTTTTTCCATGGCCAAACATTAAAATGTTGTTCATGTGCCATTATAGATATAAATCTAATTAACATTCATGATGTTATTTTTACATGAATATTCATAGAGCAATGAGTTAAGTAGTCACTAAAAAGAAGTGTTACTGTACGTTTATTTCCGTGTTTCAAACGCAAATGAACTGAATCTAAACCACACTGGCAGTTTTTCACATGACCAAATGTTGTTTGTTTTTCCTTTCACGATTCCCATAAATGTGATAACTACGCGTACAGTAAAAGGATTCTTATTTTTGTGTTTTCTATGTGGCAGAAATGAGAATATGTATATTGTATTTTTAGTTAGTTTACTTGTAACACAGGCCATTGTTTACAGCGTTGTACAGCCAGATTCAAACTGCTCATTTGTATAAAAATGCACAAGTGCATTTCCGCGATTAACGGTATTCTGTTTCGGCACTCCCACACGGCAGATTATGTGATAAATATCAATACAGTACAGCCATCAAATTATGGGTCTGTAAGGAAGATAGTGACTTAATGCAGGTCAAAAGTAATGCAAAAAGCTCCTAGGAGTTTTTTCATTGCTGTTGTCCTTCATTAAGCAACCACCTGCTTTTAAGACTCCAGTGGCCAATGTTCAATAAATGAATGACCGTTTAGTACAGGTTCTACTGTAGCTTTATTTGCACGGTTCACTACTATTTCATGTATTGTGCATTTGTATTACATGATAATTTCAATAGATATGAGCATGCTTCACGCGTGTGTATTGGATAATGCTGTCCGCTAGACAAGATATCACACTAGTATGTGATTGCATGCTTTTCTCGAGCAATTTTGCCGAGCTGCTCTCAGCCTATCATTATTCATTCTGGTAGAGAACCAAGGTACAATTTACGTCTCTCTGTCACCAACTGGTCATCTGTTCTAAATTATTCGCTCTGTCACTTTTTTCCTCTGTCTCTCTCTGTCCTTCTGACTTTCTCTGTCTCTGTCTCACTCTCTCTCTCTCTGTTTCTCACTGTTTCTCTGTGTCTCTGTCTGTATATGTATGTCTGTCTGTCTGTGTATGTCTGTCTGTGTCTGTCTGTATGTCTGTCTGTCTGTCTGTCTTTGTCTCTACGTGTATTTGACTCTCGGTCCTTCTATCGCCTCTCTCTCTGTCTCTGTATCTCTGCCCCCCCCTCTCTCTCTCTCTCTCTCTCTCTCTCTCTCTCTCTCTCTCTCTCTCTCTCCCAGATACAGAAGTCCAACTGATCATTGTATTTGTATCTCATTTATTGAAGGGTATGAGGAACACATTCACCAGCCAGGTCACGTCGTAGTACTCTGCCATTGTGTTGAATTCCATGAAGTTCTTACTCTGAGTAAGTGGAAAACTTAACATAATTATGGGGCTGAGTGTCCATGAAACAGTGTGTAATCCCAAACCAGAAAGCCTTTTATGACAAGAAGCCTATGCATACAGTGTAAACGTAAATATCAGAGAGCCTTCTGATTAAGGTCTGCACTGTTCGCTTCCAAAATTCAAGAAAAGGGGATCTATGCGAATAGTGCATAGGTCAAGATTAGAGACATTTGATCAGGGTCTGTACGGCATGATTCCAAAGTTATTTCCTAAATGGTCACATCGGGAAAATAATTCTAATTAGAAGTGTTCATGTTATACATGTATGTTTAGGATAAAGCATTTAAATAATCATGAAATCATGAGTATCCTGTTATTTGCAAACAGTATAGACCCAACTCCCACAGGATATTTGCTTAATGCAGGTCGAGAAGAGCTTTCAGTATTATTTTAGACCTGCATCATGCTGTTAATTTGGGAAATTGTCCAGATAAAAATCGGATGACTCGAACTTCTGTTATCTCGTAGTATTGTGTATTGTCCCTTGAAGTTCGAAATATCGAAGTTCAGCTGTAGGTGTTCTGAATTCTGAAAAGTTAAACTGGAATACATACTGGATAAAGCTTATAAATGCGCTGTATGTATTTAATGCACGTAAGACACGTATAAAAATCAGTTCTTTCTGGATCTTGTTTCTTTAAACTATATAGTTTGGACCCAGATAGGATTTGTGTTTGACTAGATTTGATGTGTTATTAATTAATTCATAAACACACGTGATACTATAAATATGACATAGGCAAACAGTGTAGACCCAGATCAGATTGCTCATTCAGGAGCCAACTGATAAGGGTCTGCACTGTTTGATATATTAATCAATGCCAAACCCCCTCCGCCATGGAAATGGATTGGTTTTAAATTTGGATTTATGATTTGGGAGTTAAAGATGTTTTAATCCATTTCCTAATGGGCTAGTTTTAACCCATTGTCTCATAAGCTAGTTTAAGACCTTGCTTCTTTGAATAAATCTAATTTAAAAGGAGTGCTTATTAGAAACAAATGGGGATAATGGAACTGTGAAATTTTGAAACCATTTTTATAAACTGAAATTTTGAAACCATTGTGATAAATAGAGCATTTACTCCGATGGAGCAATGCTCTATTTATCACAATGGTGTCAAAAAGTGGCTTTTACTTAAGCCTCAAAAGGCGTTGATATGATGGAATGGGTCTAGACTGAGCATGCAACGAAGGCCCAAAATAATAGCATTTATAAGAATGGCGACCTGTTACGTGGATAACATTATACAACAGATACTTTAAAAATCATAAATATCCCTTATCTCTGGCTCTTGTAATAGATGGAGAAATTAAGGCCTGCGAGTTGGAGCTTAATGTTCAAAACAGTTTTGATTCAGCAATTTGAAAATACTTATTATCAAATGCGTTTGTAACTTTCACTAGATGTCGTGGGGCGAGCAGCGATTGATGATCAGATCATAGAGGAAGTGAAAACTAAAGCAGAAAAGTATGCACAAGAATTGAGAAGAAAACTGGAACAAGCTAAGGTAAAACTCATACAGGATCTTTGAAAAATATGGTCATAGGTAGAGTTTTGCTAATGCAACCATATCATTTATTAACACACGAGTCTGTTAAAGCAGGTGGTTACTTCATGCTAGACAAATACGGATCTTTTAGTTTGTTGCCATTTATTCAGTATTTGTATGTTTCTTATCCAGACTTAACCATTCCCTTGCTGTTTACGTCAATATGCCTACCTTTAAATAGTGAAGATCCTGATGAGAAAGCTCCTGCAGGAGTTGTCTCATCAGGGTTTGCACTATTTACAAACTGATTGTGCAACCAGTGCGCTCCACAACGGTGATTACACAGAGAAATATGTGTAGGCAGTGAAAATATTTGCAGTTAAACAACAGGACATTGGTAAAGAAGGAGAAATGTATTTTAAAATTCGACAAGTGTTAAGTTAAAATGTATTATAGAATGCCATTATACCATCTTTTATAGCTTATGAGCTATTGCCAAATTATGGACTCCTATAGTGCACGTGACTAACTCTTTCGGCGCCAATGTCGCCTGTTGGCACCATTGAAAACAGTGAAGTCCTAGGTCAGATGCCGCCTTTTCAAGGCGGCATCTGACCTGGGACTTCACTGTTTTCTGTATTATTTCAACCCAAGCATACAGGTTTTTAAAAACAATTGTTTTACTAATATACCTTTATTATTTAGTTTAGAATTATATTTAATATGAAATTATTATTGCAGATGACATTTTTAAATTTGGCGCCAAAAGAGCTAAAATACTGCAAACTGTAACCTCTAGCGGCGTACAATTTAATCTGTTGTCCACCTAATATATGTTTAACTCTATATAAGCACTATATAGTCAGTTTAATTATTGGATGTAAAGACATGTAGTAGCTGAACTCATGATGACAGCTTTACAGAAAGCACATGCAGGTGCGTTCTTTATTGCTTTCGACAGACATTAATTAATCAACCGAAAAGGAGCATTAACTATAGAAAAGGAGAATTTTAGAATTGCGTAGTTCTGAAACCATTGTGATAAATGGAGCATTTGCTCCTATGGTTTCAAAGAATGTTTTTATAAAGGAGCAATGGATGGATTAGGCAGTCACCTTCTTTTACAGATCCCAGTGTGTATATTAGGGATGAGGAGGAGTGGGGATAGGGAGCCATTCCCATATTTTTCATGGGAGGGATATTTTCTCTATAGATAAAGAAAGTTAATTCGCTTAAATTGGTGTGATATCTGAATTTAAGTCACCCCCACCCTTAACTGATTCCCATGTTTATTAATTAAGTGATCACTATACAGAGATTACATTGTATTTGAACACTTATTTTCCCCTATAAGTCCAGAGATCTGTCTTGTGCTTCATTTACTCAATGCTCTGATCTTCACTCATTCCTACTGTAGAAGTCTGTAAAGTTCTTGAAATCTCCATTTACTAATTACTTCATGAATATTCATGTAAAGAGTAATGACGTCATAAATATTAATTAGACAATGTTTTATAAAGTGAACAAAGAACATTTTGACAATGGCAGAAACTTCAGAATCATTATCATTCCGTAAGCAAGCAGTAGGCCCTTATCAGAGGGCTCCTACAGCTCTGTCTGAAAATTAGTTAAAAAGAGTATCTATGAAATAGAGGTTTAACCCTTTGCCTGTTCCATGTTTATTCCACATTTCAATACCTACCTACTGAATATACATGGACACAATAATTATAATGACATATGGAAGGTGGAACATTGTAGCCATTTTTGATAGCAAACAGAGCAGACCCTGATCAGATGGCTAGCAGACCCTATTGGAGCCGTCTGATCTGGGTCTGCTTTGTTTGCACATACGTGAAAAAGCGTTTATATAAACAAAAGGGTTAAGTTTGGATAATTTTGTTCCACTGTGTTTTAGAAACAGTGATGAAAGAAATACAGAAAAAACTCTCAATAGCGACCATTTAATGAATATTCATATGTGCCATCAAAACAGGCGGTAGCTTAATGCAGGACAGATATTATGCAGAAAACTCCGATGGGAACTTTTTACAGTTGAACTTCGATATCTCGAACTCGAATAACTCGGTCCTTTCAAAATTTACACTACAAAATTGTTCTAAAATGTATTACTATGTATATCTAGAAACACGTGACAGCTTAATGCAGGTCGAAAGTAATGCTGAAAGCTCATGCAGGACCTTTAGATCTGCATTAAGCTGTCAACTCGAAAAATTGTTCAGATTCGAAATCGGATGACTCGAACTTCTGTTATCTCGAAGTAATTTGCACGGTCCGTTGAAGTTTTAGATATCGAAGTCCAACTGTATGTATTTTGAGAATTGAAACTGATGGCATACATTTTTTGTTAATTGATGAAGGAATGCTATTATTGATTTATTGCAGATTAGAGGAAATATCAAACTCTGCCATGGACGTGCACGCAGTGAAATCTTAAAGACAGCGGCAGAAGAAAATGCAGATCTTATAATCGTTGGAACACGTGGTCTCGGCACGATTCGACGCACATTGCTGGGCAGTGTCAGCAATCACGTGCTACACCATTCGCACGTGCCTGTTTTAATTTGTAGTCACGTGGACGAGCATTGAGAATTTCAACAAGAAAATACGGATTTCCTATATAAACAACAGTTGAACGTTTCGATACCTCGAACATCAAGGGACCCAAATATTTTGTGTTCAGATCATGATCGTATGGAAAGAGGTGTCAATGTTTAGTCTTACTCGTTGTATACGTTAGAGAGAGGTTTAGTGCCATTAACCCATTCCCTCATATTGACGACATTTGACGACTCTGTAAAAGTCACTTTGTGAAACCATTGTGATAAATAGAGCATTTGCTCCTATAGGAGCAAATGCCCTATTTATCACAATGGTTACAAACTACAAAATTCTAAAAAAAATATTTTCTCTAGTTAATGCTCCTTTTTGGTAGATTTATTCAAAGAGGTTGTATCTAAAAATAGCCTATGAGGTAATGGGTTAATGACTGCAGCCATTGATGAATGTCTACTGGCATGTCAATATTAAGCCTTACTCGTTGTGTACTTTAAATAGAATTATAGTGAGACATCGGTGACTACTACAGCCATTGGTCAATGTCTGAATTATAGTCAGACATCGGTGACTACTACAGCCATTGGTCAATGTCTGAATTATAGTGAGACATCGGTGACTACTACAGCCACTGGTCAATGTCTGAATTATAGTGAGACATCGGTGACTACTACAGTCACTGGTCAATGTCTGAATTATAGTGAGACATCGGTGACTACTACAGTCACTGGTCAATGTCTGAATTATAGTGAGACATCGGTGACTACTACAGCCATTGGTCAATGTCTGAATTATAGTCAGACATCGGTGACTACTACAGCCACTGGTCAATGTCTGAATTATAGTGAGACATCGGTGACTACTACAGCCACTGGTCAATGTCTGAATTATAGTGAGACATCGGTGACTACTACAGCCACTGGTCAATGTCTGAATTATAGTGAGACATCGGTGACTACTACAGCCACTGGTCAATGTCTGAATTATAGTGAGACATCGGTGACTACTACAGCCACTGGTCAATGTCTGAATTATAGTGAGACATCGGTGACTACTACAGCCACTGGTCAATGTCTGAATTATAGTGAGACATCGGTGACTACTACAGCCACTGGTCAATGTCTGAATTATAGTGAGACATCGGTGACTACTACAGCCACTGGTCAATGTCTGAATTATTATAGTGAGACATCGGTGACTACTACAGCCACTGGTCAATGTCTGAATTATAGTGAGACATCGGTGACTACTACAGCCACTGGTCAATGTCTGAATTATAGTGAGACATCGGTGACTACTACAGCCACTGGTCAATGTCTGAATTATAGTGAGACATCGGTGACTACTACAGCCACTGGTCAATGTCTGAATTATAGTCAGACATCGGTGACTACTACAGCCACTGGTCAATGTCTGAATTATAGTGAGACATCGGTGACTACTACAGCCACTGGTCAATGTCTGAATTATAGTGAGACATCGGTGACTACTACAGCCACTGGTCAATGTCTGAATTATAGTGAGACATCGATGACTACTACAGCCACTGGTCAATGTATGAATTATAGTGAGACATCGGTGACTACTACAGCCATTGGTCAATGTCTGAATTATAGTGAGACATCGGTGACTACTACAGCCACTGGTCAATGTCTGAATTATAGTGAGACATCGGTGACTACTACAGCCATTGGTCAAGTCTGCTATGTCAATGTTTAGTCTTACCCGTATACATAGTTATAGTGACATTGATAACGTGTTCCATTGTTTAGTCTTACTCGCTGTATACTTTATATAGAAATATAGTTAAACATCGATGAATGTCTAATGACAGCGTTTCTCAAATATTTTGGATTCAGATCATATGGAAAGAAATGTCACATGGTCCTTCGTGAAACAGAACTGTTTTATACACATTTAACGATAATTTTAACTTTAATACATAAATGATTGAACTGCTTTTATAGTATTATCGCTGTATGTGTTGATGTGATGGTTTTGGGTACATTTAGACTACCGAGGCTGCGAGCGATGCCTTAACTATAACTACAATTGTTACTTATACCAATGTTATATTAAGCGGTCGAGCGTGTAATGAACCCTATTGTATGTTTGCTGAACTTTAAACTGGACCGTATATACATATAAGTAGAAACAAAATGTAAGATACATCGAAAAGAACAACAGTCACGGCTGTTTGGCTCATTAACCTTTGGTCAGCAATATTTGAGTGGAGGTCCAGTCTGCTACGATATATATATATATTGCTCACTCTAATTTCTTGCATGGCTATTAATCTCCTTGTCAATGTAACATTACAAAAAATCAGCTAATAAATATTTATTTACTGATACTGATATATATATTGTCGCATCCACGATACAAAGTCAACACTTTAACCCGTTACCCATTAATATGCCTGTCTATGCCTTTGCAAACAGAGTAGACCCAGATCAGACTGTTCCTGTAGGAGCCGTTTGATCAGGATCTGTTGTTTGCTTACGACGATATAGATATAATTCGATACTTTCTGGCTCGATTAATTTGTGTGTGCATTTGTTATTCTAAAAATACATGTACAGCCAATTAATATGCATGATGTAATTACTTCTTACACGAATATTCGTGTAGTAAATGGTTATAGTTTACATGATAAACTTAACCTGATGGCAGTTTTAGCAGATGGTATTTTTAGCTAACGACAACAAAGAGTATACATGGACATTATATTTTTCCATTATATATATTAATATAGTTCCCCTCCCACTAATACGACCATCAAAAAGAGGTCTAATTTTGTGTCATAGAGGCAGGAGGTAGCTTAATGCAAGAGGAACGTTATGCAGAAAGCTCCCACAGGAGCTGCTTTCTGTATTGCTTTTGTCTTGCATTAAGCAACCTCTTGCTCTTAAATGCACCCGTGTTTGCATTTTCCCTGTTCTATGTTTATTCCAAGTTCCAATAACTACTGAAAATTCATGAACAAAAAATAGTTATAATGAAATACGGAAGATGGAGCATCGTAGCGATTTTAGAAAGTAAAGAAAGAAATCATTTCAAATTCCATGAGTAAATAGAGCAGACTCCTATAGGAGCCGTCTGATTCGAGTCTACTCTTCTTGTAAATGCGAGAAAATGCGATTATATGAAGGAAAGGGTAAACTGAGTGGTGGGTCTAGAGCTTCTATGGTAACACGTCTATGGAACGACTCTCCCTGACCCTGTTGATCGCGACCTAACTGCAATTTGCACAAAGCTTTTTAACATTCGGGCAATACTTTCTCTACAGCTTGAATTTTAAAATCGGAAGTACGTTAATTTTAAAATCGGAAGTACCGTTACAAGGAGTAAGAGTTTGTGCAAACTGGGCTTTATTTTCAATCTGGATACTGATCAATGAGATGGTGGTTTATTCGGCCGGAATCCTATCACTGTCCAGATTGTTGGACTGATCGTGCTTTAACCCTTTACTCCATAAATACGCCTTTCTACGCCTAAAGTAAATTGAGTAGACCCAGATCAGATAAATATTCATGGAGTAAAAGGTTAATGTAAAACAAATAATGGCATCATGAATATTAATTAGATTATCTTTTATAATGGCACATGAACTATAGGAATGTTGGGTCATGGCAGAAACTGTAGAACCATATCAATAGTATTTCTTAAGCAAACAGAGAAGATCCTGATCAGACGGCTCCTTCAGGGGCCGCCTGATCTGGGTCTACTCTGTTTGCAAAGACATAGAAAGGCGTAATTTGTGGATCGCGAGTAAAGTAAATGAATTAAGAGTATGTTCTGCAAAATTATAAGAAGCTATTTTTTGCCGATGCAAATTTGCTCGGCTGGCTAAAGGTTAAACAGTGAACCTTTGAACTTTTAGTGAACGACAGTTTTTAAGCCGACAACACTTTTAGTCACGCACCGAATGTATGTATATACACATGTACACGCATATATGTACCTTTGTTATATATGGGTCATTATTAAGCGTGACGGGAGTACTGCTCGAAGTTCTGCAGTTAGCAAAAGTAAAGGGTCGGACATTGAGCTAGTCTAAGTGTATACATTTTGAGTGACCCCCGGCCTAGACCGAGTCAACATATCTCGGCTATCATATCTCATGTACGTGTCTATGAAAAGCTAGAGTGGCAGGTTAACATACTAAGTGTGCAATATACACGGGCTCGTTACGAGATATCTTGAGCAGCAGAACACTAGATCTTAAACAAATATGGCGGACACAGAGAATAAGCAAGATTCCACGCCGACGGAAAGTGAAAATAAGCCGATCTTGCCGAAAGATAATGGCCACAAGGAGTTGCACCATGGAGAGGACAAGACGGGCAAACATGTGGTCCTGGTGGCGATGGATGGTAGCGAGCACGCAGACTATGCTTTTCAGTGTAAGTGCATTCTTACTTTAAGTAACAATTCAATAAAACCTCCGTACAATGATATCCCTCAAAGACAGTTTAACACAGGCAGTAGCTTAATGCAGAACGAAAGCTATAGAAAGCTCCCATAGCAATATTTTCTATCTGCATTAAGCAGTCACCTGCTTTTATTTTTGACACCCCCTGTTTATTCCACAGGTGTTCGGAGCTTAGATCTAGCCATTTTTGTCGATTTTTGGCGAGTTTCAACTTTTCGACTATATACTTATTGTACATAATTAAATAACCGTATAGTTTTAACTTACCAGCAAATGAACACAAACTCTATTCTTGGACATTTTACCCATGACAAAATGTTTTCATTTGATTAAGATTTTGGCGATCTACAATTCGAACAGCTGGGATATTGTGTTGTATTTTCTACTACATAAATTTATGCTACATGTACACGTCATGACAATGTTTTCAGTTGATTCTGTTCCCTTTTTCAAAAGATTACTTTTTTCATGTTATGCAAATTGTCCAGTTTTCATCTGTAACTAACGCACCTTTGTCTGTGCATAACCCATGTAGAGGCATCCTTTAAAGCCTGTTCAAACAGAGTCAAGTGGAATCGTCTGATCAAGGTCTGCTCTGTTTGCTAATAGAATTGTATATTTTTTGTCATAACCAAAAGATTCGGCTTATAAAAATTCATAATTCCATATTTCTTACATGTATATTTGTGAGATAAATGGTTAACAATACTACACAACGTGTGAAGAAAACAACTGAAAAATTGCAAAAGTTAAGCCAATGTCAAAATATTTGTCATTATTGCAGATAGTACTGTTAAGCTGGTTTGTTTACCTGCACTATATAGGTCACCGCCAGATTGCAATTGAACTCTGCGCGTGCGTAGTAATTTTACATGTCGTCTGCAAAATGACATTCGCTTTATTTTCTAAGATCGGTTCTGTCTAAAAAAAACGCTATCAGGGTATCAAACAGTTTGGATCCTGTTGAACGCAGGATTACCTGGGGTTTCATCTTGATACTCTTTGAAAATGCAAGTAGCATTATCATATGGATTCGCATTTAAGCGGTGAAGTGAAAACTGGCTCCGGCCTTTTTGAGTTGGCCCCTCGGTCGATATCAAAGTACATCTACACGTTAAGCACACAGTATAGAGGATCTTCGTTATAATTATACCATACTTTATTATGATGTATCATTTATTACAATGTTAAGGTGCAGATTTGTGACAGTTTAAACCTTATCTATATAATTCATAAGCAAACAGCAGATCCTGGCCCTACTGTGACCGTTTGATCTGGTTCTACTCTGTTTGCAAATGCGTGAAAAGGCGTTTATGTAAAGGAAAGGGTTAAACCATTATAATGTACATTGTACATATGTAATTATGAATAATTATGTATGTAGATGATAGTAACTGTAGCTCATGTGACCAAGCTGAACTTTTGAACCTCGTCTATAGCACTTATAAAAAATATTACAACACACTTTATATGTAAATATGTACATTTATAGTGACACATTCTATAGTTCTGTAGTTGGCCAGTGACCCATTTTCCCATTCAGTAAATTGGTCCAGACTGCTATTCAGTAAAGGCTGTTCTAGCATAAGTGTTTAAAACTTACCACTGTTTTAACCCATTCCCTCATATTGACGCCTTTTGACGCTTCTGCAAAAGTCACCTGTTGAAACCATTGTGATAAATAGAGCATTTGCTCCTATAGGAGGAAATGCTCTATTTATCACAATGGTTTCAAACTACAGAATTTTAAAAGTGTCATTTTCTCTAGTTAATGCTCCTTTTTTGTAGATTTATTCAAAGTGATTGGATCTAAAAATAGCCTATGAGGTAGATCTAATAGGTTAAAGTCCCATTGTATGTTTCATGTGAATTATTGTCTGCTCTCCGTAAGATCGCAAATGGCCACACACGAGACTCTGTGTAGCTAATTATGTCTTCCGCCACATATTGGTGTGGGAGATTTATTCTTTTCTGTCTGTCTGTCTGTCTGTCTGTCTGTCCGTCCGTCTGTCACAAAATCTTGTCCGCTGTTTAATTCTAAAAGAACTCCAATCTTCACCAATACCTTATAAAAATACTCATAGCTATAATTGCTAGGCCAAGTTCAATATCCAGCAATATTGTGTCAGGAACTTCAGAGTTATGGCACTTGATTTATCCAAATTTGGCCTGTTCGGCCTTGTCCGCTCCCTAAGTCAAACACATCTAATCCAATCTTCACCAAACCTTATAAAAATGTCTATTGCTATTATTTCTAGGCCAAGTTCAATATTCAGCAATACTGGAACAGGAACTTCAGCGTTATGGTCCTTGATTTATCCAAATTTTGCATTTTAGCCTTGTCCGCTCTCTAAGTAAAGAAACGTCTCATCCAATCTTCACAAAACCTTAAAAACATGTTTATGACTATAATATCTAGACCAAGTTCAATAACCAGCAAGAATGGACTAGGCACTGAGTTATGACCCTTGAATAATACAAATTTGGCCTTTTTAGCATTGTCCACTCTCTAAGTCATCTGATCATCACCGAACCTTATGAAAATGTTTATGGTAATAATTTTGTGCGTAAAACGTGTCTAGAATAAAAGGATGTTTAACTATGGAGGACGATCAACGCCAAAATTGCATCATGCTTTGTGGCATTTCAATTTGCTTCATGTTAAATGCATTATGCTAAATGATTATTGCATGTCACGATGTGCTTTCTTCTTTCTTTGAAGTTTCTTCCTCGATCCGACATTTGACCTTCTGTAAACTTGTTTATTGATTATAATAACGTCAAATAATGTGTTTCATTGTTTAAACTTCTTTGGAGCATATTCTTTGTGCTATTTGCTTAGCGCTTGGTGCTTGATGCTTGATGCGTGGTTCGTTGTTCCATCTTCGCCCCGGTCTTTGTCGTACTCTAGTCAGCTCGGACTAAAATGCTGAAGTGATTTGCCGAATACATAGGTAAAGAAGGAAAACGCTATGAAGACATAGAAATAGAAGGATTTCCAATAACACACAAAAAATAAAAGGGTTACTGATCCATTACATTAGAGAGAGAGAGAGAGTGTGTGTGTGTGGGGGGGGGAGGGGGGTATTTACTGCTGGGAGAAGAATAATAATAACAAGAGGATCTGAAAGGCCTTGACATCGCTCACCAGACAATCAGAGGATAAGATTTTCAAAGTTTTCACTATGTGTTTCTATAGAAAACTAGCCGGTCCTGGGGTGAACCAATTTTGACACAAGGGACATAATTTATGTAACTTTTGTAGAGGACCTCAAGTGAAGAAAATTTAAGAAAATGTAAATGAAATTTAAACATATAACAATGTAGATCTAAATAAGGGCATGCACAAAAGTATGTATACTCTCTCCCTGGGCAAATTGGTTGAATTTCAGAAAGAATATATTAATCTATATCGTTAATAACTCAAAGTCTCATCAGGTTCAATTAGTTTACTCTCTATTTTCATTTTTAAAAATTTGAAGCAGATATCATTTTAGATTAACTAGTATTGAGCAAAAATATTTTCTCGTATTTATAATAATTACAGCGTGAGTAAATGACGTCACAAATATGTGATTTTAATAGCGCGTGCATTCATCCACCTGAATCAGGGTCAGATGTCATTTATGCATTTCCTTTTTTTATGTGCAATACTTTATATATTATAGCTTTATATTAACTATTTGGATGCTAGTGGCAAATCAAATCTATGATAACAGATTGGATCCAGATTAGACGCCATTTTACTCGGAGTTTTATCAGGATCCAAATGCGTGTCCATAAAGAATAAATCTACAAATTGAAGCAGACAACATTTATTAATTATCCAGACGCAACATTACTGAACTTCTGAACATTTATTTCTTGTGTATATAGATCTGTGTTTTACTGTTTTGTATTTTGTATGAAATGCTTGTTTTGAGGGACTCAAGGTAGAATAGTCATTATGACTAATTTAGCTACCCTCGTTAAATAAAGTATTCAATGTTCAAAATTTCAGATATTTTCATTACACCTTCATGAGTTATTATTATTCATATCTTAATTTATTTTCAACCCTTCCCCTGTTCTATGTTTATTCAAAATTTAAACACCTACTGAATATTCATGGACAAAATAGTTATAATGAAATATGGAAGGTGGGACAGTGTAGCCATTTTAGAAAGTAAAGAAACATCTTTCAAATTCTATTGACGAACGGAGCGGACCCTGATCAGACAGCTGCTATAGGAGCCATCTGATCTGGGTCTGCTGTGTTTGCAAATGTGTGAAAAGATGTTAACATGAGAGAAAGTGTTAGTAAACATATTATAAATATATTGTACACAAAATGAAAATAATGTAATGTAATGTATTTCTCAAACCCAATATAATTCTAATAAAAATATGCTATTTTATGATATATTAGACATGTTTATATTTATACATGTAATCTTAGCCCTTTCCCTGTTCTATATTTAGTCCCGATTCCAATACCTATACAGAATATTTATGTACCAAAAATTATAATGAAAATATGGAAGGTGGAACATTGAAGTCATTCAGAAATTCTAAATAAACAGTTGAATGAAATTCCATTAGCAATCAGAGCAGATCCTGATCAGACGGCCCGTACATGATCCACGCGTGGTCGATCACACATCGGCGATCAGGGTACTACACAGTTGACCCTTTACTCAATGAATATTCATGTGAAAAATAATGACAATGAAATAGCATATGGACACGTGAATTTTATCAGGGCAAACTATGCAGAATGATATCTTTGACAGACCATCAGCAAACAAGACAGACCCTGATCAGACGGACATAAAAAAGCAACAAATAAAATTGCACCAAAGGCAACATCTTTTTTAAATAATTAATCCCCCCCCCCCCCCTCATACACACACGTCCGAATAATGTTCTTTTTTTTTTCGCTCAAAACAACATTTAAAACCCAAACCAAACATTTAATTCGATCTACGTTGAATCCATCCTCAGTACTTTCAGTAGTTTGATTATCTGGTTTTACATGCAGCGCCACCTATATGGCGAGTTCGGCTGAAGTGCATTATGCCTTCGGCGTTCGTCGTTCGGCTTTATGCTTGTTGCTATGGGCTTACCGCATTGGGTCATGTGTCATTGAAGAAACTTCAATGAAAGAAGGACTCCCATCTTGACATGCAATAATCGTTTAGCAAACTGTTCAACACCACAATGCAGGATGCATTTATCATGAAGCAAACTGAAATGCCACAATGCATGATGCAATTACAATGAAGCAAACTGAAATGCCACAAAGCATGATGCAATTTTGGCGTTGATCGTCCTCCATATTTAACCCTTTCCCTTTTCTATATTTGTACCAAATGTCAATACCTACTGAATATTCATGGACAAATAGTAATAATAAGATGTGGAAGGTGGAACATTAAAGCCGTTAGCAGACAGGACAGACCCTGATCAGACGGCTCCTAAAGGTGCCGTCTGATCTAGGTCTTCTCTGTTTGCAAATTTGTAAATTCACGTTTATCTGAGGGAAAGAGTTTAATAAAAACGCATTCTAAAGTTCTTCACAGACAGGGCACTCTCCAGGATCGCGAAATGTTTTAAATGCTGATCTCATTTGCTTTTTGGAAAGACGCATCTTCGAAATTCATACAGATAAGAATATTGGTAGATGAAGAAACACTCTCACGTCCCTCATATTGAAGCCTTTGTAAAAGTCACTTTATGAAACCATTGTGATAAATAGAGCATGTGCTCCTTAGGAGCAAATGCTCTATTTATCACAATGGTTTAAAAACTACACAATTCTAAAATGTCTCTTTTTTCTAGTAAATGCTCCTTTTCGGTATATTTATTCAAAGAGTTTGAGTATAAAAATAGCATATGAGGTAATGGGTTTATTGAAAAACTTTCAGTATGCAAACAATGTTTGTTATATTGAAACAACAAGTCTCACCAGGAGCCAAACTGTTTGACATTCGTATCGTGTTTCATTTAAAACAAACGGAAGAAAAATGCCTACTTTGCAAATTAATTAAACGCAACAACCTTACATTAATATCAGAGACATAGACAATATATGCAAATGAAACATCTACATTTTACTCCATAAACACGACATTCTACGCCTTTGCAAACAGAGTAGACGCAGATCAGACGGCTCCTATAAGAGCCATCTGATCAGGGTCTGCCCTCTTTGCTGACGACATAATAAAGATCTAATTCTACAATTTCTGTCTTGGTTATATATCCGTGTGTTAATGTGTTATTTTAAAAGTACAGCAAGTTTATATACACAGGAGCCATCTGATCAGGGTCTTCTCCGTTTGCTTATGAATAATATAGATATGGTTCTACAGTTTCAGATAGGGCCAAAATGTCCTTTGTTTAATAAACTATTTAATATTCATGACGTCATTATTTCTTACATGAATATTCATGGAGTAAAGGGTTAAAGAATACATTTTATTTTCTCCACCAAACCCTATGTTCTGACCATTCTTTTGGGTTATCTCGAAAAGACAATTTTAAAGAGTGGTCATAGGGGATGGTGGAGAAATTACTATTGTACATGTAGTAGTTTAACCCTTTACTCCATGAATATTCATGTAAGAAATATTGACATCATGAATATTAATTAGATTATCTGTTGTTATAGCGCATGGACACGGGGATTTGTGACCATGATCGAAAATGAAGAATCATAATTATGTATATAACATCGTAAGCAAACAGAGCAGACCCAGATCAGACGGCTCCTACAGGAGCCGTCTGATCTGGGTCTACTCTGTTTGCATGGACATAGATAGGCGCATTTATGTAGTAAATTGTTAATATGCGTCTTCAGTTATGGCTTTATACAGGTTGTAAAGGAGTTGCGATAGAACCTGTCTAATAGGATGTCTTAAGACTTAACAAATGCCCTATCATAGGCTATATTTGGATCCAACCTCTTTGAATAGATCTACCGAAAAGGAGTAGTTACTAGAGAAAAGGAATATATTAGAATTGTATAGTATTGCAACCATTGTGATAAATAGAGCATTTTCTCCTGTGGAGAAAATGCTCTATTTATCACAATGGTGTCAAAAAAGTAACTTTTACAAAGGCGTCAATACGAGGAATGGGTTAAGCAATAATAAAAAAGTCTTATTAAGGGTCTGTAAGACGGGCGGTAGCTTGAATGCAGGTCAAAGGTAACGTCCTGCATCAAATAACCACCTGCTTTTTAAGATTCATACGTTCACTAAATTAATGGCTGTTTAGGGCAGGTTTTGTTGTATGCTATTAGTATTGCATTTAGTGTTTCAGATTTGTATTTCAGGGTACATGGACCACCTTCACAAGCCCGACCACTACCCGGTTTTGCTCCACGTACCAGAGAGACACGCGTTCATGGTTGGGCGTAAGTATATTCTTAACGTCTTACTCCATAAATACGCTTTTCCACGCCTTTGCAAACAGAGTAGACCCAGATCAGACGGCTCCTGTAGGAGGTATGTCCTATAGGAGCCGTCTGATCAGGGTCTGCTATGTTTGCTTATGAAATAACATAGATATGATTCTACAGGTACTGTCATGGTCAAAAATACATTTGTTCATTGCGCCGGTATAAAATCAGTTTTAAGCGCTCTATTTCAAAACTCCAGCGAATAAATTGATATCTTAACCCTTTACCTGTTGAAAATGAATGTACGAAACAATGACGTCATAGATATTTGTTATTTGTGGTACATGACACAGGATGTTTTCACCTTGGCAGAAACTATGAAATCAGATCTATTTAATTTCATATAAGCAAACAGAACAGAACCTCACCAGGCGGCTCTTACGTCTAATCTTGGTCTACTTTGTTTGCAAAGGCGTGCAAAGGCATTTGTATGAGGGAATAAATGATTTAATTCTTACATATGTACGAGGGCAAGGTGTTATGAACCTCTGTAAACATGAATTCTATTATAGAATAATTTAGATACTTTTATGCAGGTGGCTGCTTAATGCAGGATGAAAGTCATGCAGAAAGCTCCTCTAGGAGCTTTCTGCATGACTTTCACCTTGCATTAAGCTGCCACCTGTCTCCAAGACCGATATTTACACAAAATTTAACGGCCGGTTTAGAGGGGGGGGGGGTACTGTTATTTCACTTCAGCTGCTGTTGCCTCTGTCTGAAATAACCGGTTAAGTGTATAAATGTGCATTGTGGTGGTTTTCTATCTATGATGTTGATGATAATGATGATGATAATGATGATGATGACTGCGGCGATCGCAATCTGTCCTAGGAGAATCGACGATTGTCCTGAATCGCAATTTCTACTGTAACATATATATTTGGTATCGTCTATGCGGCGCAAGTGTACATTTTCGCCGCATAGACAGGGCCCTGTAAATGCGTTGCAAATCTCCGCATAAACGAATCGGTCACACCTATGCGGCAACACGCCTATACAATATATATGCGGCGTCACAGTGCATACTGAAGCTATCTTCTAATCAAATGACCTAGTTATGTAATCTTTGTACAAAGTACATGTAGATAGAGATATCATGTTTATCTTCAACCTTCAAGTAATCCATACCTTATACACATTTGGCTATTCAGAGGGACAGATAAGGGACTATTTGAATTGAGTGAAACCAAAATTTAATCAGTATCTGATAGTCCAAATTTTTATACATGTTGGGTGGAATTTTAGAATTAATTACACTTTTCATTGATTAAGCTTGCTTCAACAGTAAATACTTTAAACTGTAACATTTTATCTTTGATTATGATTTAAAAACCGAAGAAACAGTAATTTTCCTGATAAAGCATAATAGAAATGTTCCACCAGTTTTTACTCGAAGCAAGTTTTTTTTTACACCGAAAGCCATTCCCCAAACCTTTTCACCCGCTTATTTGGACCAAATCGAACGAAGCCATTACTTTTAGAGTATCCAGTGCTCATTAAATTTGTTTTTAGTTTTTACGGAGTTAAATACCAAAATACTCCCCTTATCTATCCTCTGGGCTATTTTACGTGTATTAAATATGAACAAGATGTGTTTGTGAAACACTACACTATGCCCCCTCAGTATAGCGAATGTAAACTTTGACCTATACATTTGTCCTTTGACATTGAATGATGATCTTGACATTGACATGTCACCCAAGAAAATGTGTGACTTCAAGAGATATACATTAATGACAAATATCAAGTCTCTATCTCTACTGATTCAAAGTTATGCTCAATGTTCAAGTTGCTGACACACAAACAAACATCTGACCTTTGACCCTGAATGATGACCTTGACATGTCACCTATGGAAATGTACAGCTTCATGAGATACACATGCATGCTAAATATCAAGTCTCTATCTGTACTGGCCCAAAAGTTATGGCCAGTGTTAAAGTTGGTGACAAACAAACAAACAGACAAAAAAGCCCCAAAACAAACAGACAAACAAGCAGACAAGGAAAACACAATATGCCCCCAGATCTGATCTAGGGGGCATAAAAATCATGAGAGAACATTATAACAGCGGTGCTGTAGGGTATATATAAGCACTATAAACTCGCCTAGCCGAGGAGCTAGCTCTTTGGCGACGTGGTTTAAGTGCTTGGAAATGTTGCAAAGTTAAGTAACAGTCTGTGCGGCTACTGGCTGGATGGGTGACCGACAGGGATTGCCGATGAGACACGTTACATAAATTAGTGGCAGCGGTGGGATGAAGACAATTGCCGGACTGGAATTGCCTTACCCACGGTCATTTTCCAAGCCAAATTTCGGGTCGAGATTCCTCGGAGGGGACAGTAGTGTAACAGCGATGCTGTTAGGTATATATAAGCACTACGAACTCTCCTTGCCGGGGAGCTAGCTCTTTGGCGAAGTGGTTTAAGTGCTTGGAAATGATGCAAAGTTAAGCACTAGTCTGTGCGGCTACTGGCTGGATGGGTGGCCGCCAAGGATTGCCGGTGGTGCACGTTACAATATTTTCAAGAATAACACCTTTATTTCTCCACCAAACCACATGTTATGGCCACACTTTAGAAACGTCTCTTTGAGAAATTCACAAGAGTGGTCACAATATACTGTTTGGTTGAGAAATTTGAATTTCACATCTGTTCACATTTTAATCTATAGCCTGAGATTGTACCTTAACTCTTTACATCATAAATATATATTTCTGTGCCTCTGTAGGTGGCCGTCTGATCAGGTTCTGCTCTGTTTGTTTATGATATAATATAAATATGATTCTACAGGTTCTGCGATGGCCAACAGTTCTCGTGTCCATGTGCTATTATTTAATCTGATTAATATGCCTTTTTATTTCTTACACGAATATTCATGGCGCAAAGGGTTAAAGCGATTGACCCTACAATATTTTCAATAACATCATAAGTCAGGGTCCATGCTTATAAAGCTTTTTAGTTGAGTCTGAGTTCGTTCTCAAGCTATTGATTGGTCAGATTTGAGTTCTCAAGCCTTTGGCTCAAATCTGACCAATCAAAAACTTGAGAACGAACTCAGACTCAACTAAAAGTTTTATAAGCATGGACTCGGGGTATTTGTTATGTTTAATCATTCTTATGAACATTGTCAATTTGAACTTATATCGGAGCATGCCCCTGTGATAAAACTCTTTACGTTGATACTTATATTTTTTGCTGTACAACAAAATGTTATCGACCTATGTCGAACAGTTAGGAAACTAAAACACGAGCCGAATAAACTCTAACGCATGAACATTTTCTCTTCTGTAGCGTTTTCGATTGTTTTTCATGCGATATGCATCTTTTCAACATATAAACAAACGATTTGTGTAATTTTTAGGCAGTTTTAAACCGCGTTGCGTGCACTTTAATTGCTTCTGTATCTAGTTATAATTTACACGATCACTGATTCGTTCTTAATGCGCAAACTCTGCACACAAATATTATGTTGTAATCACGGGTGGATTTTATGTCAGTAGTGACATGTACCAGTGGGTCGTGAATGGGCATACCCTGATTAGGTTACCCCGGGGATGGTTAGACATAAGACTATACCTTTCCTCGTTTATATTTCTGTAACAGATACTGACATTATGAATCTAAACTGGTAAATGAAATTATACATTTTTGTCGAGAATTACTTCTTTATTTGTTCATCAAACCCTATGCTTTGGTTTGATAGATGGGGGTTTTTTTTGGGGGGGGGGGTTGAAGAAAAAAAAGTCCTTTTAGGGGAGAAATGAAGATTTAACACTTTCCTTCTTAAAAACACATTGTCACGCATTTGCAAATAGAGTAGACCCAGGTCAGACGGTTCCTTTAACCCTTTCCCTTTTGTAAGCGCATCTTTACGCATCTGCAAACAGAGTAGACCCAGATCAGACGGCTCCTATAGGAGCCGTCTGATCAGTGTCTGCCCTGTTTGCTTATGGTGTAATATAGATCTGATTCTACAGCTTCTGCCCGGGCCAAAATGCCCTGTGTTCATATACCATTATATAAGAAAATAATCTTATTAATAATCATTACGTCGTTAGTTCTTACATGAATATACAACAGGGAAAGGTTAAGAGCCGTCTGATCAGGGTCTGCTCTGTTTGCTTGTGCTATATTATAGATCCAATTCTATAGGTTCTGTCTGAACCAATATATCATGTGTACATATGTCATTATAAATAATCAACTAATAAATATACATGATGTCATTATGTCTTACATGAACTTTAAACGTGGAACAGGGAAAGGGCTAATCTGTGAAAACCCTGTCTCTGTTACTCCGATTTGCATGTATCGGTGAGCTTCCAACGCGTCAAAGTATGTATTTACCTGTTGTAGGAAGATTCACAGGTAAAGTTTGGAGTGATCAGTTTCTTGTAGTGAATGATATGATATATGTTCAAGCAAGCGCAAATCTTGACCGATCCTATTTTCCTTACGCTTTGTTTAGAGCATTTTAACCCTTTCCCCCCATAGGCTATTTTTAGATCCAACCACTTTGATTAAATCTACCGAAAAGGAGCGTTAACTAGAGAAAGGGAAAATTTTAGAATTTTGTAGTTTGAAACCATTGTGATAAATAGAGCATTTGCTCCTATAGGAGCAAATGCTCTATTTATCACAATGGTTCCATAAAGTGACTTTTACAGCGGCGTAGAAAGGCGTATTTATGGAGGAAAGGATTAACACTACGCAGTGTTACATTACCATGTTACATTACCTCTAAGTGAAACTAAACAGCTTCGATCCTGATTAGAGAATGGGTTAGTAGGCGTCTCTAGCTCAACTCTTTAATAAGTAATGTCGGGATAAGTAGGATGAGAGCTTAAACGCACATAAACTAAAAAATCACCTTTTTTGACCCAGCATCTTAAGACCTTCCGCATGATAACCAAAACATATCCCTTTACTCCATAATAATTACGCCTTTTTAATGTCGTAACAGGGGCCGTCTGATCCGGGTCTACTCTGTTAGTGAAGGCGTATTTATGGAGTAAAGGGCTAAGTAAGCTACTGTTAGCTTACCAGAGCACAAAGTGCTCAGGGCGAGCTTTTGTGATCGCCTGATGTCCGTCGTCCGTCGGCGTGCGTCGTTCGTCGTCAACAATTTGAACCTTTAAAAATATTCTCCTCTGAATCTACAGGATTCTCAGCTTTCATCTTTTGTACATAGTATCACCTATAGGTCCTCTACAAAAGTTAAATAAATTATGCCCCTGGGGTGGCCAATTTGCAATAGAAACATAATTTATAGTGAAAACTTTGAAAATATTGTCCTGAAACTGGAAGGTTCTCAGCTTTCATATTTGGCACATAGCATCATGTTCAGGTCCCCTGCCAAAGTGATATAAATTATGCCCCTGAGGTCAAAATTGGCCCCACCCCGGGGTGATCAGTTTTCTGTAGCAGACTGCTGATTAAACAACTTTGTTTATACCCTTTGCTGGTTAGTGAGAATATCGTGATCAGTGGTTAATTTTAGCATACATGTATTGCTGGAGTGTATCATATTACTCATTTGGACTCAGTTGGCCAACATGTAGTAGGTTTTGGATTGTTTTCCTTGTGTTATATAGAAACATATTGTGAAAACTTTAAAAAGCTTCTCATCTTTCATATTTTGCACATAGCATCATCTTGAATTCCTCTACAAAAGTTATATGAATTATGCCCCATGGGTTCTAATGAGGCCCCATCCCAGGGGTTGCCAGTTTTTCTATAAAAACATAGTGAAAACGTTGAAAATCTTCTCCTCTGATTCCTGGTGAGCGATATTAGGGCAATCATAACCTTCTTGTTTTACATGCATTGCTTTAGTGAATAAAGTGTTCGTTACAATGCACATATTAACATGTAATTTATTGATATATAGTTGCCTTTAATTAGTATTTTACGTTAAGAACACAGCTATCGTTTTACGTTTTATAAATCATTGCTTGAATGGATAAAGTACTTGTTACTATGCACATATGCGGAGATTCAGTTAAGATGCGTAAACTAAAACATTTTCAAGAATGATTTCTCTATTTCTCCACCAAACCCTATGTTGTGACCACTCTCTAGAATCGTCTTGAAGAGACGATTCTATAGAGTGCATGGTCACGCCAAAGGGTTTGGTGCAGAAATGATGATTTTAGTATTTGAGTACGCACCTTTATCTTTAGCTCTGAATTACTGTCATATAACCCTGATATTGATAGACTGACTGCCTTTATAATTTACGTTAGGTACACTAAGCAATAGGTAAAGGTGTGTATTCAAATACTGAAGTTGTCACCTCTCTATCCAACCCTATGTAGTAATTATCATTAGAATCGTCTCTTTGGTCACAATATGGGGTTTAGTGGAGAAATAAAGGATCCATTCTCAAAAACTGTTTTAATATTCGCATCTTATCTGGGCCTTTTAGTGGATACAGCTATTGTTTTACGTTCAATGCATCATTGTTTGGGTGAACTAAGTTCTGGTTGCAATGCACATATGCATGCCTATTCAAAATGCTTTGTCCAAAGGCTGCTAGTAGTGTTATAGCAGTTTCTGCATTGGTCGCAGTTGAAGCACGAACAGCTGTAGAAATGACGATTACCAGAAGTGACATGAATATACCAGAATCTTCAGAAAACAAATCTTATCTTCCCGTCATATAAACGTTTTACGCCTTTGCAAACGGAGTAAATCCAGACCGGGCGGCTCCTATAGGAGCCGTCTGATCAAGGCCTGTCGTGTTTGCTTATGAAATTATAATATATCGGACTTTAAAGTTTCTACCAATACCCAAAATCCTATTTACATATGCCACTATAAAAATCAGCTGATAAATATTTATGATGTCCTTATTTCTTACATGAATAATCAACAGGGTAAAGGTTAATTATTGCTACTGCTCTGTTGGAATCGCATGGAGGATATTGGGTCGGGATCACATAGTATTGTAATATTCGACTTGAACACTTTACATGAAATTAAACCACTGAAAACCAAGGATACAAGTTTTTCTAATAAAATTGATAATTTAGATTTACACTGTATTTGGCCAGTTCTTGTCATTATTTGTCACATGCTTTTTCATGGAGTAAAGAGTTTGTAAATACCGATAGTCAGATACGTATATATACTTTTTCAGTGGTTATTGTATAGAGCGTTCACTGTATTGAAACTGTATCAGCCATTTCCTCATATTGACGCCTCTGTAAAAGTCAAATTTGAAACCATTGATATAAATGGACCATTTGCTCCCTATGGAGCAAACTCTCTATTTATCACAGTGGCTTTTCCTTTTTTCTTTTAGATGCTCCATTTCAGTAGATTTATTCAAAGTAGTTGAGTTTCAAAGTAGCCTATGGGGAATATGTTTTATAGTTCTCCAACGAACCCTATTGCTACTACTTATTAGAATCGCCTCTTCTAATAAGTAGTAGCAATACAGGGTTTAGCAGAAAATTTGTTTCATAGATTAATACAAATATTATCTACATTGTAAGCCTTGAATGTGTACAGTAAAACCTGTCTTTAGCGGCCATTAAAATACGTATAATTATGGCTCGTAAGGCAGGTGGTAGCTTAATACAGGTCAAAGGTAATGCAGAAAGTTCCCATAGGAGCTTTCTGCATTACGTTTGCCCTGCATTAAGTAACCATCTGCTTTTAAAGACTCCTATGTGACTATGTCCAGTAAATGAATGGTCGCTTAGGACAGGTTCTATCCATATTTATAGAGTTTAACTGTGTAATGTTACAGCACTGGGCGGGGCAGCTGACGTAGAGGCGATACAGCAAATGCTGCACGAGGAGGAGGCGAAGGAACAGTTGTTCTTAGAGAGATTGGCACAGAAGCTTAAAGATGTCGGGGTAGGTCGTTATCATATATACACCGGCTTCATTGAAACTCTTTGCTTTAGCGGTGCCGTGTGGCACCTTTGCAAACTGAGTTGAACCAGGTCATGCAACTCCAGTAGGAGCTGTCTGACCAGTATCTTCTGTTGTAGCTTGTCCGTTTTTCGAAGATAAAATACAAGCTTTTGTAACACCGGCGTCCGGGTTGTCATCGGCTGGAAGCTTTGGTTACTTTGTTATATGAAACGTTGGCTTTTACTTCTTTAGATCTACTATTCATACGAGTCTTATGAAACTTCACACACATGTTCCCCGTCACAAGGGCTACAATCGAACAGACGAGCATTGGCACCCACATGCAGTGCTCTTGTTTATACAATACATTTGATCTGGTTGGCATAGCTTTGTATTCACGTGTTCAATATAAACAACAGCGGAACTTGGATATCTCGAACTTTAAAGGATCATACAAGCTACTTCGAGATAACGGGAGTTCTTACTTTGAAACTTACTCGATTAGACAGCTTAATACAGGTCGAAATTAATGCTGAAAGCTCCTGTAGGAAATTTCAGCATTACTTGCGACTTGCATTTAGCTGTTGCATAATTATACATGTAGATCTATGCAGTGGTGAAGTTAAGACCAATCCTGTATTACAGATTTTGGAAATTACCGAATTTCAAATTTGAGTTATACCGAGTTGGAGATATCGAGGTTCAACTGTAATCCTTTCCCTGTTCTATGTTTATTTCTAAATTCAATACCTACTGAATATTCATGGACAGAATAGTTATAATGAAATATGGAAAGTGGAAAATTGTAGCCTTATAGAAAGTAAAGAAACAGATAGCAAGTAGAGGAGCCGTCTAATCTCGGTCTACTCAGTTTGTAAATGCGTGAAAACACGTTTATATGAAGGATCGGTTTAATTACTGTTCACCTTGGATGGGGTCTGCAGTTAATATTCAATGCAGAAATTGTTAAATCCTTTACATGATATCCCCATGTTAATACGCTGTGGCAGACGAAGTAGACCCAGACCAGACAGCTCCTGGTCAAGGTCTGCTATGGTAACAAAGTTAGCATACATGGACTCCAGATTCAAACGATTTCGAAATACAGTTGAACTTATCTCAAGTGAGTCTTAAAGTCTGGATCTTAAAGAATACGGTATCTTAATGCAAGACAAAATGGCATTTACTCTACATTAAGCTACATGGTTTACTGCACTCATTGTTTCAGCTATAATTTTCATCTCTTGCATGTTTTGTTTTCAAGGTTGGAGGCAAAGTGAAGAGTGTAGCGGGCAAGCCTGGCGAGGTCATCTGTCATATCGCCAAAGAGGAGCATGCATTATTCATACTATGTGGGTCACGTGGTCACGGTACGCTGCGACGTACGTTCCTTGGCAGCATCAGCGACTACGTTTTACACCATACCAGTATACCGGTGTTTGTGTGTAAACACAAGGATCTGCACGAGAAGCACGGCTTCGGTTCACCCAAAGGGTCGCCATCTTTAAAACACAGAATCATGAATTCCCCGCTGTTTCGACGCAAGAATAAAGATTCGCCCAAAAGTTCGCCAAGTTTAGCTAGAAAGAACCGAACAGAGTCAGAAAATTCTGAAAACTAGAGTATTCAATATAACTAATAATCCTCACCAGGCCGTTAAAAAATAGTCTGTTCAAATTTGAATCTGGTGCTATTTTTATAATTCCAATTCGACCAAGATTTTGAGAAACTATTGATCAAATGGCAAACAGCTTGGATTTTGGTGAGATGCCGAGTGAATCGTCGTCTCATCTGGATCCAGGCTGTTTGAAAATGTGAGTTCGGTTGCTGGTATGGGGATAAGGAATGGATGATTCTTTATGAGCAATATGGAGTTCCACAACGCTTTTAACCCATTCACTTCTAGACTATATTTAGACCCAACCTCTTTGAATACATCTACCAAAAAGGAGCATTTACTAGAGAAAGGGAAACCTTTAAAATAGAATTGTGTAGTTTTGAAACCATTGTGATAAATAGAGCATTTTCTGTGTATCTCAATGTTTCTAAAAAATGACAGAGGCATCAAAAGGCACCAGTAGGAGGGAATGGGTTAATGCATGTCTGCAGTTATACTGTGACGTGTCCCAAGCTTGAGACCTCGAGTGATAATTTATTGTTTTTGAAACGCGCAAAGCTTGTTACTATTGTTTCTTTTAGGAAAATGACATAAAAAGCACAGTTGCAAACATCGGCCTAGTTCGAAGAGTAACAGAATGATGTCATATCAATGACGTAGTATTTGAAATGGTCATTGTTGAATGTTCATGTAAGAAATAATGACACCATGAATATTAATTAGATTTATTATATGGACTGGACTCTGATCAGACGGCTCTTATAGGCGCCGTGTGGTCTGTGTCTACTCTGTTTGCAAAGGCGTATTTATGGAGTTAAGGATTCATGGCAATTTTCAAATAGATTGGTATTACATAGATTAGGTCACAAGAATAGACCCAGACTGAGAATAAAAAGACATGGATTTGATTAAGAGCCATCAAGGGTTAACCATTTATCTGATAAAGACAGACGCAACTCAGATCAGACTGCTCGGTTATGAGTCCTGTAGGAGCCGTCTGGTCAGGGTCTGCTCTGTTTGATTATGAAATTACATAGATCTGATTGTAAAGTTTATGCCACGGACAACACCTTCTGTGTTCATGATCCATTTTAGAGATTAATCTAATTAATATCCATGATGTCAGTTTCACTCACGTGAATATTTATTGAGTAAAGCATTAAACTTTCAAAAATAGTCATGTCATTGGCATGCAAAGATAAATTCATAGCTCATTGTATATCATAGCTCAAACAGTGGCTGAAATTCCACAATCACTTGGTCTGATGACATGGTATCTGTTGGGTTCGGGTTAAAATGTAGAACACCATTCGATGAAGAAATTACACCGAGACTGTCTTAGAGGAGAATTTATGATAACATATACTAACAGATTAGATCCAGATTAGGCATCTTTTGATTAGATATTGTATTTTCAAATGTTTTATAATATAGAGCAACAGATAAATGTGCGTACTCAAATGCTAAAGTTGTTATTTCTCCACCAACCCCTATGGTGTGACCACACTTTAGAATCGTCTCTTTGAGACGATTCTAAAGAATGGTTACAACATAGGGTTTGGTGGAGAAATAAGAGTTCTACTGGAAACTGTTTTAATTTACGCATCTTAATGTTGATATCAGACATGTTCTTTATCTTTCCAAGTTGCAAAATTGTAGTATTGTTTATTCCTATACTCCATTAATACATGTGAAAGAAGTAATGACTTCATATAAACGTGTTTTCACACATCTGCAAACAGAGTAGACCCATAACAGATGGCTCTTATAGCAGCCGTCTGATCAAGCTCTGCTATGTTTGCTTATGGAATTTGATAGATGTTTCTTTTGTCCGCTAGAATGTCCCATCTTCCACATTTCATTATAACTATTTTGTTCATGAATATTCAGTAGGTATTGAAATTTGGGATAAGTATAGAACAAGGAAAGGGTTAACTGAGTTTTTATAATGGCTCTGAGTAAGGAAAATTTAATCATGATGGAAGCTGTAGAATCTGATCTATATTATTTCATAAGCAAATACAGGAGACCCTGATCAAACAGCTCATACAGGAGCTGGTCGTCATCTGATCTGGGTCTGCTGTTTGCAAATGTGTTAAAAGGCGTATCTATGGAGTAAAGGGTTATTACATGTAGTTTCCATGAGAAAACTGGTACAAACTGCATTGCAAATAGAAGAGAAATTCCCCCATGTAGACTCGTATCTATATTATATCATAAGTAAACAGAGCAGATCCTGATCAGACGGCTCCTATAGTTGTCTTGTTTGCGTCTACTCTGTTTGCAAAGGCGTAGAAGGACATATTTATGGAGTAAAGGGATAGACCAGGATAAGTCTTCAAATCTTCTCCACAGCTATTATCTGGCTCCGAGCTTAAACAACTTCTGAGTCTGAGCTCATTATCAAGTATCTGTTTATTCAGATTTTGAGTTTACGGGGAGTGAACTTGGACTAGCAAAATGTTTTACAATTTCGCTAATACGGCCTTTCAAAAGAAGTCTAACTGCAATTTTTTTTAGGTAGTAGCATAATGCAGGACAAAAGGTATGCAGATAGCTCCTATAGGAGCTTTTGGCATTACTTTTGCCTGCATTAAGCAACAACCTGCCTTTACGGACTCCTGTGTTAATAAATTGTGTGGTCTCATTAGCGGGATCCTTCTTTAGTACTACACAGACGTATGTAGATGATGCGTCAAGAGTGTAAATGTTGTGTCAAGAGTGTAGATGCCATGTCAAGTGTAGATGTGTCAAGAGTGAAGATGATGTGTTGAGTGTAGATGTGTCAAGATTGTGTTGAGTGTAGTTTTGTCAAGTATGTATATGTGTCAAGATTGTTTATGCAGTGTCAAGATGGTTGATGCTGTATCAAGAGTGTAGATTATGTGTCAAGAGTGCAGATGCCGATTCTATCAGTTTTAGACGAACAGCCAATTTGTATGTAGTGAAATTTGGAAATAATCACACGGGCTTCAGTTGACCACCATTATGTGTTTAGCAAGATCAGGTCTTCCATCCAGATTCATTTGTCAGGTAGTAAGCTACTTAATAACCAGTATACTGTGAACAGTGCCGTTAATTATATTGTACGAAATTTGTGTTGTAATAGCTTTCATGTTTAAGCAGATGTAAATTGCCTTTATTTATAAGTGACAATCAATTTTGGAACTGTGTATAAAAGGTTGTGGTGACATTTTATAAGTGGAATTTCTAGGTAAATGGTGGATTCTATGAATTTGCCCCACTGGCATTAAACATTTTAACACTTTCCTTGTTGCATAGTCATTCATGTTAAGAAATAATGCCATAATGAGTATTAATTTAGATTATATTTTATAATGGCCTATGAACATAGGACATTTTGCCTCAAGGAGACACTGTAGAATCGGAACCATATTATAAACAAACAGAGCAGACCCTGATCACAGTGATCAGACAGATCCTATAGGAGCTGTCTGATCTGGGTCTACTCTGTTTGCAAAAGCTTGAGGTGTTTATATGAGGGAAAGGGATATATTTATTTAAAATTATTTTTGCTTTGCTCGTGAATAAGAGGCTTATAGTGAGTAGCCACCTTTAATACCTTACTCCATAAATAGGATTCATCTGATCAGGGTCTACTCTGCTGGCTTATGTTTTTGCCATGGCCAAAATTCATATTTCATCATAAAAATTAAATTAAATATTCATGATATCATTATTTCTTACCTGAATATTTATGGAGCTATAGAGTGTTTAATTTCTTTTTAGTTGCTTCTGTTGACTGGTTTAGTTGCTTCTGTTGACTGGTTTATAAGCAAGGTTTAGTTGCTTCTGTTGACTGGTTTAGAAGCAATGTTTAGTTGCTTCTGTTGACTGGTTTAGTTGCTTCTGTTGACTGGTTTAGAAGCAAGGTTTAGTTGCTTCTGCTGACTGGTTTAGATGCTTCTGTTGACTGATTTTGTCTGTGCATGCTGTTCAAATCAGACTACATCATCATGTTTTATTGGCAATAGGCTGTACAAACCTTTACAAAAGGTTTATTTGTGCAATGCTTAGGGTTGTACTATTCAATTTCTAAAGATACCTTTAACATTATATACACACATATATATATATACATACTAATGTGTAACATGTGTAGAACCAATTCCAATAAACTCTTGAAAATAACTTTTTTTTCTATTTTGAAGTACCTCCAAAGTTCCAAATCAAAGTAACACTTATCAGTGTATGTGTGACCTGACTGGTATTCGGAAACCGACTTGATCCAGATGAAATGCCAAGTACCGCTGCACCTTATCATGAATATAACTCTTGACTAGGCTATTTCTCAAAAGCTTGGACAAATCAAGGAAAAACAGAGAACCAGATAAGAGGCTTAAATTAATTTTTTGTTCAAGAATTGCTTCTCTTTTTTTCTCCACCAAACCCATGAGTGGTCACAGCATAAGGTTTGGCAGAGAAATGACAATATTAGTATTTGAATACACATCTTTATCTACTGCTCTGAAAAAAGTAAGAAGAGTACATGTTGATGCCAGAGCTTGTCTGTTAACTGTAACCGCCAACATTAACCCTTTCCTCCATAAATACGCCTTTCTACCCCTCTGTAAAAGTCAACTGTTGAAACCATTATGATAAATAGAGCATTTGTTCCTATAGGAGCAAATGCTCTATTTATCACAATGGTTTCAAATTACAAAATTCTAAAAAAAAAATCTTTTCTCTAGTTTATGCTCCTTTTCGGTAGATTTATTCAGAGGTTGGATCTAAATTTAGTCTATGAGGGAAAAGGTTAAAGTTAATTTAATGACAACGACAACGTGGACACCAGATAAACAGACACGCTAACATTTGCTTCAAATCGGAGGTAGATCACACAGGATTTTAAAGAAAACTAGAAAATTTTGTCTGTAAGACACAGTGATGTCCCCGTGTGGGTGCTTGCCTAGCTGCACGTAAAATTCCTAAGTCATTTGACCTTGACCTTGGGCTTGCGGGCAGCATGGGCCGGGTGCGTAATGAAAGTATAGATGGTGTTGAATGTGTATATGCAATTCCATGCGAATAGCTATAGCGGTTAGTGAGATATAAGACAATGAAAAAACTGTGACAAAACACTGCACGTAAATGTGACAACCAACTGCACGTAATATTTCCAAGTCATTTGACCTCGACCTTGGGCTTGCCGGCAGCATGGGTGGGGTGCCAAATGATAGCACATATGGTAATTAATGTGTATGTGAAGTTTCATGTGTATAAGTGTAGAAATTACTGACTTATAACACATGAAAAACTGTGACATCCAACTGCACCTAAAAGTGTGACACACGGACAGACAGATGGACGGACGGACATGTGCAAAACATAATGCCCCCTGACTATCGTCAACGGGGGCATAAATATAGCATTTTCGAAAAGACTTTCAAATGCCAATATACCTACATGGGCGTGCTGGAACAGTAAAACCTTGCTAATCTGAACGCAGTACAGAAAATGTCAGTCATGGCAGAAAATGTAGTCATCATCTATCTTATATCATAAGCAAACAGAGCAGACCCTGACCTACAGGAGCCATCTGATCTGGGTCTGCTCTGTTTGCAAAATCATAGAAAGGTGTATTTATGGAGTAAAGGGCTAAGACAGGTGACAGCTTAAAACAGAATTATAACAATGATAACCAACCATCTCATTTTATTATACTAAGATATTTCTAAAATACTGAACATTCTATTATTCATTTAACAAGACATAAAAACAACAGCATAACAGCCCTGGGTTCAAGGTTGTAAAACTTCCAAGACTAAGTCTGAGATCATTCTCAAGAATCTGATTGGTCAGATTCCAAGGAAGCTCAGAATCTGACCAATCAGATGCTTAAGAATGATCTCAAACTCAAGGAAAAAGTTTTTTTAACCTCAGGCTGTTCTTTGTGTTAAATGTTCATTTGACATCAATAGAGACATTAACAATGAACACGAGTATATTTCTGCATTCAATAATTGCAGAACTACACAGGTCTTTGCCCTTTGAGTAATAAGTACATTGTATTTAATAACATCATAAATACCTTAATCTGACAGCTCATATAGGAACTGTCTGATCTAGGTCTACTCTGATTGCAAAAGTGTTAAAATGGCGTATTAATGGAGTAAATGGTTAAAGTTGATTTTTCAAAAAATCATTATGGGCATATCATACAGTTTGGGTCCGGACAATGTAACTAATTACACTACAACTTATTTCTTTCCCTGTTCTATATTTATTTCAAATTTTAATACCTACTGAATATTCATGGACAAAACAGTTATAATGAAATATTGAAGGTGGAACATTGTAGCCATTTAAGAAAGTAAAGAACCATATATTTCAAATTCCACGAGCAAACAGAGCAGACCCTGGTCAGACAGTTCCTATAGGAGCCATCTGATCTGGGACTACATGTACTCTGTTTGCAAATGCGTGAAAACATGTTTAAATGAAGAAATGGATTAACTGTTTGCATAGATTATTACAAATCTGCCACTATAGTGCAGAGAGCTAGAATCTGGTACACTCCATCATTCTCACAAAAAATACTGAATAATATAGGCATTAACAGCAAACGGTTTACTGATTGAACCCTCTACCTCATGAATATTCATAACAGATATAATGACAGCATGAATATATATTAGCTGAATTTTTATAATGGCATATGAACACAAGAAAATTTTGCCATATCAATGATGACAAAGATGAAAAAGTTGTTTTTTTAAAATGTCTCTATAGTCTTAAACCATTACTCCATGAATATTCATGTAAGAAATAATGACATCATGAATATTTATTAGATTAATTGTTATAATAGCACACTGACACAGGAAATTTTTGTAGAATATCTATATTATATCATACACAAACAGAACAGACCCTGCTCAGACAGCTCCTACAGGATCTGGGTCTACTCTGTTTGCAGAGGCTTAGAAAGGTGTGTTTATGGAGTAAAGGGTTAAAGATATGTGATAAATAACACTCATTATCGAGGTGTCTTATCTCTTTAACAGAGGTGTGTTACCTCTTTAACAGTTTTAAGAGCTCATCAAAAGCTCATTAGTTTCAAGCAATATGTCCCATCCTCCTTCCAGAACCTCTGGTAAAGCCTGTTCCTCTGCCTCTGGCTCCACCTCTTCCACCTCTAGCCCCGCCTCTCCCACCTTTAGCTCCTCGTCTCTCATCACCCCTCCCTCCTCCACTGACCTTCAGTCTCCTCTTCATTACCTTCTGTTTGTTCTTGTAACTCTGGCAAGAAACAGGCACCAATATACGAAAGTTTAAAAAAAATAAAAATAAAACAAGAGTACCGCATACGGTACATAATACGCCCACTTGCAAACTTTCTCCGATTCAACATGCCTTATAAGTGTTGACATTTTCTAATCTGTGCTTCAGATCTTGTTTTCCATATTAAGGTGATACTATTTTTAAAAAAATTGAAGTGAATATCTTATCAAATAAAGGAGTTACAGCTAATCCTCATATTTGCAGATTTTTGTAAAGTGCAACAGCCATAACTCTGTAAAGACAAACTGAATGAACCTCAAAATAAACTCAGCTTCAGATATTGTTGCTTAAAACATTTGTATTAAGTTTCATTTATATCATTTTAATAGTTTTCCAAGAAACAACAAACTAAAAGTTGACCGACAAACAAAGCAACGAACACACAAAGTTCAAGGACCATAACTTTAGAATAAAATGACATATCAAAAACCCCGCAATATATGTGAAAATTCATATTAAGGTTTAACCATGTAAAAAATTGAAGTAAATATCATTTCAAATGAAAAAGTTATGGCCATGATTTGCATTATTTTATTTAAGTGCAAGGGCCATAACTCCGAAATGACAAATCAAATGAACCTCAGAATCGACTCAGCTTCAGATCTTGATGCATTAAACATTTGTGTGAAGTTTCATCATTATCTCTCAAATAGTTTTCCAAGAAAACAGCGGACAAACTATTTGCATGCATTTGCATTAATTTTTAAGAACAAGGGCCGTAACTCCAAAACGACAAATCAAATGAACCTCAGAATCGACTCAGCTTCAGATCTTGATGCATTAAACATTTGTGTGAAGTTTCATTAATAGAAAACAGCGGAGAAACTATTTGCATTATTTTTAAAGGACAAGGGCCATAACTCTGAAACGAAAAATCAAATGATCCTCAGAATCAACTCAGCTTCAGATCTTAATGCATTAAACATTTGTGTGAAGTTTCATTAATATCTGTCAAATAGTTTTCCCAGAAAACAGCGGACAAACTATTTGCATGTATTTGCATTATTTTTGTAATAAAGGGCCATAGCTCAGAAACGACAAATCAAATTAACCTCAGAATCAACTCAGGTTCAGATCTTGATGCATTTAACATTTGTGTGAAGTTTTATTGATATCTCTCAAATAGTTTTCCCAGAAAACAGCGGACAAACTATTTGCATGTATTTGCATTATTTTTAAGGACAAGGGCCATAACTCTGAAACGAAAAATCAAATGAACCTCAGAATCAACTCAGGTTCAGATCTTGATGCATTAAACATTTGTGTGAAGTTTCATTAATATCTGTCAAATAGTTTTCCCAGAAAACAGCGGACAAACTATTTGCATGCATTTGCATTATTTTTTAATAAAGGGCCATAACTCTGAAACGACAAATCAAATGAACCTCAGAATCGACTCAGGTTCAGATCTTGATGCATTTAACATTTGTGTGAAGTTTCATTAATATCTGTCAAATAGTTTTCCCTGAAAACAGTGGACAAACTATTTGCATTATTTTTAAGGACAAGGGCCATAACTCTGAAACGAAAAATCAAATGAACCTCAGAATCAACTCATGTTCAGATCTTGATGCATTAAACATTTGTGTGAAGTTTCATTAATATCTGTCAAATAGTTTTCCCAGAAAACAGCGGACAAACAAAATGTTGACGGACGAATGAACGAACGGACGGATGGACAGGGCCACGCCAATATACGACCACCTTTATTAGGTGGGCGTATAAAAATTAAAAATATACTACTGAAGCTTTAGTGACAGAGAATTGATTTTTATGACCATCAGTTCTTGTGCACATTGCATTTAACCCTTTTTACTCCATGGAGACCGCTTTTGACTCCTGTAGAGAAGAACCAGATCTGACAGCTCCTGTAGGAGCCATTTGATCCAAGTCTGATCTGTTTGCTTCATTTGAAATAATGCAATATTTTCAAAAGAATTTTTGCTTTAACAAAAACCGTAGATTCAGAGTTTTATTATGTCAAAAGCAAACAGAGCACACCCAGATCAGATGGCTCCCATAGGAGCCATCTGATCTGGGTCTATTCTGTTTGCAAATGCGTGAAAAGGTGTTTATATGAGAGAAAGGGTTAAGTTTCAGTACTAAAGGTCTGTTACTTGTATATAAACTCAAACAAAGGCACAAAGGCAAATGCTAAATGTATTTAAGTACATGAACCAAAGATTGTTTTTATCTCGGAAGATTAGTTTAACCCTTTCCTTGTCAAATAATCATGTAAGAAACAATGACATAATGAACATTTATTTGCTGAATTATTACAGCATATGAACCCTTTCCCTCATATAAACGTGTTTTCACGCATTTGCAAACAGGGTGGACCCAGATCAGACGGCTCCTAGAGGAGCCGTCTGATCAGGGTCTACTCTGTTTTCTAATGGAATTTGAGAAGATCCGTTTCTTTACTTTCTAAAATGGCTACAATATTCCACCTTCAATATTTGATTATTACTATTTTGTCGAATATTCAGTAGGTATGGAAATTTTGACTAATTATAGAACAGGGAAAGGGTTAACACAGGGATTTGTGGTACTGGTGGAAACTTCAGTCAGATCTATCACAATTTCACATGGGCAAACAGAGCAGACCCTAATCAGATGGTTGTAATGGTGTGAAAAACTTTTACATGAAGGAAAGGGTTAAAGATAGCATAAAACAGCTCCTAAACTTGTTCTGAACAAATTTATCTGCAAGTCAAAGCAAAAATTTAAGAAAACTGGGTTTATTTCAAGACACCAAAGGGAAAGTGTGTATACAACAAGAATCCTTCGTGCATAGTGATCCAATTATTTTACACCATCATTTGTCCTGCATTTATACCTACTTACTAGGTCATAACAAGATAATTTGTGCCAGATTGAAAAGAAACCTATAATGAATAAGGTAGCATAATATCAGCTAGGCAGTCTCCGAGGCACTCTTGTCAAATGGGTGAGGGACTTAACCCGTTACTCCCTACGTACACCATTATACTTCTTTGCAAACGGAATAGACGGAATAGACTCTGAATGAGTCGTCTGATTATATTATTCCATATATAAAGCAAACTTAGTAGTTACAGGGGCAGTCTGATCTGGGTCTACCCTGTTTGCAACGGTTTTAAAAGCCGTTTTTATGGAGTAAAGAGTTAATATTTTATAAGAATAGTTTGAAAACTGATGTTTGAAAGAGATTTTCAAAACAGTCATTCTAATATTACAGGGGTCAATATTAATTACTGGACACCTATATTATATATACCTGTATGAGCTCTGGCCTTTTTTGTCGCCACCTCTCTTGTATTGCTTCCATGTCTTCCTGTCGGTAAAACTGCTGACCCTCTGTAATCATATACTACAGCTATTAACCAGACCATATACTACAGCTATTTACCAGACCATATACTACAGCTATTAACCAGACCATATACTACAGCTATTAACCAGACCATATACTACAGCTATTAACCAGACCATATACTACAGCTATTAACCAGACCATATACTACAGCTATTAACCAGACCATATACTACAGCTATTAACCAGACCATATACTACAGCTATTAACCAGACCATATACTACAGCTATTAACCAGACCATATACTACAGCTATTAACCAGACCATATACTACAGCTATTAACCAGACCATATACTACAGCTATTAACCAGACCATATACTACAGCTATTAACCAGACCATATACTACAGCTATTAACCAGACCATATACTACAGCTATTAACCAGACTATATACTACAGCTATTAACCAGACCTATCACTGTAGGCAGAAGTCCAGATAAGATGTGTAAATCAAAACATTTTCAAGAATAACTTCTTTATTTCTCCACCAAACCCTATGTTGTGACAACTGTTTAAAATTGTCTCTCCCAGATGATTCTAAAGGGTGGCCACAACATAGGGTTTGATTGAGAAATGACAATGTTAGTATTTGAGTACACATCTCTATCTGTCGCTCTGACTATTGGTGATTAATATACCTCTAAACTCATTGTTTTCTGAATTAAATTGGAAAAGAAATTATGTCAAGCACTGCTCCTAAACATCTGCAAGTTTTCAAGAAACCCAAGTAAAACCTGTAGACCTAGTTTGCTCCAAGGAAATTAATATCCCAGATATTCACAACCTGGCCATCATGAACCCAATTGGTAAACAAATCATGTCACACACAACTGCTCATCCTTCAGAATATTTTTGAGATTTTTAATGAAAATGTTGCAAAATCTTGTATCAGTAACCTTTTACTCTAAAAATATGCCTTTTTACACCATTGCAAACAGAGTAGACTCAGATCAAAAGGCTCCTATAAGAGCCGTCTGATCAGAGTCTGTTCTGTTTACTTTTGATATCATGTATATCTGATTCTCTAGTTCTATTTTGTTCATAGTGCCATTATAAAAATTCAGCAAATTGATATTGATGATGTCATAATTTCTTACATGAATATTCATGGAGAAAAGGGTTAACCATGTAAGTAAGTTAACCCTGTCCCTGTTCAATAGTCTCAAAGAAATTACGTCATGAATATTTATTAGCTGAAGTTTTATAATGTAAACTTTTCAAGGATATTGTAGTGCTGGGACAAAAACTGTAGAACCAAATCCATATCATGTCAAAAACAAACAGAGTAGACCCTGATCAGACGGCTCCTATAGGAGCCCTCTGATCTGGGTCTACTCTGCTTGCAAATGCATGAAAATGCATTTATACAAGGGAAAGGGTTAATAGGTTTTAAACATGACACACCCTTGTGGTGTGGGCAACAGCTGCATGAAATATACTAAAATCTGGCCATGAAAGATACAGAGCAGACATGAAATTTCTTACATACAAATAAACTGACATATTGACAGGACTAATGGATGAAACAACACAAATCTATAGACACCTAAACTGATCCTTGAGCTGGTACGGGACTAACAAGAGCACCCCATGTGGATTACAACGCTTGTCTGTTTGATTGTAACCCATGTTACGGTGAACAAGTGTGTGAAGTTTCATAAAATTTGCATGAATAGTAAAGAAGTAATAGGCAACCTTAATGTTTCGGGACAAAAATGACAACAATGAGGGACAACAATGACGATAACAACAACAACTGAGTTATGACAATAGCTCCTATTTTGTTCTTAAAAAGACAGACGAGCTAAAAACCAAGTACAATTTACAGCAAATCTGCTGTAAGCCTGCTCCGTTCTTTCACTTACCTATCAGTCTACTGTCATCCTGGGTGAAGAAAAACGTTGAAGACAGTTTTCTTTGGTTCTGCTCTGGAGTAGATTTTCCAGTTGCTGACTCATCTTTCATGGACTTTTCTTTTGCTGGCTTATCTGTCATTGACTTATCTTGCGCTGATCTGTTAGTAACGGTCCTGTCCAATGCCAATTTCCCTGGCATTATTTCCTCTTTTCTGGAAAGAAAATGAACTAGATAATAATTGAGTTGTGAAAGTTATCAATTTTTTCCTATAAAATCGGTGTTCAAGAAAAAATACTTTTCAGCAACCTTCTGGTGTGAACTAGAGCCGATTTGGTTCATTCATGCAGAGCAACAAATAAAGGTGCATATTCAAATACAAAAATTGTCATTTCTCCACCAAACACAATGTTGTGAGCACATTTTAGAATCATCTCAAAAGAGGTGATTCTAAAGAGTGGTCACCTAACCCTAACTCCAATATTAAACAAGGAAAGAGTTAAAGTACTTACTCTGTATTTGGAGTCAAACTTTTTTTTCTCTTCATACTGTCATCATGCTTATCCTCAGAGTTAGGTGGTAAGACTGATTGCAGAGGAACCACAGCATTTGCTGAAAAAATATTGTTTGTGTTTGTCAGCTTTCTATGGTTAATGAATATCCGTAATCCTGCAGAAAAATTGAAGTCGGCTTAACCCTTTCCCTGTTCAATATAATTGTATGAAATAATGGCATCATGAAAATTGAAATTCATTAGGTAAATTTTTATAATGTAAACTTTTCAAGGATTTTTTTTGCTTTGACAAAAACTGTTGAATCTGATCTTTATCATGTCAAAAACAAACAGAGCAGAGCCTGATCAGACGGCTCCTATAGGAGCTGTCTGACCTGGGTCTACTCTGTTTGCCAATGCGTGAAAGGCATTTATATGAGAGAAAGGGTTAGACTCTGATCTTTATTCATTTGCCTTCAATTTCCTCAAGCTACTATTCATCCAGTGTCAAACAGTTTGGATCCTGATGAACCACCACCTGAATCCAAGCTGGTTACAAATGCAAGTCAGGCCACGCTTAAACCATTTACTCCATGAATATTTATTAACCCGTTACTTCATAAATACGCCTTTCTACACCTTTGCAAACAGAGTAGACCCAGATCAGACGGCTCCTATAGGAGCCGTCTGATCAGGCTCTCTTCTGTTTGCTTATGATATACTATAGATGTGATTCTACAGTTTCTGCCATGATCAACAATTACCATGTCCATGTAATATTACAACAAATTAATCTAATTATCCCTTTACTCCATGAACATTCATGCAAGAAATAATGACATCATGAATATAAATGTGTTTAATTCTTATAATGGCATTATAAACACAGGGATTTTAGCAATTGCTGAAACATTAGAATCACATCTATATTATATCATTAGCAAACAGAGTAGACCCTAATCAAACAGCTCCAACAGGGTCTTGGTCTTTTTCTGTTTGCAAAGACATAGAAAGATGCATTTATGAAGTAAAGCTTTGATGCTGCATTAAGCAGCCACCTGCCTATACAGACATAAATTCTTCACTACTAAATTTCCGTAGTATTGAGTTTTTACTGTATGTTCTATATATTTAACTTCTCCAAATCGACTCAAACGGGGAAAAGTCAGCATGGTTACGGAGATTTTATCTCACAAATAGCTCTCTAGCTTAAGCCCTGGTATATACATGAGCCACTCACCAAGTAAGGTTCCTCTTGGCTTGTGGAGCATAAACTGTGACCCTAACCATATATTTTCAGAGTTTACACTGTTTCTTAGCTCATTAGATTAGATAACACATTTTGCAAGATACAGAATGAAAGGTTATACAGATTTTCAATTTGTGGTTGGAACTGTCAGAATGGGCATATAGCGAAATGGGAGAAGACGAAGTTTGAAGCTTCATTTCTCCATGCTCTTAACCCCTTCCCTCATATAAACGCTTTTTCATGCATTTGCAAACAGACAGAGCTCCAGATAAGACGCGTAAATCAGAACTTTTCAAGTATAACTCCTATATTTCTCCACCAAACCCTATACTGTGACCACTCTTTAGAATCGTCTCGAAGAGGCCATTCTAAAGAGTGGTCACAGTATAGGGCTTGGTGGAGAAATGGCGACTTTAGTATTAGGGTATGCATTGTTATGTGTAGCTCTGAAACAGAGTAGACCCAGATCAGACCATCTGTTCAGGGTTTGCTCTGATTGCATATGGTATAATACAGATATGATTCTACAGCTTCTGCCTGAATCAAACATCCTGTGTACATACATCATCATAAATATTCAGCTTAGAAATATCCATGATGTCATTTTCCTTACATGAATATTAAACACGGAAAGGGTCAATAAACTCAACATTTTGTTGGTAGCAGAATTAGCCAGAAAAGTAACTACCAACTTGGCACACATCTCTCACACTATCACCAACCTTCAGTTTCCATGTCCTCCGTATTGTCATGTGCCATTGTGCCAAAGGCTGCCAGCAATGAAAACCCCTGACCTGTCTGCTGGGTGTCTTTCTTGGCAAATGTGTCAATTACAGCATTTGACACCTCATAAAACTTCTCTTTACTGACCTCTGGTACAGGCAAAGGTTCATCATCAACCAATTTTTTCTTCTTCTTCTTACTGCAGTGGAAACATAAGAGAGTGTCATATTCATTATAGTAACGAGTTTCATAAAAGCAATATGTAATGAACACTCATGTAAGATTCATTTGATCAAATAACCTTTAAAAAGTGCCATAGAAAGTGAAACAGGCTATAGCTGATGGCTGTTTTGGGCATTGTTTACAAACAGACTTAACAGTATAGTAATACAACAGACAATGCATATGGAGTGAATCGGTCATGATTAAATATCGTCATGCATTGCTTCCACGTATTCTCTTTAAGATTCATTATCAGTCAGATTCAAGCTGCTAATTTGAAATAAAAATGCACAAATTCATTTCCGCGATTTACGGCACTCTGTTTTGGCAAACAATATCCAAGTATATCTAAATTCTAGTCTAGCTATAGAGCTACAGATAAAGGTGCATACCCAAATACTAAAATCATCAATTCTCCACTCTTCACCAAACCTTATACTGTGACTACTCATTAAAATCGTCTCTTCTTCAATGTGGTTAGTATAGAGTTTGGTAGATAAACAAAGGAGCTATTCTTGAAAATGTTTAAATTTACGCATCTTATCTGGACTTCTGTAGCTGATGAATATGATTTACATTTTATCATATTTAACCCTTTACTCCATAATTCCTTTCTACGCCTTTGCAAACCGAATAGACCCAGATCAGATACCTCCTGCAGGAGTCGTCTGATATGGTTCTGCTCTGTTTGATTTTGGTTTAATAAAGATCTGATTCTACAGTCTCTGCCATGGCCAAATTGTTTTCTTTTCATTAACCATTATAAAAAAAATAATGTAATTAATATTCATGATGTCATTATCTTCTTAAATGAATATTCATAGAGGAAAGGGTTAAGTCTCATTTTCATATTATATTTATGCAAATGTATACACTAGGTCTCCTTTAAAGTGACCACAGAATGAATAGACAGAGGGGTCTTTAAACACAGACAGTTGCTTAATGCAGGATGAAAGTAATGCAGAAAGCTCCTAGAGGAGCTTTCTGCATTACTTTCATCCAGCATGAATCTACCACCTGTAAGAATCAGAATTATGCTATTTCTAGGTTGTCGCTGTAAAGGGGGGGGGGGGGGGGGGTTACTGTATTTTGAATAAATCTAATTCTCTTTTTACATGGATGTTCCTGTGTGAAACAAAATGCACACCCTCTTCCAGGTCAAAATGAGTTTAACCCTTTCCCTCATATAAACGTGTTTTCACCCATTTGCAAACAGACCAGACCCAGATCAGAAGGCTCCTAGAGGAGCCGTCTGATCAGGGTCTGCTCTGTTTACTAATAGAATTTGATAGATCTTGTTCTTCACTTTCTAAAATGTCTACAATGTTTCACCTTCCATATTTCTTTATATCTATTTTTCAATGAATATTCAGTAGGTATTGAAATTTGGCCTAAATACAGAACAGGGAAAGGATTAAAGAGGAAGTCCCTACAATGATCGCATATTTTCAATAATATCATAAAACTTGGTATTTGTTATGCTGTATCATTATTATGAAGGTTCCCGATTTGAACTTATATCGAAAAATGCCCCTGTGATACAAATAAACCGATTGCATCAATACTGATAATTTTGGTTCTACAACACAATATTACCGGCCTTTTCCGTTAAATTCTTCCGCGTTTTGCCGATGATCACCCGATCCCTCCATTGTTTACGTAATAGCTTTCTCGGAAGTGGTCGGAGAATCGCGAATAGGGCGAACAGTTACGAAACTAAAACTCAACCCGAATAAAACTGAAACATCGGGGAGTAAAACCGGGATCGGCGATATCAAACACATGGATGTTTTGTCATTATAAACGGTAATTGGATGGGGCTTTTTGTGATATACTACTTTTCAGCATATAAACAAATGAGTTTTGTACATTTTAAGTGTTTATGAAACGCGTCAAATGTAGGGACATCCCCTTTAAAATGTTACAAATTCAATGTCATGAACCTCGGTTTTTTGTCTTTGTTATGAAAAGGATATTATTATGAAATATATCATAATATATTGTATTAAATTTTAGTGTGTATTCATCACACTGAATATATCACAATGGAAGGTAATGACGTCAGACTTGCCTCTTTTTCCCCGAGTTTTCCTGTGGTAGATCCTCAATTTCAAACTGACTGTGGTCCTTTTTGGATGGATCATATTTCAGCTGCGATACATCTCTGAAAGCACACATTGGAATAGTATTGTCATAGAAAATGTGATTGAGATAAAGCTACATTACCAAGAGAAAAGATATTTAGATACTGTTGTAGGGTGTGCAAACAATATAAACCAAAACAAGTCCCAATGTTTTTTATCAAGGTTGACTCTGTACAAGTGTTTCTGAATCCTGTTAAACCCTTTCCTTCATACCAACACTTTTTCACGCCATTGCAAACAGAGTAAACCCAGATCAAATGGCTCCTATTGGAGCTGTGTGATCTGAGTCTGCTTTGTTTGCTTATGCAACTATAAATAGATCTGACTATACAGTTTCTACCAATACCAAAAATTAATGTGTACATATACCATTATAAAGATTCAGCTATTAAATAGTCATGATGTCATTATTACTATTAGTAATGTTAAACATGAATATTAACACTTTCCCTGTCTAATGTTCAGGTAAGAAATAATGACATCACGGATATTTATTAGCTGATGTTGTATAATGGTATATGTACCCGAGATGTATTCGTATTGGTAGAAAATGTAGTCAGATCTATCATAGGTTCATAAGTTTATAGAGCAGAAGGCCCAAAAAGGAGACGTCTGATCTGGGTCTACTGTTTGCAAATACATGAAAAGGAGTTTATATAAAGGAAAGGGTTAAACAGAGGAAGAGTTAATTATCAAATTCAACATTTACCGAAGACCTTAACCCTTTTGTCCATGAATACGCCTTTCTACGCCTCTGTAAAAGTCATCTATTGAAACCATTGTGATAAATAGAGCATTTGCTCCTATAGGAGTGGTTTCAAATATATCACAATGGTTTCAAATTGCAAAATTCTTAAAAATTCCTTTCCTCTAGTTATTGCTCCTTTTCGGTAGATTTATTCAAAGAGGTTTTGTCGAAAAATAGCCTATGAGGGAACGGATTAATCTGTGCTGTGTTTCATATATGTCTGCTGGTCTGCCGGCTGGTATGGGATTACTTTTTACAAAAGAATACAGATATATAGGATCTGTCATAAGTTGTTTTTAGAGATAAACTTTACTGATAAAACGAGTCCAGAAAAAAAGTTATAGAAGCAAACCTTTAGTGAGCTATATATTTCAGTACGAGTATAAGAATTTTTTTCTCAAATGACAAGATTCTTTTTATCACATAAATAATTCACTCAACCTTGATATTTAGACAAAGGGTTAGAAATTTGCTTCATCTTTGCAATGCTGGCTAGATCCATGCCAATGCGGAATGGCTATCGAACATTTACTACTGTACACACAGACTCAGGAAAAATAAACTGTGTACCAGTCTACATCTTCTAATACACATGTTAGATATAAAGAAACATGTGATGGTTATAGTTATGTGATAAAAAGGAAAATTTAGGATTTCAGGGGACATTTTCTCTGACAGCCAAATCCTATCTTTTTGGTTAGAATTGCCTCTCTAAGTTCATTCTCGTAAGTACTGACAAGATAGAGTAAAAGACAGTACAAGACAGACAGTAGAACCTGTCCTAAGCCATCAATCATTTATTGAACATAGAAGTCTTAAAAAGCAGGTGGTTGCTAAATGTAGCACAAAAGTAATGCAACAAGTTCCTACAGGAGATTTCTGCATTACTTTTGACCTGCATTAAGCTACCATCTGCCTTACAGGCCCATAAATAGATGTTTTTGATGGCTGCTTAAGACATATTCTCTGTACTTCACTTGTCTGTCAAAACTTAATGAATGGCCATCTCCTTTCAAAGAGCAACAAATAAAGGTGCATACTCATATATTAATATCGTCATTTCTCCACATAATCAGATGTTGTGACCACTCTTTAGAATCGTCTCCTTGAGACGATTCTAAAGAGAAGAGTAGTCACAAATAGCGTTTGGTGGAGAAATAAAGAAGTTATTCTTGAAAATATCTTAACCTACAAATCTTATCAGGACCTCTGCCTTTCATGTCCCTTTGTCTGCTTATTGTTTGCTTACTTGAACTTTTTCTTCTGTTTTGCTGTTTTGTCAACAAGTTTAGTCATGTCTGTGTTCACCACTGACTGCAGTATCTTAAGTGACTTTGTTTTCTCATCTCCTGAATTATCCTGGTCTGAATCTGAAATGTGTAAAGTGTTCCTATGGCAGCTATCTGACCAAGGTCTGTTCTGTTCGCTTATAATGCAGGTCTCTACAGTTGGCCAATTCCTTGTTGAATGTTTTGTATACAGTAAAACACCTCTAAACCAGAATTCTAGTAGAGGAAAATTCAGATACTTTTAAGCAGGTGGCTGCTTAATGCAGGGTGAAAGTCATGCAGAAAGCTCATAGAGGAGCTTTCTGCATTACTTTAACCCTGCATTAAGCTGTCACCTGTCTCAGTGACCAATACTTAAACTAAATTGGACATCCGGTTTAGAGGAGTTTTACTATACAAGAATTAAAGATTAATAAATCTTCATAAAAGGTAGAGTCTGGCATGAGTGCTCATATTAAAAGTAAAAGCTTAATATCTGCACTACCTTGTAAATGTAATGTATCATACATCCCACACTGATCAAACAACTGCTACAGAAGTCATCTGATCTGGATCTACTCTGTTAGCAAAGGCATAAAAAGTGTTTATATGAAGAAAGGTTTAACCCTTTCTCTCATATAAAACTGTTTTCATGCATTTGTAAACGGAGTAGACCCAGATCAGATGGCTCCTAGATGAGCCATCTGATCAGGGTCTACTCAGTTTGCTAATGGAATCTGAAGGACCTGTTTCTTTACTTTCTAAAATGGCTACAATTTTCCAGCTTCCATCTTTAGTTATAACTATTTTGTCTATGAATATTCAGTAAGTATTGAAGTTTGAACTATACATGGAACAGGGAAAAGACAAAGGTGACAATTCACCATGATCTTTATCGGATTCACAAAACAAGCAATACAGAGGCAAATGTGCAACTATGAAAGATAAAGTTCCGAGCATATGTGTAACCCTTTACTCCATGAACATTCATGTAAGAAATAATGACATCATGAATATTAATTAGACTAATTGTTATAATAGCACATGGATACAGAATATTTTTGACAATGGCAGAAACTGTAGAATCATATCTATATTATATAATAAGCAAACAGAGCAGAACCTGATCAGACGGCTCCAATAGGAGCCGTCTGATCTTGGTCTACTCCGTTTGTAAAGGCGTAGAAAGGCAAATTTATGGAGAAAAGGGTTAATGCAATTTTGAAAGGAAAATGTAGCAAAGTAAATCTATTCTCACCATCACTGTTTGTGTCAGACTCTGCAAAGTTTGCTGTCAATTTAAACCTCTCATCATTTCCAAATCTGGCCTGTAGCTTCATCAACTGTAAACATAACATGTGTAATCTGTTTCATGTCTTTTAACCCTTTACTTGATAGTGATGCATGTATAAGTACAATTGTATTTGCAAGCAGAGTGCAGGAGAAGTCTGATCTGTATTTATTCTACAGATTTACAGATTGTTACAGATCTGATTCTCTACTGTTTACCATGGCAACACATTTTCTTAGTTTATAAATTTTCAATACAAGAATTAAATTCGTTAGTATTCAAAATGCGTAGACTCTTACATGAGAATTCATTAACCCATTCCCTTATATCAACGACTTTTTACGCCTCTGTAAAGTCACTTTTTGAAACCATGGTTTCAAAACTACACACTTCTAAAATTTCTCTTTTTTCTAGTAAATTCTCCTTTCTAGTCGATTGTTCAAAGAGGTTGAGTATAAAAAATTTAAGGGTTAATCTGATTGTACAATTGTAGAACCAAGTCCTAAAGCATACGAGTATTATAAACAATATTACTAAATGGTTTTAACCTCATATGTGGTATGAAAATAAACCCAAATCAGAATAAAAACAGGGCTGATTGATCAAAATCTCTCATTTCTAAGTCTAATCCTATCTTGCCCCTACTCATTAGTATCTTCCCATCAAAACAATTCTAATGAGTAGCCGTAAGATAGGGATTAGCAGAGAAATATATAAACGAGCAATGCATGCCAATGTTAAAGTTTCCCGGTGACAACGATGATGACAACGACAACAACAACGACAACACTGATGCCGGAGTTATAACAAAAGCTCGTATTTGTTTCTTTGAAATACAGAAGAGCTATCAATGGCTGGATCCATCTTGATTCCCTGAATATACCTCATATCTACAGCTCTAATAGAAAACTTACCTTCTTGCCACCTGAACCTTCCAATTCCGGTCTGATGTTGAACCTGGACCTGTCCTTGTCTGCATCATCTTCTGAATCAGATGAGCTATCAAACAAGGTGTTGACTTTTTGGGTGGCTTGACTAGTGTCCGTCTCCTAGGGAAAAATGATTAACCCTTTACTCCATGAATATTCATGTTAAAAAAATAATGACATTATGAATATTAATTAAATTATTTGTAACAACAAAACATGGACACAGGAATATTTGACCGTTGCCAGAAAACTGTAAAATCATATCTATATTATATCATAAGCAAACAGAGCAGATCTGGGTCTACTCTGTTTGCAAAGGTACAGAAAGGAGTATTTATGGAGTAAACGGTTAACACTGTCTTGACACCGTCTATTAACCCTTTATGTATACATTGTATATTATTTCATATTATTATTATTATATTATTTCATAGGCAAACAGAGCAACAACTTATTAGACGGGTCCCACAGGAGCCGTCTAATCTGGGTCATCTGTGTTTGCAAAGATGTTTATATGAGGGAAAGGGTTAACTATTTATCCCATGGATACTCATGTTATAAATAATAACATCATGAATATTAATTAGATTATTTTTTACAACGGCATTATGTACAAGAGGATTTTTTTTACCATGGCAAACACTGTAGAATAAGGCCTATATTATTCTATAAGCTAACAGAGTAGACCCTGATCTGATGATTCCTGTTGGAGCCATCTGATTTGGATCTACTCTGTTTGTAAAGGTGTCAGCAGGCGTCACTATGAGATAATCTTTAAAGTCTGAATCCAAACATTGGCTTTAGGCTTTGGGTTTAGGCCCTACTAAGAAGTCAATATTTCACTCATACACTTTGATCGAGTGACATCAACAATGCCTATGAATGCACTTATATATGCACTAATAAGCATTATAGAAGGTAGATCGTGTCTTAGTCTCAGATATGCAAAGTGGTTCACTTCTCATTGAATGTCCACACTTCTCCCTAATCTGAGACCAAGGGTGAAGTCAATTCTCCCTTAATTTTGAACCCAGCTTGAGCCTCCTCACTTCTCCCTAATCTGAGACCCAGGAAGAAGTCACTGCTCCCTAAATTTTAAACCCAGCTTGAGCCCTGCCAAAGGAGAAGGAGAGCTGTAGTAACTCAGTGTCTCATCAGAATTGATGAAACTCATAAAAATATTTGACACTCTGATTGTAATTTATAAACAATTCCTGTCTGGCGTTTACACAGCTTGGATCCAGTAACTCTGAACAACATAACAACTCTTTCTCTCTTATAAAAGCTTTTTCATGCCTTTGCAAACAGAGTAGACCCGGGCTTCTTTACGGAAAAAGGATTAATGAAAGATTTTCACAGTGAAAATAATCCCATCAAATTTTGAAAATACAATTCACACCTTGACTAATGCAGCAGTTTTCCTATCAGTCTGTTTGAAGGTTTTGAGCACCATTTCTTCCTCGTTATCGTCTGAACCAAAAACCACCTTCTTGTTGGTTTGAACACCACTATCCTGCAACACAGATATATAAATAATCATTTAATACAATCACTGCACACAGGACAATCCTAAAAGCTCACCTTGGTATTTGTGCCAAGTGAGTTAAAAATATATAAAAAATTATCCCTGAAAAAAAGATTTTTATGCCAAACAATATGTGTTTCTGAAACACTATGCCCCGATATGACCTTTGACATTAATGTATGACCTTGACCTTAATTAGTCACCCCTAAAAATGTTGGCCTCCATAAGTTGCAAATACATGTCAAGTACATATGTATGTGCAATGGCAACACAATTATTGCCAACGTTAAAGTAAGGGACAAACAGACAAACCAACCAACCAAGAAACAGCAAAAACAATATGCCCTCGTCACCGATTTGAAAGGGCATAAAAAGTGCAGACCAAGAACAAAGGACCCACCTCAGGAGCCCTTTGATCTAGATCTACACTGTTTGCAAAGTCTATATACTTGGTTCTCGCACTTTAAAGGTTAACAACAAATACAGAACCTAGTCAACAGTTCTGTTTAAAATATTACTATAAAATTAAAATAATAAAAAAAATCCTGATAAACAAGAATTAGTTCTGGATAAATCAGTGCAACAGATAACAGTGTGTACTTGAATACTAAAATCATAATTTCTCCATAAAACGTATGTCGTGACCACTCTTTAGAATCGATTCTAAAGAGTGGTCACAACATAGGATTTGGTGGAGAAATAATGGTGTTATTCTTGAAAATATTATAATTTACGCATCTGGACCTCTGTAAATGTATAAGTTTACACATACCATATTAGAAAGGGCCTCCCGTATAGCACCCTGTTTTGCTGTATGTTCCTTCTGTCTTTGTTTCACGGCTTCCATTCTTTTCTTTTCTGTTTTCTGTTGATCCTCAAAGCTAACATTGGTCTTTATTACTTTACAATCCTTCTTGTTTACCTTAATGTTTGTACCAGTCTCTGTTACTCTACTATCCTTCTCGTCTACCTTTATGTTTGTATCAGTTTTCATCACTCTACTATCCTTCCTGTCTACCTGTATGTTTGTATCAGTATCAGGCTTGTCCTGTTGAACACCTTTAGAATGTTTTACAAGCAGTTTCTTAGTACTTATTGGTGTAAAACTCTCTTCCTCATTGTCACTATCTGATGAATCACTTCTATGGCACTGTTCTAGATTATCCTTAGGCTTAAGTCTTTGTATTTTTTCTTCAAGGAGACGTTTACCATCTTCTAAGGATTGAACACCAGTGGCTTTATTCTCATCAGATTTATTACTGACTATTGGTTCTGTTTCTTTGACACTTTTAGATGAATCTACTTTTTCCATTTCTTTGGCTATGAGCATTTCAAAGTCACTGTCACTATCTGAATCTTCTTCAGATGCACTTTCATTATCCATGGAATCTTCAGAAGATCTAGGGTTTGGCTCTAGATTCTTTGCAGCCTTGTCAACATCTGACTCGGTGTGTACTCTAGCATTGTGTTCATGCTGGTCACTGGTTACAACATTCTCAACCTCATTAGTACTTTTATTTTCTGAACCATTTTCAAGCTTCTTTCCAGATTCAGACCTTGAACTGGAAGCACTGCTGAGTGATACATCACCATCATCATCACTTTCATCATCATCATTATCAGAAGAAGAAGAAGCAGAAGAAGCAGAAGAAGAAGAGCCTGAATCATCTTCAGAGTCAGAAATGACTGTTTCCTTATTACAATAGAGTTTACCACTAGATTTCTTTTCAACCTCTTTTGACAGTTTTACATTCGACTGATTTTTGAAGGAATTTCTTTCCTCTGTAGAGAAAGTTTTTTCATTTTTAATGTTTGAAACGTTACCCTTTTCAGTGCATATAATATCTTTCCCTTCAGTTGAAAACTTAACTTCCTGAGCAATAGATTTTTCCTTAACTTTAGCCAGGCCACTGTCACTCTTAGGAACCTCTACAGAATCATCTGATGAACTTTCATCAGAACTTGAACTTGAACACTCTTCATCAGAATCATAACCACTTTTTACTGAGTCTGAGGCACGACTGCTGATAATTTCAGAACTGTCATCATCGGAGACTTTAGATTGTGCAACCAGTCTACATGTAGGTACTGTATTACTGGGTTTGGTCACACTTTTCATGTTTCTAGTATCTCCAGGTGTATCGGCTGCTGAAGGTATACAAGTCAGTTCCACATCATCACTATCTGACGTATATCTCCTTACAGCTTTATCTGTACTTGTGACTGATTTATCCGTCATAGTGCCTGGTGTATCAATTTTACCAGATTTAGTAGAATCACTGTCATGTGTTTGATGTAACCTTTTCAACTTTACTTCCTCAGCTTTGACAAAACTTTCAAAGTCACTGTACTCATCATCAGTCTTTTCAGCACCACTGTCAGTAACTGTCTGTTCAACAGCGCCAATAAAATCTTGTGAGTGTGTTATGCCACTGAAATATTCATCCATAGCATTGAGGTGAACAAGATTTCTATTTCCAGAAGGCACAGCCTTTGTAATCCCTGAAGATACACCTCTGCCATGTGCAGGTGATTTGACAATCTCTGTTTGAATAGTTTTATTTGTCACCAATCCTTTTAAATTGGTTTTTGACATTTTCTTTTCTTTTTTAGACGACCTATTTGCCACACCTGTTGTACTGCTAACCCTATTTGAACTTTTATCCGAACCAGTTTTACCCAAAGAATCCATTTCTTCACCCGAGTCTGAATCAGAATTAAATCTTGATAAATCATCAACTTTTCTTGGTTTACTGTCAGTAGTAGTCTTTGAAAACTCTTCATTAGAATCTGAATCTGAATTAAATCTTGATAAATCTTCGCCTTTTCTTGGCTTTCTGTCAGTATTATTCTTTGAAAACATCGACAATTCTTTACTTTTGTTGACAGAAAAAGACAGTGGGGCTATTTCAAAGCCATCAACATTTCCACTAACAATAGTAACTTCCTTTTCTACATTTTCAATCACTGGGGCCTTAACAGTTTTTCGTTTTTTGACAGGAGCCTTCCATTCTGGAAACTCTCCCTTTCTCCTCTTTGTAATGTCATTGTCAGTGGCTTCTAACTGCCAAGTTAGTGAGGAAACATCAGCTCTTAAATCCACTGCTTCTTCAGCAAATTTCTTAACATTGTGTGTTAGTTTTGAAGGATCCACTTTCAACATCTACAAAATTGTCAAGGAATCTTCATACACCACATCATTAACCCTTTCCCTGTTCGATATTCACGTGAAAAAATATGACATCATGATTATTTATTAGCTCAAGTTTTATAATGTAAACTTTACAAGGAAATGTTTTGCTTGGACAATAACTGTAGAATCAGACCTAGATCATGTCAAAAGCGGACAGAGCAAACCCAGATCAGACGGCTCCAGTAGGAGTCATCTGATCTGGGTCTACTCTGTTTGCAAATGAGTGAAAATGTGTTTATGTGATGGAAAGGGTTAACACATTCACTGCATTATTATATGAGGTAATCTCTTAGTCATTTGTCCTCTGCCTGATGAATATTCATATAAGAAATAATGACACCATGATTATCTACCAGCTGATTTTTTACTTTATACTAGCATATGCAAACAGGATATTTTGTCCATTGCAGCAAATGTTGAATCAGAAATTCATTATTCCATAAGCGAACAGTGCAGATCCTAATCAGACAGTATAATAGATCGGACTATACAGTATAAACCATTCCCTCATATTGACGACTTGACTCTGTAAAAGTCACTTTGTGAAACCATTGTGATAAATAGAGCATTTGCTCCTATAGGAGCAAATGCTCTATTTATCACAATGGTTTCAAACTAAAAAATTCTTAAACTTTCCTTTTCTCCAGTTAATGCTCCTTTTTTGGTAGATTTATTCAAAGAGGTTGTAGCTAAAATAGCCTATGAGGTAATGGGTTAATAGATCCAACTCAACAGTTTCTACAAATACCAAACAATCCTATGTACATTTGCCATCATAAAACTTCAGCTAATAAATATTCATGATGCCATTATTTCGTTAAATACATGAATATGCAACTGGGAAAGAGTTCGAGGCCAGTTCAGATTTCCAAAACAGTAGAATTTCAGAGGACAGTGTATTATACCGGCATACCAACAGAGAAATTGCAATAGTCCATGCAAACCCTTTTCCTGTTTTTTTTCCTGTTGAATATATATGTTAGAAATAATGGCACCATGGATATTTATTAGCTGAATTTTATAATGGCATGTACACAGCAAATGTTTGGTATTGGTAGAAACTGGAGAGTCAGTTCTTTATAATTTCAGTAGCAAACAGAGCAGACCCTGAGTCTAAGGTGTGAATGTGTTTACATGAAGGAAAGGGTTAATTTCAATATGTTCATAACAGTTAACCCAGAGTGCAAAAGTTGAACTCATAACTCAACCCTTTACTTCATCAATGATTGTACAAGACTGTGCTTAGTATGAACATTGCTTAAAACCCTTTCCTTAACCCTTTCCCTGTTCTATGTTTATTTCAAATTTGAATACCTACTGAATATTTACGGCAAAATAGTTATAATGAAATATGGAAGGTAGAACATTGTAGCCATTTCAGAAAGTAAAGAAACAGATCTATCAAAGTCCATAAGCAAACAGAGCAGACCCTGATCAGACGGCTCCTCTAGGATCTGATCTGGGTCTACTCTGTTTGCAAATGTGTGAAAACACGTTTCTATGAGGGAAAGGGATAAACGTCTTTTCATGCATTTGCAAACAGAGTAGACCCAGATCAGACAGCTCCTCAGAGTCTGCTCTGATTGATTGTGGTATAATATACATACATACAGACATCTATCTGAGCAAAAACTTTCCTGTGTTCGTATGCAGTTTTAAAAATGAATCTAATTTAATATTCATGATTCCGTTATTTCTTATAAGAATTTTGAAAAGGTAAAGGGTTAAATACCCATGTATATTAAATAAGGAAATATATTGCCATGGCAATATAGAATTGCACAGGAGTAGTCTGATTGGGTCTACTTTGTTTGCAAAGGCATGAAAAGGCAGGATTACAGTATACAGTTACAATACGGATTCACGATGGGTATTGAAAAAACAGTCAAGGATACTTTTCTGGAGCCTTTCTTCTTCAGCTGTACCACAGGTAGCACCCTCCCATACTTTGCTACCACCCAGTTCTATCATGAAAGAAAACAAAAGAAGACAGGTAATGCTCGATCATTCAAAACCAAACATAAACCAGTATCAGTCACTATCTGTGATTTTCCTCAAGTATATGCAAGTATATGCCTATTGTGAAAGTATATACATGCACAATAAATGGTTGTTGAGAGAATTTTACAGTAATTATAAAATAAACTAGAACTATCCACTAAAGGTGATGAATACCTCTGCACAGAAGCCTTAATCACAATTTGTGGATGGAAGGACCAACCGCCTGACAGACTGATTCTATCATGTCCCCTCAAACTTTATTTGCGGGGTATAATGTAGAATGTTATTTATAGAAAGTTGGTAGTCTACCTCTTGGCCTGGTAGTGGCCCCGGTGGTGCCCCCTTGAGGTGAAAATTCTCAATGCCTGGAATGTCCCTTAGGGGCTCTACTAGGACTGCATCACTCTTTGTCTGCTTTCTCTTCCTGCTTGTCTCAGATGGCTCAGACTCCTGTAGTGCCTGTTCTCTTTCCTCCTCAAGTCTGGAACATAAGGTTAAGAATATAATTCACACGCAAAACTCTGAAACTTGTCCAACATTAATTTTGTGTCATTGTGATACATACTACACCAATTACCCTAAGTATTCAGACAGACAAATTTCGACAAATAGTGCAGACCAAGATCAATCTGCTCCTGAAACAGCAGTTTGATCTTGGTTTTCACTAGTTGCTAATACAGTAAAACCTCTCTATAATGGCCACTAAATTACATCAAGTATTTTGTATTAAAGGCAGGTGGCTGCTTAAAGCAAGGTGAAAGTAAAACAGAACACACCTATAGGAGCCACCTGCCCTAAACACCAACTAACTAGAGGTTTGTCACAAAAACGGATGTCTCCCCTCTAATAAAAACAATATGTAAAGGGAAATCACTAAAAATGTTATGGACTTGATGATTGATACTTCCCCTCATTATGCGCTTTCCACACCACATTTTTCAAGAAGAAAATGATAACAGCTAATAACTCTAAAAATATTGACACCAGAGTTATGGCCCTTGTGCACGACACTTACTTTCATCATGCCCTTTCCATAAATGAAATGTCATTCCAATAGCATCAGTCGAACAGGAGTTATTGATCGGACAAAAAATGTAACAAAGGGCAATAACTCCAAAAGTATTGAAGCCAGAGTTATGGCCCTTGTTCATGACACTTTCTCTCATCATGCTCTTTCCATGTATGAAGTTTCAATACAATGGCAAGAGCCATGTAGGAGTTATCATCTGGACAAGAAAGCGTTAAACAAATGTACAAGGGGCAATAACTCTCAATTTATTGAAGCCAGAGTTAAGGACCTTATGCATGACACTCTCTTATCATGATCTTTCCATGTATGAAGTTTCAATCCAATGGCATGTGCCATATAGGAGTTATCATCCTGACAAAAAAATGTGATTTTTTAACAAAGGGCAATAACTCCAATATTAGTGAAACAAGAGTTATGGACCTTAAGCATGACACTTTCTCTTATCATGATCTTTCCATGTATGAAGTTTCAATCCAATGGCATGAGCCATATAGGAGTTATCGTCCGGACAAAAAATTATGAAAAAACATTACAAGGACAATAACTCCATTATTAGTGAAGCCAGAGTTATGGACCTTGTGTATGACACTTCCTCTTGTCATGATCTTTCCATACATGAAGTTTCAATCCAATGACATGAGCCATATAGGAGTTATCGTCCGGACAAAAAATTGTGAATTCTTTTTACAAGGGCAATAACTCCATTATTAGTGAAGCCAGAGTTATGGACCTTGTGTATGACACTTCTTCTCGTCATGATCTTTCCATATATGAAGTTTCAATCCAATGGCATGAGCCATATAGGAGTTATCGTCCGGACAAAAAAGTGTTGTTTTTTTTACAAGGGGCAATAACTCCTATATTAGTGAAGCCAGAGTTATGGACCTTGTGCATGACACTTCCTCTCATTATGCTCTTTCCATATATGAAGTTTCAATCCACTGGCATCAGACATATTGAAGTTATCGTCCGGACAAAAAGTGTGACGGACAGACAGACAGACAGACAGACGGACGGACAGACGGACGGACAGACAACTCTCACGAAAACAATATGTCTCCCCCATATAAATATGGGGGGGAGACATAATTAACACAATTTAGTGGCCGTTATAGAGAGGTTTTACTGTACTTCAGTCTAATTAAAAGTTATCAAAATGGGGTCAAACTAATCAGCTTTACAATGGTGTAGAGGGGAGATTGGGTATCTGAAAATGTAGGATAATTAGGGTAACTCTTTCCCTGTTCAGTATTCATTAAAGAAATAATGATGTCATGAATATTTATTAGTTGAATTATTATAGTGACTTATGTACACATGAATGTTTGGTATTGGTAGAAACTGTCGTCTGATCTGGGTCTACTCTGTTTGCAAGTGTGTGAAAATGCATTTATATGAAGGAAAGGGCTAAAACATATTCTCTTGGCTTACTTCACCAACTGAAAATTGGCAGTTGCTACAAATATATAACAGCAAAGAGGTCTAAAATAAAATAAGCAGTCCAATCATATACTATAATTATTGTTATAATGATATATTACACTCTGTCTTTTATAACCTGGAACACTCAAGTGTGATCACAATAGTATATTTCATATTTGTATGCCATTTAGTATTCAAAGGTGCATACTCAAATGCTAAAGTCATCTCCACCAAACCCTACGTTGAGACCACTCTTTAGAATCGTTTCGAAAAAATAAAGGAAAAAACCACAGTGTGTCAAAAAGACAGAACACAAAGACATGCTTATTACACTTATATTCATAAATAATACCAGGTCCATATAAGATGCGTAAATTTAAACATTTTCCAGAATAGCCCCTTCATTTCCCTATCAAACCCTATACTATGACCATTCTTTAGAATTGTCTCTTAAGAGACAATTCTAAAGAGTGGTCACAGTATAGGGCTTGATGGAGATATGACGGTTTTAGTATGTGGGTACCTTTGTCTGGAGCTCTGGAGAACAATATTATTCTATAAGCGATCCTTCTACATAAGCTACTGGTATCTGATCTGGATCTACTCTGTTTTGCAGAGACGGAACTATGCCATTATATGGAGAACAGGGTTAGGTCAGGAAATCACATTTCAAGTCTATTTACGCTTACCTGTGTAGGAAATTTTCCTTTGCTAATTGCATCTTAATCTTTCCTCCTTTCCAAGTTACATTATTAAAGGTGGAGATACCTGAATTTCAAAATAATAAAAAATATGAAAATAATGATCTATATGTGCTTAATCCTTTACATGTTCAATATTCATGTAAGAAATAATGACACCATGAACATGTACTCAATTTTTATATACATGTAGAATGTTTCAAGGGAATTTTTTACTTCGGCAAAAATTGTGGAATCAGATCTAGATATCATGCCAAAAGCAAACAAAGCAGACCTTGATCAGATGGCTCCTTTAGAAGCCATCTGATCTGGGTCTACTGTTTGCAAATGCATGAAAAAGTGTTTATATGAGGGAAAGGGTTAATGAATTAAAAGGATGTTGAAGGTGGTCATGGTTAACAGTTTTGCATGTTTTTAAAACAACACAATGGTCAGACAGCAGCTGTACTATTCTTGTCCAAAGACAAAATTTTGGCCTAAATTATGTTAAAGAATTGTGTGAGAATTGACAGAACTTACACTAATAAAACTGAAGATCAATATTAACCCTTTCTTTCATATATACGCCTTTTCACACATTTACAAACAGAGTAGACCCAGATCAGATGGTTCCTGTAGCTGTCCAAGCAGGGTCTGCTCTGTTTGCTAATGGAATTTGATAGATCTGTTTCTGTAGTTTCTAAAATGGCTACAATGTCCTACCTTTCATATATCATTATAACTACTTTCTCTGTACAGAAAAAAGTAATATCTCAGCGCGCTTTGATGTTTGTAATCTGATAAGTAATTTGTAACTTCAAATCCTGATTTATGTCTTTAAAACAGGTGACAGGTGACTATTTACAACATATATGTGCTGCTTAATGTAATATCTCACTATCAGTGTACATGTACTTACATTTTTTAACATCTGCATCTGTAGTGGTTATGTTCATGTAAGCAAAGGTTTTACTTGGCTGGCCTGTAAAATATCACACATAGAATCATAAATAGCCTGACCATCTTCTTAGTGACAAACAAGGAGTTAATATATTTGTGTTAAGTGTTCCTTGAAATGGACATAGGCAAAAAGTGTAGAGAAGGAGTTTTCTGTTTGCATCACAAATGATCTTCAAACAGTTACATCAGAAAATGAGAAACACCCCCTCAAAACGAAAAATAGGTTAATTCAAAAAACATATTCCAATGAGTTCACTTAGAAATACAGGCGTTAATGGGTTAAGTATTTACCTGTAGACCCAGATAAGATCATGTACTCAGGGAATGCTCAGATTGATTATGGAATAATACAGATCTGATTCAGCCGTTTCTCTGTTCATAAACATTCAGGTAATAAATAATCATCATGTCATTGTTTCTTACTGAATGATTTTATAGTAATGAAGAATTGGGATCTACAGTGCAATTTTGCATGCTTAGCATAAGTATGTTTGTTGGAGACACAGATCAACCCTTTCCCTAATATTGACACCTTTTGACACCTCTGAAAAAGTCACTTTTTGAAACCATTGTCATAAATAGAGCACTTGCTCCATAGAAGCAAATGCTCTATTTATCACAATGGTTTCAAAACCACATACATGTAATTCTAAAAAAATTCCTTTTCTCTAGTAAATGCTCTTTTTCTGTATATTTATTCAAAGAGGTTGGGTCTAACAATAGCCTATGAGGTAATGGTTCTAAAAATAGCCTATGAGGGAATGGGTTCACTATCATCAGGATCTAAACTGTTTGCAATAGGTGATCATAGACACAAATACGACTGCATTTGGACATGAGGCAAAAATAAACTTGAATTACTGCTGAATGGGATCAATACCCCATACAGGTCCAGATAAGGTGCATAAATATTAAAATATTTTCAAGAATAACTCCTTCATTTCTCCACCAAACTATGAGTCCCCGTATGATCACTGTTTAGATTCGTCTCTTCTGCTTTAGTGTTGTTCTGATTAGCGATTATAAACGACTATTGATAGTCAAATTATTTTCGATCTACTGTCAATAGTAATTTTGCTATAATAGATAATTGACTGTATAATTTGTACAGCTGCAGCAGTAATTTGCATAGGCATTTTAATGGGACTTTAATGGTCTAAATTTAAGTCCTGTACCTGTATAATCATGATAATGTCACTAAGCCTCTACCAAACACAAACAGTATGACTGAGATGATTCTAAAGAATGGTTACAGCCAACTATTTGGTTGCTCCAAAGCTTAAGCATTTAATTTTACCTCTATCAGGGCCTACTCTGCTTGTAAAGGGGTATATATGGAATGAAGGACTAAATGAAACAAAAATAAAATGCATTCAAGAATTCTGTTTCAAGCATTCTGCTCAAAACAATATTTACCGACTAGTTACACCCATATCTATGAGATATTGTACAGTTTAACCCTTTCCCTATTCAATATTCATGTAGGAAATGATTACATCATGAGTATCTATTACCTGAATTTTGATAATGAGATTAAAGAGTCCGATCTACTGTAATATCATAAGCAAACAGAGCAGGCCATGATCAGATGACTCCTATAGGAGCCATCTGATCTGGAACCTCTCTGTTTGCCAATGCACGAAAAAGTGTTTATATTAGGGAAAGGGTTAATAAAAATAAGCAGATCTAACAGACCATAATCTGTGTTTGGAATTCTAGATCTACACTGTTTATAATGTTGTGTTGACCCTATTCACCAGACGATTGTGAACCAGCAGCCTTACCATCGGAGTCTTTGCGTTTCTTTATCTCAATGCTGCTGACTTCCCCATACCGTGAGAACCTTTCCTGCAGATCCTCTTCTTTAACACTAGGATAGAGGCCACCAATAAACAGTCTTTTCTGTTCCATTACAGCTCTGAAACAAAGAAGATTAATGTTTGATGTTATGCAAACCTCCTAAGACTCAAATGTCAATAACGTTTAACCCTTTACTGCATAAATATTCTTTTCATGTAAGAAATAATGACATCATGAATATTAATTAGATTAATTTATACAATAGCATATGGATACAGGAATTTTAGGCTATGGCAGAAACTGTAGAATCCTATCTATATATTATCATAAGCAAACATAGCAGACCCTGATCAGACGGCTCCCACAGGAGCCGTCTGATCAGGGTCTACTCTATTTGCAAGGGTGTATTTATGGAGTGATAAGTAAACAACATACAATGTATAAAGAATGTTAGAGAGTCTCAAGTAAGAGAATGAGTTTTAACCCTTTTCCTGATCGAGACAACTTTTGTGTTTTTGCAAAGAGAGAAGACCAAGATCTGATAGCTCAGTGGTTTTTCTGATTTTGGGGAAGAGGCCTAGCCTTTCCAGAGGGGAAAAAATAAGTGTGATTAATGTGTTTTAGGGGGAAAACATCTGAAAACATCAGCATAAACTTTCCAGTTACTTGACATCATGAAAACATAAAGCTATCGGCGAAAGTGTTGCCTTATATGAGTTTTGTGTGGAGTAAGGATCCATCACCATTTGAAGAAAGAACAGTTTGAATTAGATAATTTAAGAAATAGATTTAGTTATAACAAAGTGATCTCTGATTAAAAAATAGGATGCAATTATTAACCCGTTACTCAATCAATATGCCTTTCTACGCCTTTGCAAACAGAGTAGACCCAGATCAGAGGGCTCCTATAGGAGCTGTCTTATCAGGGTCTGCTCCGTTTGCTTATGGATCTGATTCTACAGTTCTACAGACTACATTGGCAAAATTTTCATGTGTTAATATGCCATTTTGAAAATTAAATCTAATTAATATTCATGATGTCATAATTAATTCTTTTATGAATATTAGAGTGCATGGGAGCGTTTATTAGGGAGAATATCAAATCTTTCATAAGTTAGAAATAAAATCTAGCGTAAGTGTCTTTACTTTGTAGACGTGGCAGAATGACACAAATGCCACTTACTTAGTATCAAACATGCATTTTTTCTAGGTATGAGTTTGATATATCGAAAAAAAGAGAAAGTTATATGTATACCATTCTGCAACACACTTAACCACCACGAATATTTCTTTCTTTAACCATTTACAATTGTAACAGTATCCTTGTAGATAGAGTGTCAACTCAGTCGATCATTACATGCCTATAAAAGGTCCAACTGATTACACATTTTTCATCTACTTCCTATAGGAAGTCGCCACGAAACAGCCTAAAAGACCTATGTTAGACTGCAGTTAAAATATTGTAATACAGTTAAACTCAGTTTGGCATCCGTGGCAGAAAGGCCTTATCCACGAAATAGAAAGAGTGCAACGGTCTGCAGCAAGATATGTTTTAAATGACTATTCTTATTATAGCAGTGTTACAGCAATGCTCCAGAAACTTAACTGGCCTATTTTAAAACAAAGACGAAACTTTTCATCACTTATCATGCTTTACAAAATTTCAAACAACCTAGTAATAGTGGATCACAATTATCTGACACCCTCGAGAAACCTGGATTATATCATGCCATACTGAAAAGTCAGTATCACATGAACTCCTCTTCCCCCGTACAATCAGACTTTGGAATGTCCTGCAATATGACATCAAGGTTAATGAAAGTCTCCAAGACTTCTCTGATAGCCTCTTCTTTTCATGTTCTAACAACAGATATCATTTTATTTTTAACCATAACTTGTATATAACAACAATCTGTGTACATTGTTTTAACGGGTGCTGGAGAAATCGCCTAGTGACGAAATCGCCTACAATTAGATATATAGTAAACCAATTGGAGAAATCGCCTACAAAGCAATTATATAGTGATAGTATTTCGCACTTATGGTGCAGGTAGTGATGACATGAGAGAACTATACAGAGTGTTTGTAACAAGAATACATTGTCCTGTTGTGTTGTTTTCCAAATCAAGATGACCAAGATTGGACGATCAGTGCGGCCCCTGATCACCACCTTGAATTTGACAGCCCAATATTACAGGGGTGGATAATTATATACCGAATATTAGCAGAAAGTGAAAATGTCATACGCATGAAACAAGTTATAATATGAGTCTTACTTCTTGTTAGTTGTTAGATGATCTGCATCCAATACATTTTCGAAATGCAATTTTAGTTAGTACAAAATGTCGGTAAAAAAAATAAAATAAATCTTGTCGGTGGTCTGTGGAATTATTCACTTCCTATGAAGTGACGTATCCCATTACGTCCCATTATAATAATTTTATTTTCTACAGTGATAACCGACAGTTTTTATAATAATATTGCTAATCCATTTACTGGATCCAGATCATATTACAGTGATTAAGACTCATGATATTTTCATTCTGCAAATTTGCCATAACTATTAATATCATTATCGCTCTTTTTACCATTTTCTGTCAAAGTTAATGCAGTGATCAGGGGTTACACTGATCGGATCCAGATCATTTGACTAGACATAAGACTCATACAATAACCTGTTCCGTGTGTATAACATTCTTACTTTCTGCATAAATATAATTATCGCTCCTTATATATAAATATCTTCTGTCAAATTAATTCTATGTAGTGATCAGGGGCTACACTGATCGATCAATCTTGATCTGGAAAATAATACCACATAACAAATTAATCTTGTTACAAACATTCTTTAAAGTTCTGTCATGTTATCCGTCCTGTACCATAGGTGCGAAATACAAACACTATATAATTGCTTTCTAGGCGATTTCTCCAATTGGTTTACTATATATCTAATTGTAGGCGATTTCGTCACTAGGCGATTTCTCCGTAAACCGTTTTAACATGCTAACACTGTCCCCGACCTCCCAGTTAAAACCAGAAACTGATTGTTGGGTGTATCCCAGTAGGTGTACTGATGTAGAAATGATTTTGGTACAAAATGGCACATAAACTTCACAGATTATTCAAATACAAGATACAATTTTTTTTATTTAAAGTCGGTATGTCATATAACAGTAAACATTAGCTATGGATAGCTATTGACCGACATCACACACACATATTGCAATTTCAATATTCAAATATATATTGCTTACACATACTTACTTCTAATCGCATTGAATTAACTATTTCAAGTTTAGTTTGATACAGCAAATATTCATATCTGACACTCTATGTGTAGTTTATGTACATTTGTTTACTTTTCTTGTAAACCAAAACATGTGTTTGCGATGTCTGTAAATAAACGGAAGTCTTATTCTGTCTTAGACAGACGCTTGAATTAAATTTCAAGCGGTTTGGAGAGTCCGAAAAGGGTTTGACTAAAACACGGACGGATAAATGTATACGTGTGCGGGGTGGTGTCATTTTGTTTCTTTATAGGATTTTCCTTCATATATAAACGCTTTTCACGCACTTGCGAACATAATAAACCCGGATCAAACAGCTCCTGCAGGAGCCTTCTGATCAGGGTCTACTCTTTTGCGAATGGAATTTGATAGATCTGTTCCTTTAGTATCTTAACATTGCTACACTGTTCCTCCTTCCACATTAAATCATATAGCTATTTTGTCATTATTTCTAACATGAATATGATATTCATGGAGTAATTAAGGGTTAATGTTACCCCCAAGATAAGTTCCATTGAATCAGACCAGATGAAACACTATTTGTCCATCAATAACAGCCGTGCCTTTACTGTTTCAGTTATGCCACAGACATGTATACATGCACATAAAAATGGAAGAATTATCGATAGTACGTTGAAATGGAAATATAAAATGCAGTTGTAAGTTGTTTTGTTTTTATTGTTTGTTTTTTTCTCTCGCTTTATGAAGCTCCGTCGTCACATAAGGAGATATTCAATTTAATTATATAATTATATATAAATGTATATAATCGTGTAACTTCTGTGGCAAAATAGATTATTTGTGTGAATTTGTGTTTATTTGATTGGAAGATGTTCTTATACTGCAGTTATATTATATTTTGTAATCCAGTCATCTTTTATTTATTATAGAACTATAAACAAGAGCACACACGATGTCACGATAAAACAGTTCGTTTAAATCAAAATGAAAAAAAACCCCGCACTTTAAACAGTGTGGAATTTGGGTTTGGATCTGCGCTGTTAATCTAGAATACATTTTAGGTTTAAATCAAATGCTGCACCTTTTACAACGCGGATCTTCGGCTCCAACAGGAAATGTCTGATCTAGGTCTATTCTATTTGCCAATGCGTGTGTATGGAGTAAACGGTTGAACAATTTTTGTGCTTGTGTATAATTCTTTTTTTCAGCGGCTAGCTGTCTATTTTCATTCTTGTTCTAGTTTTCCACCAATCAGGAACTATGTTACATTGCAATTTGCATATGACCCACTAGTATTTTGTAGTAAACTGTGATTTCATTAGTTAATGCCTAAACTGGCATACAGCCTTTTACAATGCCCCTACACATGGCTAAACTCGAAGTACAAAATCCAGATACAGTCATCTAATGTGATGAAAATCCTGGGGTCGTTCTTACGACCTGGTAGTTATTTCAAAACACAATGCTTATGATAATTAGCTACTTCGCAAGCCGAAATCCATGCAGTCGGTCCATATTAACCTAACCACAGCAAATGTAATGCATTCTGTTATACAGACCTTTTCTATAAACTTCTCAGAGTTCAGTCAAAACGCCATATAATACAAAAAATCAAATTTACGCTTATATTTAGTATGGAAGTCTGTCGAAAGTTCTGTTCTTAAAATAGATGCTAATGGGAAATTCCCCAGTAAATAAAAATAGACGTATACGATGATAATAACCGATGTCTCCGAAAGAAGTTGGCATATTCAACCCTTTCCCTCATATATACCCTATAGAAGCCGTCTGGTCAGGGTCTGCTCTGTTTGCTAATGGAATATATGTTCATATACTTTGTAAAATGGCTACAATGTTCCAACTTACATATAGGGCAAATCGGCGTTTGTAAACAACCCTATCGATTTTACGCATGCGCAATTAACTGGTGGGCAAAAACACCAGTAACAACCTATGTATCCCTATGTATAGGCTAAGCAATAGTTAGCCTACACATCATTTAACGGCTGTGTTGGTTAGGAATTGTTGGTTTCTCTTCATTTACTATATCCTTTGACTATAATGACAATTTTGTTTTAGTTTCGAAGGGAAGATACAGCAAGAAGCTTGAATTAATCGGCCTAAAGGAGTGCCCTATAAATTACCAGCTGAACTTTGAAAAAAGAACGATCCATTAATCTGGTATTTCTTTAAAATGGGAGACATTCTTATTTATTTGTTGGACATGCCTGATATGTCGAATAATTAAGATCAACAGTATATAAAATTTCGACTCTCGTTTTATGTTAATAAAATCTAGATATTAAGATATACAGTCTCATGGCGTTCATTTGGGTGTTGTGAAATCTCTTTCTGGCATCGGTACAGTACCGTAGCAGATCTAGTAAAAGTATTTTAGAATAGATCTAGATCATATAAATCTAATTAGAATAAAGGAGCATTTACTAGAGAAAATGAATTTGTTTAGATGTTTTTTTAGTTTTGAAACCATTGTGATAATAGAGCATTTGCTCCTATGGAGCAAATTAATGCTCTATTTATCACAATAGTTTCAAGAAGTAACTATTACAGAGGCGCCAACAAGCGTCAATATGAGGGAATGGGTTAAGCCTTACCATCCTGTCAAAATAAGTGATCTATTATATTTTAACCTACTTCCGATTTGTTCCAGCGTGGTAGAAACTAGTCACTGATTGTCAAACAGTTTGGTTCCAAATGAGACGCCGAGTTACTCAGCATATCATCTGGATCCAAACTGTTTGACACTCGGTCAGATGCAAGCCAAGTCGTGCTTAGCATAACAGAATTAACGATTTCACCATTATCGTTGTCTGAGAACACTGTAGGTCTAGATTGGACCCCGGATGATTCTGACCATTACTTGGTCTGTACCAAACATATGCCAGAAATGTCTGATTTACAAAAACCCTAATTTCCTTAACCCTTTCCCTGTTCTATGTTTGTTCCAAATTTCAATACCTACTGAATATTCATGGACAAAATAGTTACAATGAAATATGAAAAGTGGAAATTAGTAGCCATTTTTAAGAAAGTAAAGAAAAAAATAAATCAAAAAGAAAGAAAGAGTAGCCTATATATATATATATATATATATATATATATATATATATATATATATATTTGCATAAGTGTGTTTGTCAAAATACCTAGGGTAGTTAGGGTATCACTGGTAAATCTCTGAAATACATTCAAAAGTATAGATTTGTCCCCTTTTACAATACAGTAAAACCCCTCTTAACCCGACTTCTAGTAGATAAGAATTTAGATACTTTTAGGCAGGTGGCTGCTTAATGCAGGGTGAAAGTCATGCCGAGGAGCTTTCTGCATGATTTTCATCCTGCATTAAGCTGCCACCTGTCTCCAAGACGGATATTTATACTGAATTTAACGTCTGATTTAGAGGGGTTTTACCGTACATGTATTTTTTAAATTCTATTTCTTTCAAACCAGATCTTAGCAACAACGTCGCACGACCATTGATATAATACACCAGGAAACATTGTAATGTCGCAATGGAATCGAATTTCTGCATTTGAATTTTGATCGAGCCTAGAAATAGTACCATTGATGTTCGATATTTCATAGTAGTTCACAAAATGTTGAAAGTGTATCGAAATATCAACCGTGGCTGTTATAATCAAATAATTATTTTCGGTTATGTGTCCATTTCATGTACCTCCAACAATTCTATAATGTTCTGCAAAAATCTAACAATTATGTTACTTTGGTCTACCTAACTATTACAACGCTGAAATGGGCTGTTCCAAAATTCAAACAAGTCAAGCTAAAATGAGCTTATGGTTAATATTTAGGGACTTTTCCAAACAAAAGTGTAACACGACAAACAGTGCAGATCCTGATTAGAGGGCTCCTCTATGAGCCTTCTTACCTGGGTCTCCTCTGTTTGCAAAGGGCATGAGTGACTAGGCAAAAAGGGCATTTAACTCAGAATCCGACAACCATATATCGGACTTCTGTAAATACCACAGGAACGGTATGGGACTTTCAGAATCCGACGACCTTATGTCGGACTTCTGTTGTAAAAAGACACCATGCAGTTTGAACAATGGCGTTTGGATTGACAGTAGGTCATTGGTAAAATCTATTCATTTATACTTGGAGATTTCATGAAAAATGGGTCTGTATAATTTGCATATTAAGTATGTACGTTCACAAGTCGTTGTTGCTTTTCACACCTTTGTAGCGTTTAAATAGAACCATGTAACACTTATATATTGGGACCCAAGCGGTGGCCGAGGGGAAAGCTGCGTCTATGAATCTCTAGGTCCTTGGTTCTAATCCCGTCAAAACCAAATGCAAAGATTCTAATATATTTTTTATTCTTTATATTTTTTGATATTCTTTTCTCTAAATACATTTTAAAGCAAACAAACTAGAAAACATAAGCATGCCTCTTGAAACTTGCTATGGACTTTTTAAAGCATTATGCTATATTAACATACAGTCCTGGTGTCAATAGAATGCATTTCGATGAAACTTAGAGGCAGGATCCAGCATTAAAAAAAATTGTGCTAGGACAACTATGAATTCGAAAGTACCATGTTCAATTTAAAATTGTCACCTGCTCAATATTTTGTGTATTGCATATATAATTATGTATATTCAATTAGTCTATGCTTTGCATAGTTTTATTTTAAAATTGTCAAACATCTAGGATCCTGATCACAGACCGACACACACAATGTACAACTGGCAATTAGGTCACGATAACCTGCATAATATTTGAAAACTTAGTTTGTTTCAAAAGGAATTACTGCACAGTTCAAACTGACTATAAAAAATCCCTGAGATCTGAACAATAATTACATCATCAAAACCAATAGTTTAAAAAAGTACATGTATATAGACACAGAGCGCAAATGGAACGGATCCGTGTAAGAAACTTGATTCCTGTTCTATGTTTATTCCAATTTCAATACCTACTGAATATTCATGAACAAAATAGTTATAATGAAACATGAAAAGTGGAAATTAGTAGCCATTTAAGAAAGTAAAGAAAGAGATCTTTCAAATTCCAATAGCCAACAGAGCAGACCCTGATCAGACGACTCCTATAGGAGTCATCAGATCTGGGTCTACTCTGTTTACAAACGCGTGAAAAACATTTATATGAAGGAAAGGGTTAAGTGTTCTAGCACCCAGTCTCTCCTCTCTACCGGTTTGTACAGCTGAATAAGTCAGTTTGGAAACATTTTTGCAACTTTAGATTAAACAGACATGGTAGCAAATAGTGAAAACCCTTCAAACGGGCCCATCAAGGAGGTGTTTGATCTGGGTCTGCACTATTTGCATAAGTGTGTTTGTCAAAATACCTAGGGTAGTTAGGGTAGCACTGGTAAATCTCATCTCTGAAATACATTCAAAAGTATAGATTTGTCCCCTTTTACAATACAGTAAAACCCCTCTTAACCCGACTTCTAGTAGATAAGAATTTAGATACTTTTTAGGCAGGTGGCTGCTTAATGCAGGGTGAAAGTCATGCCGAAAACTCCGGGAGGAGCTTTCTGCATGATCTTCATCCTGCATTAAGCTGCCACCTGTCTCCAAGACGGATATCTATACTGAATTTAACGTCTGGTTTAGAGGGGTTTTACCGTACATGTATTTTTGAAATTCTATTTCTTTCATACCAGATCTTAGCAACAACGTCGCACGACCATTGATAAAATACATCAGGAAACATTGTAATGTCGCAATGGAATCGAATTTCTGCATTTGAATTTCAGTTCTACCCCAGAAATAATACCATTGATGTTCGATATTTCACAGTAGTTCACACGATGTTGACAGTGTATCGAAATATCAACCGTGGCTGTTATAATCAAATAATTATTTTCGGTTATGTGTCCATTTCATGTACCTCCAACAATTATATAATGTTCTGCAAAATTCTAACAATTATGTTACTTTGGTCTACCTAACTATTACAACGCTGAATTTTTCAAATGGGCTGTTCCAAAATTCAAACTAAAATGAGCTTAAGGTTAATATTTAGGAACTTTCCAAACAAAAGTGTAACATGACAAACAGTGCAGATCCTGATTAGAGGGCTCCTCTATGAGTCTTCTTACCTGGGTCTCCTCTGTTTGCAAAGGGCATAAGTGACTAGGCAAAAAGGGCATTTAACTCAGAATCCGACAACCATATATCGGACTTCTGTAAATACCACAGGAAGGGTATGAGACTTTCAGAATCCGACGACCTTATGTCGGACTTCTGTTGTAAAAAGACACCATGCAGTTTGAACAATGGCGTTTGGATTGACAGTAGGTCATTGGTAAAATCTATTCATTTTATGCTTGGAGATTTCATGAAAAATGGGTCTGTACAATTTGCATATTAAGTATGTACGTTCACAAGTCGTTGTTGCTTTTCACACCTTTGTAGCGTTTAAATAGAACCATGTAACACTTATATATTGGGACCCAAGCGGTGGCCGAGGGGAAAGAGCTGCGTCTATGAATCTCTAGGTCCTTGGTTCTAATCCCGTCAAAACCAAATGCAAAGATTCTAATATATTTTTTATTCTTTATATTTTTTGATATTCTTTTCTCTAAATACATTTTAAAGCAAACAAACTAGAAAACATAAGCATGCCTCTTGAAACTTGCTATGGACTTTTTAAAGCATTATGCTATATTAACATACAGTCCTGGTGTCAATAGAATGCATTTCGATGAAACTTAGAGGCAGGATCCAGCATTAAAAAAAATTTGTGCTAGGACAACTATGAATTCGAAAGTACCATGTTCAATTTAAAAGTGTCACCTGCTCAATATTTTGTGTATTGCATATATAATTATGTATATTCAATTAGTCTATGCTTTGCATAGTTTTATTTTAAAATTGTCAAACATCTAGGATCCTGATCACAGACCGACACACACAATGTACAACTGGCAATTAGGTCACGATAACCTGCATAATATTTGAAAACTTAGTTTGTTTCAAAAGGAATTACTGCACAGTTCAAACTGACTATAAAAAATCCCTGAGATCTGAACAATAATTACATCATCAAAACCAATAGTTTAAAAAAGTACATGTATATAGACACAGAGCGCAAATGGAACGGATCCGTGTAAGAAACTTGATTCCTGTTCTATGTTTATTCCAATTTCAATACCTACTGAATATTCATGAACAAAATAGTTATAATGAAACATGAAAAGTGGAAATTAGTAGCCATTTAAGAAAGTAAAGAAAGAGATCTTTCAAATTCCAATAGCCAACAGAGCAGACCCTGATCAGACGACTCCTATAGGAGTCATCAGATCTGGGTCTACTCTGTTTACAAACGCGTGAAAAACATTTATATGAAGGAAAGGGTTAAGTGTTCTAGCACCCAGTCTCTCCTCTCTACCGGTTTGTACAGCTGAATAAGTCAGTTTGGAAACATTTTTGCAACTTTAGATTAAACAGACATGGTAGCAAATAGTGAAAACCCTTCAAACGGGCCCATCAAGGAGGTGTTTGATCTGGGTCTGCACTATTTGCATAAGTGTGTTTGTCAAAATACCTAGGGTAGTTAGGGTAGCACTGGTAAATCTCATCTCTGAAATACATTCAAAAGTATAGATTTGTCCCCTTTTACAATACAGTAAAACCCCTCTTAACCCGACTTCTAGTAGATAAGAATTTAGATACTTTTTAGGCAGGTGGCTGCTTAATGCAGGGTGAAAGTCATGCCGAAAACTCCGGGAGGAGCTTTCTGCATGATCTTCATCCTGCATTAAGCTGCCACCTGTCTCCAAGACGGATATCTATACTGAATTTAACGTCTGGTTTAGAGGGGTTTTACCGTACATGTATTTTTGAAATTCTATTTCTTTCATACCAGATCTTAGCAACAACGTCGCACGACCATTGATAAAATACATCAGGAAACATTGTAATGTCGCAATGGAATCGAATTTCTGCATTTGAATTTCAGTTCTACCCCAGAAATAATACCATTGATGTTCGATATTTCACAGTAGTTCACACGATGTTGACAGTGTATCGAAATATCAACCGTGGCTGTTATAATCAAATAATTATTTTCGGTTATGTGTCCATTTCATGTACCTCCAACAATTATATAATGTTCTGCAAAATTCTAACAATTATGTTACTTTGGTCTACCTAACTATTACAACGCTGAATTTTTCAAATGGGCTGTTCCAAAATTCAAACTAAAATGAGCTTAAGGTTAATATTTAGGAACTTTCCAAACAAAAGTGTAACATGACAAACAGTGCAGATCCTGATTAGAGGGCTCCTCTATGAGTCTTCTTACCTGGGTCTCCTCTGTTTGCAAAGGGCATAAGTGACTAGGCAAAAAGGGCATTTAACTCAGAATCCGACAACCATATATCGGACTTCTGTAAATACCACAGGAAGGGTATGAGACTTTCAGAATCCGACGACCTTATGTCGGACTTCTGTTGTAAAAAGACACCATGCAGTTTGAACAATGGCGTTTGGATTGACAGTAGGTCATTGGTAAAATCTATTCATTTTATGCTTGGAGATTTCATGAAAAATGGGTCTGTACAATTTGCATATTAAGTATGTACGTTCACAAGTCGTTGTTGCTTTTCACACCTTTGTAGCGTTTAAATAGAACCATGTAACACTTATATATTGGGACCCAAGCGGTGGCCGAGGGGAAAGAGCTGCGTCTATGAATCTCTAGGTCCTTGGTTCTAATCCCGTCAAAACCAAATGCAAAGATTCTAATATATTTTTTATTCTTTATATTTTTTGATATTCTTTTCTCTAAATACATTTTAAAGCAAACAAACTAGAAAACATAAGCATGCCTCTTGAAACTTGCTATGGACTTTTTAAAGCATTATGCTATATTAACATACAGTCCTGGTGTCAATAGAATGCATTTCGATGAAACTTAGAGGCAGGATCCAGCATTAAAAAAAATTTGTGCTAGGACAACTATGAATTCGAAAGTACCATGTTCAATTTAAAAGTGTCACCTGCTCAATATTTTGTGTATTGCATATATAATTATGTATATTCAATTAGTCTATGCTTTGCATAGTTTTATTTTAAAATTGTCAAACATCTAGGATCCTGATCACAGACCGACACACACAATGTACAACTGGCAATTAGGTCACGATAACCTGCATAATATTTGAAAACTTAGTTTGTTTCAAAAGGAATTACTGCACAGTTCAAACTGACTATAAAAAATCCCTGAGATCTGAACAATAATTACATCATCAAAACCAATAGTTTAAAAAAGTACATGTATATAGACACAGAGCGCAAATGGAACGGATCCGTGTAAGAAACTTGATTCCTGTTCTATGTTTATTCCAATTTCAATACCTACTGAATATTCATGAACAAAATAGTTATAATGAAACATGAAAAGTGGAAATTAGTAGCCATTTAAGAAAGTAAAGAAAGAGATCTTTCAAATTCCAATAGCCAACAGAGCAGACCCTGATCAGACGACTCCTATAGGAGTCATCAGATCTGGGTCTACTCTGTTTACAAACGCGTGAAAAACATTTATATGAAGGAAAGGGTTAAGTGTTCTAGCACCCAGTCTCTCCTCTCTACCGGTTTGTACAGCTGAATAAGTCAGTTTGGAAACATTTTTGCAACTTTAGATTAAACAGACATGGTAGCAAATAGTGAAAACCCTTCAAACGGGCCCATCAAGGAGGTGTTTGATCTGGGTCTGCACTATTTGCATAAGTGTGTTTGTCAAAATACCTAGGGTAGTTAGGGTAGCACTGGTAAATCTCATCTCTGAAATACATTCAAAAGTATAGATTTGTCCCCTTTTACAATACAGTAAAACCCCTCTTAACCCGACTTCTAGTAGATAAGAATTTAGATACTTTTTAGGCAGGTGGCTGCTTAATGCAGGGTGAAAGTCATGCCGAAAACTCCGGGAGGAGCTTTCTGCATGATCTTCATCCTGCATTAAGCTGCCACCTGTCTCCAAGACGGATATCTATACTGAATTTAACGTCTGGTTTAGAGGGGTTTTACCGTACATGTATTTTTGAAATTCTATTTCTTTCATACCAGATCTTAGCAACAACGTCGCACGACCATTGATAAAATACATCAGGAAACATTGTAATGTCGCAATGGAATCGAATTTCTGCATTTGAATTTCAGTTCTACCCCAGAAATAATACCATTGATGTTCGATAAGTTCACACGATGTTGACAGTGTATCGAAATATCAACCGTGGCTGTTATAATCAAATAATTCTTTTCGGTTATGTGTCCATTTCATGTACCTCCAACAATTCTATAATGTTCTGCAAAATTCTAACAATTATGTTACTTTGGTCTACCTAACTATTACAACGCTGAATTTTTCAAATGGGCTGTTCCAAAATTCAAACTAGTCAAGCTAAAATGAGCTTAAGGTTAATATTTAGGAACTTTCCAAACAAAAGTGTAACATGACAAACAGTGCAGATCCTGATTAGAGGGCTCCTCTATGAGCCTTCTTACCTGGGTCTCCTCTGTTTGCAAAGGGCATAAGTGACTAGGCAAAAAGGGCATTTAACTCAGAATCCGACAACCATATATCGGACTTCTGTAAATACCACAGGAAGGGTATGAGACTTTCAGAATCCGACGACCTTATGTCGGACTTCTGTTGTAAAAAGACACCATGCAGTTTGAACAATGGCGTTTGGATTGACAGTAGGTCATTGGTAAAATCTATTCATTTTATGCTTGGAGATTTCATGAAAAATGGGTCTGTATAATTTGCATATTAAGTATGTACGTTCACAAGTCGTTGTTGCTTTTCACACCTTTGTAGCGTTTAAATAGAACCATGTAACACTTATATATTGGGACCCAAGCGGTGGCCGAGGGGAAAGAGCTGCGTCTATGAATCTCTAGGTCCTTGGTTCTAATCCCGTCAAAACCAAATGCAAAGATTCTAATATATTTTTTATTCTTTATATTTTTTGATATTCTTTTCTCTAAATACATTTTAAAGCAAACAAACTAGAACACATAAGCATGCCTCTTGAAACTTGCTATGGACTTTTTAAAGCATTATGCTATATTAACATACAGTCCTGGTGTCAATAGTATGCATTTCGATGAAACTTAGAGGCAGGATCCAGCATTAAAAAAAAATTGTGCTAAGACAACTATGAATTCGAAAGTACCATGTTCAATTTAAAATTGTCACCTGCTCAATATTTTGTGTATTGCATATATAATTATGTATATTCAATTAGTCTATGCTTTGCATAGTTTTATTTTAAAATTGTCAAACATCTAGGATCCTGATCACAGACCGACACACACAATGTACAACTGGCAATTAGGTCACGATAACCTGCATAATATTTGAAAACTTAGTTTGTTTCAAAAGGAATTACTAAACAGTTCAAACTGACTATAAAAAATCCCTGAGATCTGAACAATAATTACATCATCAAAATCAATAGTTTAAAAAAAGTACATGTATATAGACACAGAGCGCAAATGGAACGGATCCGTGTAAGAAACTTGATTCCTGTTCTATGTTTATTCCAATTTCAATACCTACTGAATATTCATGAACAAAATAGTTATAATGAAACATGAAAAGTGGAAATTAGTAGCCATTTAAGAAAGTAAAGAAAGAGATCTTTCAAATTCCATTAGCCAACAGAGCAGACCCTGATCAGACGACTCCTATAGGAGTCATCAGATCTGGGTCTACTCTGTTTACAAACGCGTGAAAAACATTTATATGAAGGAAAGGGTTAAGTGTTCTAGCACCCAGTCTCTCCTCTCTACCAGTTTGTACAGCTGAATAAGTCAGTTTGGAAACATTTTTGCAACTTTAGATTAAACAGACATGGTAGCAAATAGTGAAAACCCTTCAAACGGGCCCATCAAGGAGGTGTTTGATCTGGGTCTGCACTATTTGCATAAGTGTGTTTGTCAAAATACCTAGGGTAGTTAGGGTAGCACTGGTAAATCTCTGAAATACATTCAAAAGTATAGATTTGTCCCCTTTTACAATACAGTAAAACCCGTCTTAACCCGACTTCTAGTAGATAAGAATTTAGATACTTTTTAGGCAGGTGGCTGCTTAATGCAGGGTGAAAGTCATGCCGAATGCTCCCGGAGGAGCTTTCTGCATGATTTTCATCCTGCATTAAGCTGCCACCTGTCTCCAAGACGGATATTTATACTGAATTTAACGTCTGGTTTAGAGGGGTTTTACCGTACATGTATTTTTGAAATTCTATTTCTTTCATACCAGATCTTAGCAACAACGTCGCACGACCATTGATAAAATACATCAGGAAACATTGTAATGTCGCAATGGAATCGAATTTCTGCATTTGAATTTCTGTTCTACCCCAGAAATAATACCATTGATGTTCGATATTTCACAGTAGTTCACACGATGTTGACAGTGTATCGAAATATCAACCGTGGCTGTTATAATCAAATAATTCTTTTCGGTTATGTGTCCATTTCATGTACCTCGAACAATTATATAATGTTCTGCAAAAATCTAACAATTATGTTACTTTGGTCTACCTAACTATTACAACGCTGAATTTTTCAAATGGGCTGTTCCAAAATTCAAACTAAAATCAGCTTATGGTTAATATTTAGGAACTTTCCAAACAAAAGTGTAACATGACAAACAGTGCAGATCCTGATTAGAGGGCTCCTCTATGAGCCTTCTTATCTGGGTCTCATCTGTTTGCAAAGGGCATAAGTGACTAGGCAAAAAGGGCATTTAACTCAGAATCCGACAACCATATATCGGACTTCTGTAAATACCACAGGAAGGGTATGAGACTTTCAGAATCCGACGACCTTATGTCGGACTTCTGTTGTAAAAAGACACCATGCAGTTTGAACAATGGCGTTTGGATTGACAGTAGGTCATTTGTAAAATCTATTCATTTTATGCTGGGATATTTCATGAAAAATGGGTCTGTATAATTTGCATATTAAGTATGTACGTTCACAAGTCGTTGTTGCTTTTCACACCTTTGTAGCGTTTAAATAGAACCATGTAACACTTATATATTGGGACCCAAGCGGTGGCCGAGGGGAAAGAGCTGCGTCTATGAATCTCTAGGTCCTTGGTTCTAATCCCGTCAAAACCAAATGCAAATAGAAAAAAAGATTCTAATATATTTTTTATTCTTTATATTTTTTGATATTCTTTTCTCTAAATACATTTTAAAGCAAACAAACTAGAAAACATAAGCATGCCTCTTGAAACTTGCTATGGACTTTTTAAAGCATTATGCTATATTAACATACAGTCCTGGCGTCAATAGTATGCATTTCGATGAAACTTAGAGGCAGGATCCAGCATTTGTGCTAGGACAACTATGAATTCGAAAGTACCATGTTCAATTTAAAATTGTCACCTGCTCAATATTTGTGTATTGCATATATAATTATGTATATTTAATTAGTCTATGCTTTGCATAGTTTTATTTTAAAATTGTCAAACATCTAGGATCCTGATCACAGACCGACACACACAATGTACAACTGGCAATTAGGTCACGATAACCTGCATAATATTTGAAAACTTAGTTTGTTTCAAAAGGAATTACTGCACAGTTCAAACTGACTATAAAAATCCCTGAGATCTGAACAATAATTACATCATCAAAACCAATAGTTTAAAAAAGTACATGTATATAGACACAGAGCGCAAATGGAACGGATCCATGTAAGAAACTTGATTCCTGTTCTATGTTTATTCCAATTTCAATACCTACTGAATATTCATGAACAAAATAGTTATAATGAAACATGAAAAGTGGAAATTAGTAGCCATTTAAGAAAGTAAAGAAAGAGATCTTTCAAATTCCATTAGCCAACAGAGCAGACCCTGATCAGACGACTCCTATAGGAGTCATCAGATCTGGGTCTACTCTGTTTACAAACGCGTGAAAAACATTTATATGAAGGAAAGGGTTAAGTGTTCTAGCACCCAGTCTCTCCTCTCTACCAGTTTGTACAGCTGAATAAGTCAGTTTGGAAACATTTTTGCAACTTTAGATTAAACAGACATGGTAGCAAATAGTGAAAACCCTTCAAACGGGCCCATCAAGGAGGTGTTTGATCTGGGGCTGCACTATTTAGATGGGCTTTATTGAACTTAGTTGCCTCTAAAGTTTCTGTAATGAGTGTTGCATTTGAGACGAGGCAAAACCTTGCCAAACCCATTTGTTAGTAAATTAAAAAGTAGAATGTTTGCTTCTCTTGGTGTATGTGTGTATATGTATGCAGTTAAATTGGTATATTATAATGTATGTACAAATATGAGTCAAGCAGGAAACACCACATACAAAGCAAATAGCCACCCGAACAGCCCCATAAGAAAGCACAGCAATTCAAAGAGACGCACAAAGACAAAACAAATAAACAATAGGGGATGGAAGTACCGCTTTGGAACGGTCAGAGACTGTAGTCACTAGGGGTTTAAACCTGTCAAGGGGTACCAATCTCACACTTATTCCACCCCATCCTAAAAGAATGTATACATGTAAATAAACGTATCCCTTCTCCGACTAATCTACAACAACCGCGATGGCAAACACAGTGGTAAATTGCATGTAGAACGGAAACATATTGAAGAGAAACAAACGTCTGTGTATGTAACTTGTTAAATACATGTAAATTAACCCATTATCCATTAGGCTATTTTTCAGCTCAAAATCTTGCTCAATATCTTCATGACTATTGTGTGTGCTATCTTCATACTTAGTAGGATGGTTGTTCATGGCAAGAAGATGATCCCTATTGAATTATGAGGTCAGTCCGTAAAAGGTCAATGTCACAGTAGTCATCAACTAAAAAAAAACATTGGTCGCTTAATAACTTAATAACATGAGTCGCCCCTCCCATATATTAACATTGTGCATGTTTTGACAGCACATTCTTTCGGCATATAATGATCCGATACATGAGGCTCTTGTTTTTATATTGTTGTAATTTTAAAATATGTATGTGTTGTTAACTATTGTCTTGTTGCTCGATATTGAAATAAATCTATCTATCTATGTGCATTTTCTGCGTTCAAAGTATGAGAAAGAGAGATTTAGTCCATTGCAAACAGTGTCGACGCAGGACAGATAATATGTATATGATAAGATATCGGGTCAAGGTTTACCCCTGTTTCATATAAACGCCTTTTCACACATTTGCAAACAGAGTTGACCCAGATTAGACGGCTCTCAAAGTCTTCAAAAACCACTGACTGGAGTTTCACTAAATGTCAGAGGAATGATTTGTAGGTGAACCTCTATCAAATTTGTATAAATCATTCCTGTCCGTTGCATAAATAGGTCAAATGAGATTTATTAATCAGGTGAATGATACAGCGTCATCATAGACTTCTTGTTATTAAATGGACTCTATAATTAAACACTGATGGATCATTCAACTTTAAAAAATCAGCATTTAAAATGTTAACCCCAAACGTACACACACACACGCACGCACGCACGCACGCACACACACACATACTTCTGAAGGGGGTGTATTCTGATGTCCCTATGTCCGTATGTCTGTCTGTCTGTCTGTCAGTCTGTCCCTCTGTCACTCGGTGACTGACCTTCCATCATACTTGTTTACATTCTGCGAAAGCTTCAACTTGAAAACCTTTTGTCAGAGATTGGATGGTTGGATGATTGATGGTCATGCGAATATACGCACAGGAGATGTTATTATTATTTTCACTCAGTAACACTAGAGTGATAGCCCTAGTCAGAGGCCATATTCTAACTAAATTGTCAAATGTAAATTGGATCTTCAAAGTTCTTTGGAAACAATTCTAGTTTTCATTGTCTGCATTTCGATGAAACTTAAGAGGTAGGATCCAGCATTTGTACTAAGACAACTATGAATTCGAAAGTACCATATTCAATTTAAAATTGTCACCTGCTCAATAGTTTGTGTATTTAATTATGCATATTCAATTAGTCGAATAATTAAGATCAACAGTATTTAATATTTTGATTCTCGTTTTATTTCAATAAGATCTAGATATTAAGATATACAGTCTCATGGCGTTCATTTGGGTGCTGTAATTACAGACTCTGCAAAACAAAAACTACATTCTCATATATGCTTTAAAATGTATTCAAGTCGTTGTCTTCATATCGATATAAATATACGCGCTTCAGAATATTAATTAATTCTTACGTACAATGATTTATTGATAGTACTCCGAACCACAGGTGCCCTTCGCATGCTATGTCTCATCAACAACAACAACAACTCCATCACACATACATTATTTTTTTTAATCATATGTCATAAGTAAAAAAACCAAAGGGGGGGGGGGGCAGAAAACTATCTTTTGGTATGTTTTAACAAAGACCTATGATAACATATCATAGGTCTTTGTTAAAACATACCAAAATATAGTTTTCTGCCCCCCCCCCCCCCAAAAAAAAAAAAAATAATAATAATAAAAAAATATATATATATATCCTCAAACACCCCTGCTCTATATAATAAATACATGTAAAAGGAATTTAACTCCGACCGAAATGTACTCAAAAATCGATGGGCAATGGGTTCATTCACTGCAATCGTCCTTGAAAGCTTATTTGACCACTGAATTCCATAAACTGTGTCTCATTTATTAAAAAAAAATCATCACTCTTGATGCGCAGTCATCTATTTTTTCTCAGAATATTAACACTCTTTTCCAACGAGTCGCCAAAGTGACAACCAACCTCTCTAGGACACAGGTTGACTCTGAGGTTCGAAATAGAAACACGCTATAATTCAAGTCGAAACACCATATAGCTGTTCTATAAGACTTTGTCCCGGTCTGATAGCATGAATAAATATCGTGTTATCATAATTTCTTCAAATACCATTTTCTAAAAATCTCTACAAGCTTGATATTGATATCGGCGAAAATCACAACTTTCGGTTTGTAAGTCTTTCATGGATATGAATATAAAGCTTGTAGAGATTTTTTTTTATAAAATAGAGAGGTTGGTTGTCACTTTGGCGACTCGTTGAAAAAGCGTGCTAATATTCTGAGAAAACATAGATGATTTCTCATCAAGAGTGATGATTTATTTGATAAATAAGACACGGTTTATGGAAATCGGTTGTCAATTAAACTTTCAAGGACGATCGAAATGAATGAACCCATCGATTTTTGAGCAGATTTCGACCGGAGTTGAATACCTTTTACTTATTAAATAGAGCAGGGGTGTTCGCGAATTTGTTTTAAATGTTTTTGTTTTTTTTTATTTGTTTTGGTTGGGTTAGAAAACTATATTTTGGTATGTTTGAGATATTTATGACATGTAATTAAACAAATAATGTATCTATTTGTGATCGAGTTGTTGTTGTTGTTGCGAAAGGCACATGTGCTCCGAACGTGCTTCTGACATTTTCCAGCGGCCATCCACAGACATCTTAGCAGTGCTGTTATGGTTGTTTTGCATTCCATGTACAAGTTAATAGTGATTTCCTATAAAAGGTACTTGAAATTTTTCAATAATTGTTTCTTCTACTCCACGTTCACTTATTCTTTTCAAACATTATAATCGCCTAAAAAACAAATATGCAGTCAGACCAGGGCTCCAACTCATTGCAGTATATTTAAATATTTTAATAGCATCGCCTCCGAATTCACTATTAAACAGACATAACCATAAAGTATATTGAATGAAATAGTTGATCTAACTTTTGTTTAAGTCATTTCCGTTGCACGCCTGTCTGTTAGTATAATAATAACCAACCTTCATAGATCTAGTTCCCTGTACTATAAAATCTCCAAACATTGAATTTAATATGGTAGAAATTTAATACCATTATTGTTTTGTACATTATGTCAATATTTGAATTCCGCTGAATATCTTTTTTAAAGATATTTCTTGTTTCAAACAGTTTGGTTCGATCCTGCTGAAATGCCAAGTTACCATTACGTGTACAATCTACCAGAATGGTCATATTCTGTACTTTTATTTCCATACTTTAACCATTTCCTTCGTATAAAAGTGTTTAACACATTTGAAAACAGTGCAGGCCCAGATCTGTTTCTTTAGTTTGCAAAATGGCTACAATGTTACACTTTCAATATTTCATTATAACTATTTGTGTCCGTGAATATTCAGTAGGTATCAAAATTTGAAATATACATAGACCAGGGAAAGGGATAAACGACTTAAAATTAATAGAGGACAGTACATACCCTGATCTTGGTCAACACTGTTTAGCAAACGATAGTGCACGCGTGCCCTGCATTCAAAAGGTTAACCCATTCCTTCATATGAACGCCTTTTCACGCATTTGCAAACAGAGTAGACCCAGATCAGACGGGTAATGCAGAAGCCTTCCGATTAGGATCTTCTCTATTTGCTTATGACCTGATATAGATCTATTCTGCAGTTTTTGCAAATACTTCCCCTGGATATCTTAAATTATAAAAAATATCAGCTAATAAATATGCTCGATATCATTTTTTAAATTTGACCCATGGTTGTGATCTTGAACTTTGAGATAGGAAACCTAATTCCTCTTTGCAATACATCGTCTTATTAAGGTGGTAAACATTTGTACCAGGTTATTTTAAAATCCACTCATGTATTTAGGAGATACAGAGCGGACACGACAAAATGTCCCCATTTTTTATATTTGACACACAAATATTGTGACCTTGGCCTTTGAGATAGGAACCTGTTTTATTCTCGCGACACATTGTCTTAAATTGGTGAACACTTGTACCAGGTTATGCATTTTCAATTCCACTCATGTATGTAGGAGTTACAGAGCGGACACTATGCGGGACTAACAGAATGACTCACTTACTGGACGGACAGTGCAATTACTATGTCTCCCGTCACGCGTTTATGCCCCCAAAGGGAGACATATAGTAATTGCACGCCGTCTTTCCTCATTGCGTGACTTGTATGCAGTATATTTCATGACAATGCAGCTGGAATTTTAAGGAACGTAAGTATAATTATTTCTAACCCTTTACCTGATGTAGATGCCTATTGATGCTTTTGAAAACAAAGTAAACCCAGATCAGATGGCTCAAATAGGAGTTTGCATATGGAAATATATGGATCTGGTTAAAATATAGTTTCTGCACATCATAGTTCAGATGAATAATTTCAATATGCTATCAAAGTTGCATGAAAATTATCCATTGAGTTTAGGAGATACAGACCAGACCCGGGAAATGACTGACCTTTAACCTGACCTTGACCTTAAATTGACACTGCTGCACATCAGCTTGATTTGATGAATATTTTGTTTGATGAAAATCAAGCCAATGGTTTGGGAAATATAGACTCGACATGAAATATGAACAGGTGGGCCATTCGACCTTGATCTTCAACAGATCTGGCTGAAACATGAAAATCGCATATTGTCTTGATGAGGTGAACATTTTTTCAAAATTTAATGAAAATTAATCAAGTGGAATGACAGACAGAGGGATGGAAACTAGCACAGTTGAAACAAGGTTTCTGTACATTGTCTTGATGAGATGAATGTTTGGTTAGTTTCATGAAACTTATCGAAGTTGTTAGGATATATAGACATACATAAAATATAAGCATCTGACCTTTAACCTGGCCTTGTGACATTGGTCTTCAACTGACATGACTGAATCATGGGTTCTGTAAATTGTCTTGATAATTCCGCAAATTATCTTAATGAGATGAACATTTTTTCAGTCTAATGAAAATCGATCGAGCGGATGGACAAATATGGGTCGGAAATGAAAAGCAGACAGACGGGTCATGAGACATTTACCTTCAAATGACACCAATGAAGCATAAGTTTTGCACGTCATCTTGACTAGGTGAAAATTTATTAAAAGTTTCGTGAAGATCAGTGAAGGGGTTTGACAGATACAGACCAGACATGAAAAATGGACGGACATACAGACATCAGGAAAGAGACTATTCCCTGGCATCCCCATTACTCTGTCATGGTGAGATATAATAAAAGCCTTGCAAGGGTATGGCAAGGTTGGTGTGTGTTTTTTTACAAAATCTATATACTGTCAAAGCTGTCTGATCTGGGTCTGCTCTGTTTGCTTATGAAATAATATAGATATGATTCTACAGTTTCTGCTATGGCCAGAAACTACCTTGTTCATGTGACATTTATAATTAATCTTATCATTAGTCATATTGTCATGATTTTCTTACATGAATATTCATGGAGTAAAGGTTAACGCAATGCTGTTGAAACTTTGGTCAACATTAACCATTTACTCTATGAATATTCATGTAAGAAATAATGACATCATGAATATTAATTAGATCCATTTTTATAATAGCACATGGATACAAGAATTTATGGCCATGGCAGAAACTATAGAATGAAATCTATATTATATGCAAACATAGCAGACCCTGATCAGAAGGCTCCTATAGGAGCTGTCTGATATGGGTCTACTCTGTTTGCAAAGGCAAATTTATGCAGTAAAGTGTTAAGAAAAACTAGTTAACTCTAAGGGTGGAATTACCGGTAGTTATTTTGTCGTCTGCAGTATGTACTGCCAACTAGCTTGAACTTTTAAACATTTTTCAAAAACGAGCATGCAAGAGGAGCCAGATAAAACAAGAGCCAAATATTGATAAAAGGCATGTGATTCATCACTACATTTAATACGCACCGGTTTTAATGGACATATGACACAGAACACTTGGGAACTTTTTTATATCACAGTATACATGTATCTACTAGCATGGGGGTTTCACATGAGCAACAGGAAGAGGGTGTCTCTTTTTCATAATCCCACATTAGGGACCGGAGACAGAATAATCCTGTAATTACAGTAAATGCATTTTCTTTATAAAATACAAAAATATTCTCACACCTTTTAATATGTCTATAGGACAGAGATGCCCCAATTCACAGATGACTGTGTCAAGAAGAACCTGCCTTAACCCTTTACTCCATAAATACATCTTTCTACAGCTTTGCAAACAGAGTAGACCCAGATCAGATGGCTTCTTTAGGTGCCGTCTTATTGGGGTCTGCTCTGTTTGCTTATTGAGTGATATAGATCTGATTCTACAGATTCTGCTTTGGCAAAATTTCATGTGTTAATATGCCATTCTAAAAATCAATCTAATTAATATTCATGATGACATTGTTTTTTACATGAAGTTTCATGGAGTAAAGGGTTATTTCACAACACAATTCATACATGTACAACTACATTGCAAAACAAGTCTAGTCTACACAACTTCAATTAGCATTACTTGGAAGTTGCAAGTTCTCTATGACAATGCCATTGCAAAAATTCTGATTACCCAATTTTTACCTGTTTATATCTTTATACAAAAGGCAGTCCAAATATAGCGGCAGTAAAATTGAATGAATCTCCTGGATACAATTTTGGTATGATACAAAGCAATGCTTAACTAGTAAGCCATAAACCATTTACATCATGAATATTCATGTAAGAATATTTATCAGATTAATGTCAATGATGGTAAATGAACAAAATAAACTTTGGCCAAAGCAAACACAGTAGAATTAGATCTTTTTTTATTTCATAAGCAAATAGAGTAGACCCTGATCAGATGGCTCCCTATAGGAGGTATATATAGAGAATAATAGGTTAGTGCCGTAGATGGGACGCCTTTATCCGACGAGGGGAGAAAACGTTGAGGCGAGGCTTGCCGAGCCTCAACTGTTTTCTCTCCGAGTCGGATAAAGGCGTCCCATCTACGGCACTAACCTATTATTCTATTTATCCAGTCAATTTAGTTATATCCTTTTTCATAGACTCATAAAACATACGAATATTGAAATAATTTGCATTGAAAATGCGGTTTTTCGATCAACGGACCTCCCTTTTCATTTCCGTTCTAAAGACGTAAATAATGAGCTACCGCAGAGGAAAATAGTTTCGATACTTACATTACAAGACGGGAAAACGTGCTTGAATTTGAAAAATAAGATCATTTGAATCGAGAGTCGATATGTTAATTCAAACAGACATGGTTATTATTCTACTGGAGGCTCTACATGGTCAAATTCGAGTTCCGTCGTCTCGGTTTCTATTTTTAGATAGGGCTAACGTCACTCGTCAATGGAACTGAACAGGCTATATTTAGGTCTATGACCATCACCGCCCTTGTAAGAGTTTATCGATTAAATTATCATGAGAGTGATAAATGTTTTAATGAAGTTTTATTGCTTTATTTTGTTTTATTTAAAAAAAAATCGTCAATATAGTAGCATGATAACTTTATATACATCTTCAATTTCGCTTACAGTATGTCTGGCCTGATAGCGTAGTGGTTACGATGGTCGCTTATCATGCAGTCAGCCCGGGTTCGATTCTCACCGAAGACGAAACTTTTTTTCTCTCTTTTTCCTTTCTATTTTTTTTAAATGACGGTTTGGGTTTATACTGGGATAGTTAATGATAATTATCCATATTAAGTGTTTTTTCTTTCAACTTAATACGTTATTTTTGGTAAAACAATTTTGAAGAAAAATTAAAAATAGTTCCTGTTGTAAGAAGAAATTCCTACACCTACTATACAAATAAACCTCTACTGTACATATAGACTTAGGTTTATTATGCTACCCCTTTATTACGTCACTAGCGGCTGTAGTGACGGGATAAAAAGAGTAAAGTGTTAAAAATTATAAACATCTCAAATGATGTTATAAAACAGTTTGGTTATTCAAAACAGATGCAGCTAGGTTTTACAATTATACCATTACAACCAGTTTCGATCAATAACTTAACATTAGAATTTATTATCACAACAATACCTTAATGCCTTTCTTTGCTCTAAGAAAATTCAGCAGATCTTCATGATGTCATTATTTCTTACATGAATATTCAAGGTTTAATCCTTTACGCCATAATTCGCCTTTCTTCACCTTTGCAAACGGAGTAGACCCAGATCAGACGGCTCCTATAGGAGCCGTCTGATCAGTGTCTGCTCTGTTTGCTTATGGAATAAATAGACCTGATCCTCCAGTTTCTGCTATGGAAAAAAATTCATGTGTTTTTCTGCCATTGTAAAAATTAATCTAATTAATATTCATGGTGTCTTTCATAAATATTTATGGAGTACAGGGTGAATGAAGCCTGAGGTTTTGAGTTCTCCATGTTACACAGAGGCCATGGCAGGGATTATGGAGCAGTAGATATCAATCCCCTTCAGGAATACGTCCTCGTTGAGAAACTCATTGTGATCATGTAGCAGGATGGGTGTATTGTTCATCGGAGAGAAGCCAATGGCTGGGTACCCTGCCTAAAAAATAAAACAATGACTGCATGAAATGGCTTCCTTAACCCTTTCCCTCATAGGCTATTTTTAACCCTTTACCTCGTGGCTATTTTTAGACTCAACCTCTTTGATAAATCTATTGAAAAGGAGCATTTACTAGAGAAAAGGAACATTTTAGAATTGTTTAGTTTTGAAACCATTGTGATAAATAGAGCAAATGCTTTATTTATCACAATGGTTTCAAAAAGTGACTTTTACTGAGGCATCAAAAGGTGTCAATATGAGGGAATGGGTTAGCCCTTTACTCCATGAATATTCATGTAAGAAATAGCAGAACCATGAATATTAATTCGACTAATTGTTATAATAGCACATAGACATTGGACTGTTTGGCCATTGCAAAGACTGTAAAATAAGATCTATATTATATCATATGCAAACAGAGCAGACTCTGCAGGAGGTGTCTGATCTGGGTCTACACTGTTTGCTAAGGCATAGAAAGGCATATTTGTGGAATAAATGGTTAACAGGCATAAGGAGTATCATGGATATCAACCTACCTCTCTTAAGAATCTGCTGTCTGTGGCTGCTGGAAATATCTCCTTCTCAATAACCATGCCCCTGGATAAGATATGATTGAAAAGTTACTCATAATTATATAAAATAACTTGATTTTCTGTGGAAAAAACCGTTAAAAATGCAGACATCAATGACCTTTTACCAGATAAAGATGCCTTTTATGTCTTTGCAAACAGAGTAGACCCATATCATGTGGCTCCAGGAGAACCGGCTGATTTGGGTCTATTCTGTTTGCTTATGGAATCATATAGATCTGATTCTACAGTTTCTGCAAAAGTCAAGAAATCCTTTGGTCATACACCATTATACAAATTCAGCAAGGAAAGGTTCATGATGTCATTATTTCTTACATACATATACAGTAAATTCCCCGCTAATGCGACCACCTAAAAGAGGTATAATTCTGGGTGCTACGAGGCTTGTTCGGAAATTATTGAGACACTCTAGATATTGAATGCAAGAAAAGAGACAGACGTTTTGTTTTTTCCAGTGGAACAGATGCATGATTTTACTATCAGCGAGCGAAAAAAGTTGTGATCTAGCACCTCTGGTTTTACTACAGTGTCTATTGGAAGTGCATGACCCAATAAGACCCGGCGCACAGCGACGTTATGAATACAACGTCGTCTGTGCGTTATTTACGCCTGCACATTACCTGTCCATACTACTCTTTCTCGATGTAAATACTGTCTAACTTGATGCACTTCATGTGTCGCTGTACCCATTTATCGTACACACATGTTTAAATGTTCGGTCAAAATTTTATGAGCTGTTGCTACCCCGATATCATTTTTCAGTGCAATGTCCCGCACAGTCTGACGCGCATCTTGTTTTATGTAACTGGCTATGTTTGACGTTAAGCTTTCACAGACGAATGTCAGCCGTCCTGCACCTTTGGACTTTAGTGGAGTTGATGGATCTTGCGCAAATTTTCTGTGCCAGCGATATACTAATGCACGCGAAACTTTGTTACCGCATCTAGTCTTTTCAAGCATTTTCTTCGTTTCCACAGGTGTCTTTCGGAGCTCTACACAGATTTTGATGTAGCTCCGCCTTGACGTCAGATTCCATATCTCTGGCGTAACTTTGATGTCTTCCGATTTCGCGTAAAAGCACTAAACTTCTTTATAAATCGTTCAAACTGCGCATAACGTTGACAAAGTGACGTCATAATTTTGACGGTTTATTCGAGTTAGTTACAACGACGTTCACCCGCCTTTTCTATAAGAACTTGCAAATCGTATAAAAGAGGTATGTTCATAAATACATGTGCTAGCGTCGTGCTCCGGGTATCTGCACCCGGGACAAGTTTAGGAAATATTAAATTCGCATTGTAGTAAATAGATGATATTTTTTTGTTTCGCATGAATTATGAATGTTTATCTATATATGTGTATAGAATTTTAGAGATCAGATGTATGTTCAACAGATCTGGAAAAATAGCCAGTGTCTCAATAATTTCCGAACAAGCCTCGTAGATGCATGTGGTAGCTTGATGCAGGACAAAAGTAATGCAGAAAGCTCCTAGAGGAGCTTTCTGCATTACTTTTGCCCTGCATTAAGCAACCACCTGCTTATAACGGCAGCTATGGTTATTCTTTAAGTGGTCGCATTAGAGGGGTTCTACTGTACTTGAGGTGAAGAGTTGTGGTGAACTCTGTCACTGCAATAGCAAACAGTTTGTATCCAGCTGGGATGCAGAGGAACTCTGCGTCTAAACAGGATCCAAACTGTGTAAAGCTATGACTTTGTTTTTGATAAAAACAAGAAAACAAGAGGGCCAGAATGGCCCTGAAGCGCTCACCAGACAATCAGAGGAGAAGATTTTCAAAGTTTTCACTATTTGTTTCTATAGAAACTAGCCTCCCCTGGGGAGGGCTAATTTTGACCCAAGAGGCACAATTTATATAACTTTTGTAGAGGACCTGAACATGATGCTATATGCCAAATATGAAAGCTGAGAACATTCCAGTCTCAGACGAGAAGATTTTCAAAGTTTTCACTATATGTTTCTATTGAAAACTGCCCACCCCTGGGGCAGGGCCAATTTTGACCCTAGGGTCATAATTTATAAAACTTTTGTAGAGGACCTGAACATGATGCTATGTGCCAAATATGAAAGCTGAGATCTTTCCAGTTTCAGAGGAGAAGATTTTCAAAGATTTCACTACTTGTTTCTATTGAAAAGTGCCCACCCCTGGGGCGGGGCCAATTTTGACCCCAGGGCCATAATTTATATAACTTTTGTAGAGAACCTGAACATGATGCTATGTGCTAAATATGAAAGCTAAGAGCCTTCCAGTTTCAGAGGAGAAGATTTTCAAAGATTTCACTATTTGTTTCTATTGAAAACTGCCCACCCCTGGGGCTGGGCCAATTTTGACCCCAGGGCCATAAATAATATAACTTTTGTAGAGGACCTGAACATGATGCTATGTGACAAATATGAAAGCTGAGAGGCTTCCATTTTCAGAGGAGAAGATTTTCAAAGATTTCACTATTTGTTTCTATTGAAAACTGCCTACCCCTGGGGCAGGGCCAATTTTGACCCTGGGGCCATAATTTATATAACTTTTGTAGAGGACCTAAACATGATGCTATGTGCCAAATATGAAAGCTGAGAGCCTTCCAGTTTCAGAGGAGAAGATTTTCAAAGATTTCACTATTTGTTTCTATTGAAAACTGCCCACCCCTGGGGCGGGGCCAATTTTGACCCCGGGGCCATAATTTATATAACTTTTGTAGAGAACCTGATCATGATGCTATGTGCTAAATATGAAAGCTGAGAACCTTCTGGTTTCAGAGGAGAAGATTTTCAAAGTTTTACTATATGTTTCTATTGAAAACAAGGTACCCCTGGGGCGGGGTCCATTTTGACCCCAGGGGCATAATTTATATAACTTTTGTAGAGGACCTGAATATGATGCTATATGCCAAAGATGAAAGTTGAGATCCCTGTAGATTCAGAGGAGAAGATTTTTAAAGGTTCAAATTGTTGACGACGGACGACGAACGACGAACGACGGACGACGCACGACGCACGCCGCACGCCGACGGACAACAGGCGATCACAAAAGCTCACCCTGAGCACTTTGTGCTCTGGTGAGCTAAAAATTCAAAATGAAAGATGACAAATTCTGCAAATGACTAGACTTAGCAGTGAAAATGCTATAAACTCCTTTCCCCGCTATAAAAATTAATGTCAGACTCTTTTCTGCAGCAATACTTTCTTCCAATTCAATCAAGCTTTTGAGAAACTATTTGGAGCCAAAGACATTTTTTCTCATTTTTTTCAAGTGATAACTAAAACAATCATTCATTTAAAGTATGTATGCAAAAAAAACACTTTAAAAAACGCTTTAACCAAGACTGACTGACTAACTGTCTGAATGTCTGGATAGAATTGAAGAGTGTAACAGTAATTTACAATGTTACAAATAAACTTGACCTCATACATCAAGATCCTGTTGAAGCTGTATATCATAAGCAAACAGAGCCGATCATGATCAGACGGCTCCTACAGGAAAATGTGTTAATGTACGCATCTTATCTGGACCTCTGGTGCAGACCAATATGAGACAGCTCCCACAGGAGCAGTCTTATATGGGTCTACACTACTTGCAAATGCAGATATGTATGCTAATAGCATGAGTAACAAATAAACACTTACAGGCTGCTACAGGCTGATGAGAAGGCACCCCACCACATGTCCGACTCCTCCGTACTTGTTAGTGTCTGGTCAAGATTTTTCTGCAAGAAGAACACACTGCTTCACGGATTAGGCCTCTGATCAGGATCTACACCCACACTGCTTCACAAATGTGGCTTCTGATCAGGATCTACACTCATATTGCTTCACAGATGTGGCCTCTGATTAGGATCTACAGTCACACTGCTTCACAGATGTGGCCCCTGACCAGGATCTATTTACACTGCTTCACAGATGTGGCTTCTGATCAGGATCTACTCACACTGCTTCACAGATGTAGCCTCTGATCAGGATCTACACTCACACTGCTTAACCGTTTTTGTCTTAAAGCCAAAAATTCCTTTCAATATTTTACATTTTAAAGATTAAATTAATGAATATTCATGAAATGATCAATTCATGCATAGCCTACATGCTCATTAGGGAAATAATGTGATTAACACTGTTTTACAGATGTGGCCCCTGATCAGGATCTACACTCATATTGATTCACAGATGTAGCTTCTGATCAGGATCTACACTCACACTACTTCACAGATGTAGCCTCTGATCAGGATCTACACTCACACTGCTTAACCGTTTTTGTCTTAAAGCCAAAAATTCCTTTCAATATTTTACATTTTAAAGATTAAATTAATGAATATTCATGAAATTATCAATTCATGCATAGCCTACATGCTCATTAGGGAAATAATGTGATTAACACTGTTTTACAGATGTGGCCCCTGATCAGGATCTACACTCATATTGATTCACAGATGTGGCCTATGATCAGGATCTACACTCATATTGATTCACAGATGTGGCCTCTGATCAGGATCTACACTCACACTGCTTAACCATTTTTGTCTTAAAGCCAAAAATTCCTTTCAATATTTTACATTTCAAAGATTAAATTAATGAATATTCATGAATATCAATTCATGTATACATGGTCATTAGGGAAATAATGTGATTAACCCTTTACTCCATAAAAGGAGTTAATCTTGAAAATGTTTTATTTTTCAACTTGCTGGGGGAGTATGTCACAGTGTGTAGGTTTATCATCACTTGTACAAGCGCGTTTTTATGGCTATTGGTAGAGTGCCTGACTGTCAACCTTGCGACCCGAGTTCGATCCCAGGTCTGAGCGGGTATGTTTCTTTATAAGAACACCCGGTTACATTTGGCCAAAAATTCCTTTCAATCTTTTACATTATAAAAATTAAATTAATGAATATTCATGAAATTACCAATTCATGCATAGCCTACATGCTCATTGGGGAAATAATGTGATTAACACTGTTTTACAGATGTGGCCCCTGATCAGGATCTACACTCATATTGATTCACAGATGTGGCCTATGATCAGGATCTACACTCACACTGCTTCACAGATGTGGCTCCTGATTAGGATCTTCACTTTCTGTCTTTCATTATCACCTAACTTGAATAATTTTATTCTCTGATTAATATCAGATCACGATTCAATGTAACAGTAGCTAATCATGATACAAATTTTCAGCTAAACACCAAATTCAAACTAGAACTATCACTAAAGGTGATGAAATACCCCCGCTCAGCTGCCTTGATCGCAAATCAAACATTTTGGTGCCATGACCTGGATTTGTGCCATGGACAGACAGACAGTGTTCAGTTTACCTGAGCAACACAATGTTGTTTACAAGTGTTCAGTTTACCTGAGCAACACTTTGTTGTTTACAAGTGTTCAGTTTACCAGATCAACACTATGTTGTTTACAAGTGTTCAGTTTACCTGAGCAACACAATGTTGTTTAAAAGTGTTCAGTTTTACCTGAGCAACACTGTTGTTTACAAGTGTTCATTTTACCAGATCAACACAATGTTGTTTACAAGTTTTCGGTTTACCTGAGCAATACCATGTTGTTTATAAGTGTTCAGTTTATCTTTAATAGTAACATTATGTTGTTTACAAGTCTTCAGTTTACCTTAGCAATACTTTGTTGTTTATAAGTTTTCAGTTTATCTGAGCAACACTATTACCTGAGCAAACGTATATGTGACATCATCTCCTGCATCTTGACACCAGCCCTTGATTTTCTCCTCAAACTCGACCATGTCAACTGTTGGGGTGATTCGAATGTCAAATCCTATATAGAATATAGATTAGATCACAGTAACTACATGAGCAATAAGATTAATAATTGGCTGAATTCCTATCATGACATATGAACAAGGGACATTTTGGTCATGGTAGAAACTGTAGAATTAGATCTATATTATTCCATAAGCAAACAGAGCAGATCCTGATTAGACAGCTCTTACAGGAGCTGTCTAATCTGTGTCTTATCTACTTGCAAATTCATTAATATGTGTCATTATCAAGTAAAGGGTTATACAAAATATTTTCCCAAAATCTCTAAAACATTTTAAACATCAAAACTACCAACCATAATAAAAAAAGACCCCCTTTAACCCTTTCCCTCATATATATACTTTTTCACATCTTTGCAAACAGACCAAGATCAGACAGCTCCTTTAAGATCTGCTCAGTCTGCCTATGAAACTAAGAATTATCACTAAAGACGATTGAATACTCCCGCTCAGCTGTCTTGATAGCAAATCAAACAAGAGCACCGCAAGCGGATGCAAACGCTCGTCTGTCGTCATTGTCAAAAAAATATAAAGGGCCATAACTCCAAAAATTTGAAATCAAGAGTTATGGTTCTTATATAGGGGCCTTCCCCTCAATGAGATCTAATAACCTATGAAGTTTCATGTTGATACCTGTTGATAACTCTTTAGAGTTATGATCAATGTTAAGATTTCCGACGATGACGCAGGGGTTACGACAATAGCTCGTGATTCAAAACGGAGGAGCTAACTAGTGACCTAGTTTTTTACCCCACATGACCAATTTTCGATCTTGTCCGAGATTTTCTCATACAATCATTCTGACCAAGTTTAATGAAGATTGGATAAAAAATGTGACCACTAGAGTGTTTACAATGTTTATCCACTGTTTGATCTAGTGACCTAGTTTTTGACCCCACATGATCCACTTTCAAAATCTTCCAAGATTTAATCAAAACAATCACTCTGATAAAATTTAAAAAAGATTCAGCTACAAATACACCTCTAGAGTGTTCACAGGGTTTTCCTACTATTTGACCCTGTGACCTAGTTTTTCATCCCACATGACCCACTTTAAATCTTCTGAGATTTTATTAAAACAATCATTCTGACCACGTTTCATGACGATTGGGCTGAAAATGTGACCTCTAGAGTGTTCACAAGGTTTTCTATTTGACCTAGTGACCTAAATTTTGACATCTTGTGACCCACTTTCAAACTCATCCGATATTTTATCAAGAAAATCATTCTGACCAAGTTTCATGAAGATTGTACTAAAATTGTGACTACTAGAGTGCTCACTGTGCCAGGTTGTGCCATGGACATGCAACAGACAGACAGACAGACGAACCAACCAATTGACTGACTCCTATATACCCCCTCTCAAACTTTGTTTGCGGGGGTATAATTATACTAGATATGACTACAGCTTCTACCAATACCAAAATGTCATGCATACATACAATGTATGCAGTTGTAAAAGTTCACCTGATGAATATTAATGTAAACAATAACGACATCATGAATATAATAAAAATGAAAATTATTAATTTAAGGAATTTAATAATGGCATCTGAACATATGAATTCATTGCCATGGCAGAAACTCCATAATCAGATCTATATGATTCCAAAAGCAAACAGAGCAGATCCTATAGGAGCCATTTGATCTGGGTTTTCTCTGTTGCAAAGGTGTCAAAAAGCTTTGTTTTTATCAGGTTTTACGTCATTTTAACAGTACTTCAGTCATATCACGATGTCCAGCTAATTACAGGTGGAGAAAAAAACGTGCACGGAATAAATTGCACCGTTTCATGCACAGAACATCCAGGTAGAACCACCGACCTACCGCAAGCCAGCTGTCACTTGAAAAATCCAAATGCCCAGACCAGGATTCGAACCTACAGCAGTGATGGGCTAAGCGATTGTCAGTCAAAGACCATAACCACTGGGCCACAGAGGCCTCGTGTCTAAAAGTGTATCTTTGAAGTAAAGGGTTAAATACTATTTAACCCTTTCCTCCATAAATACACCTTTCTATGCCACTGTAATAGTCATTTATTGAAACCATCGTGATAAATAGAGCATTTGCTCCTATAGGAGCAAATGCTCTATTTATCACAATGGTTTCAAACTACAAAATTCTAAAATTTTCCTTTTCTCTAGTTAGTGCTCATTTTTGGTAGATTTATTCAAAGAGGTTGGGTCTAAAAATAGCCTATGGAGGAAAGGGTTAATATATCATAAATATTAGCATAATTATGTCCTTAATACAAAACTACGTTATGGCTAACCCTTTACTCCATAAATATGCCTTTCTACGCCTTTGTAAACAGAGAGGACCCAGATCAGACGGCTACTGTAGGAGCCATCTGATCAGGGTCTGCTCTGTTTGCTTATAATAAATATAGATAAGATTCTACAGTTTCTGCCAAGCCAAAACGTCTTGTGTCCATGACAAAACTTAATCTAATTAATATTCATGATGTCATGAATATTCATGGAGTAAAGAATTAAGCCATTCCTCCATAGGCTATTTTTAGACCCAACCTTTTTTAATGAATCTACTGAAAAGGAGCATTTACTAGAGAAAAGGAAAATGTTATAATTGTGTAGTAAAGAAACCATTGTGATAAATAGAGCATTTGCTCCTATAGGAGCAAATGCTCTATTTATCACATTGGTTTCAAGAAGTGACGATTACAAAGGTGTAGAAAGGCATATTTATGGAGGAAAGAGTTAATGAATTAGGTAAACACTCACCAACTTTGAACTCATTTGGAACCACATTAAACTGGATACCACCCTGAAAGTTGAAAACAATATACAGAGGAAAGTTGAAAACAATATACGGTGGAATCTTGATATTTTGAACTCAGATAACTCAAACTTTGATATAACTCGAGTTAAAGATTCAGTCCCTTCCAAAACTGGTATAAATACAGAATTGTTCTAAAATCCACCACTGCAAATATTTATAAAGACATGTGATAGCATTATGCAAGTCACAAGTAATGTTGAAAGCTCCTACAGAAAATGTGCCAAAAATGGTTTCCCTTCTTCTATCTTAGAAAGAATGGATTTTCTGTGGCAAACAGCACTGCCCTGATTAGAAGAGTCCAGAATCTGTTATATGTGGCTAGACACTTTGCAAATCTTTGCAACTTGTTTCTAAACTTCAAATAATTAACCCTATACTCCATAAATACACCTTTCTACACCTTTGTAAACAGAGTAGACCCAAATCAGATGACTACTATAGGAGCTGTCAAATCTAATTAATGCCCAAATTTCCTTAGTTCATTTGTTATTTTAACAATTAATCTAATTAATATTCATAATGTCATTACTTCTTACATGAATATTCATGGAATAAAATATTAAAGCATTGATGAACTTAATATTGGTTATGTGGATTCTCATTACCTCTATCAGAGTCATATTAAGTGTGGTTACATCCCCCAGCCTCAGGCATCCATTGCTTTTCAGTCTGTAAGATAAGAAGTAAAGTAAAATGCAATTTCATAGAGTTTTCGAATCAAATATTTCTTAAACTCAATTGCATAAAATGTTGATTTTTTATTCCTCAATCAGCTTTTTAATTCTGAGATACAGAATATAATATTTGCTAAATTTTGTTTACCCATTTCCTCATATTGACACCTCTTGACACCTCTGTAAAAGTCCCTCTTTTAAACCGTTGTGATAAATAGGAGCAAATGCTCTATTTATCACAATTGTTTCAAAACTACACAATTCTAAAATTTGCCTTTTGCTAGTAAATACTCCTTTTCGGAAGATCTATTCAAAGAGGTTGAGTCTAACAATAGCCTTTGAGGGAATGAGTTAATTCAAAATTCTTGTAGATGAAACAACAATCTAAGATTTACATATTCAGACCTTTGCAAAAGCAATGTTTCCCAATCTAAGTGTTTATGTGATACTGAGAATGCTCTATATTTGTTTGGATATATGTGTAACCTTTTATCCGATAGAAATAGTTTTCATAACTTTTTAAACAAGAGTAGACTCTGACCAGACAGTTCCAGGGGGAGGCATCTAATCAGGGTCTGCTTTATACTGATTTGATTCTACAGTTTCTACCATGCCCAAAATATTCTGTATACATGTGTTTACCATTAAAAAAAATTCAGTTCATATAAATTCACAATGCCGTTATCTCTTACATGAATATTCATATGATAAAGGGTTAAATATCTGTTGCTCTGAATTAAGTGTACATTATCTAAATGCTTATCAATATACAGCAGCTTTTTCTCATTACATGGTATATACAAACACAATGTTAACCCTTTACTCCATAAATACACCTTTCTACACATTTGCAAACAGAGTAGACCAAGATAAGATGACTCCTATAAGAACTGTCTGATCAGGGTCTGCTGTTTGCTTATGATATAATGTAGATACGATTCTAACGTTTATGCCATTACCAAAACTTCCTGTGTCAATTTGTTATTATAACTATTAATCTAATAAATATTCATGATGTCATTATATCTTATATATCTTAGATGAATATTCACAGAGTAAAGGTTTAAACACTTTGAATGCTGAAATGTTTGCAAATGCCAGTATAATTGATTACCACATTTAACGGTAAAACCTTTCCCCGTTGCATATTCATATAAGAAATAATTATTTCATGAATGTTTATTATAATGACATATTTTGGTACACAGGACATCTTTGGCTCAGGTATAAACTACAATCTGATCTATGTTATACCAGCATCAAACAGGACAGACCCTGATCAGAAAGAACTAACTGGAGCCATATGATCTGGGTCTACTTTGTATGCAAAGGTGTGAAAAGGCACTTATATGAAGGAAAGGGTTAATGAAGGTTTGCTTTAGTGTGTCCATGCTTACCTATGAAAGATGAAGTTATTAGCAAAGCCATACAAATATAGAACCAAACTGTTTGATGCTTAGAACCATCTAATAACAACAATAAAAAAAATACATGTCTGAATTTGAATTGTTAACCCATTACCTCATAGGCTATTTTTAGATACAACCTCTTTGAATAAATCTACCGAAAAGGAGCATTAAATAGAGAAAAGGATTTTTTTTAGAAATTTGTAGTTTGAAACCACGGTAATAAATAGAGCATTTACTCCTATACGAGCAAATGCTCTGTTTATCACAATGGTTTCACAAAGTGACTTTTACAGAGTCGTCAAAAGTCGTCAATATGAGGGAATGGGTTAGAACATCATTTACACTTTACTCCATGCATATCCATTTAAGAAATAATGAGATCATGAATATTAATTAGATGTATTGTTACAATAGCACATGCACACTTGAATGTTTGACCATGGCAGAAACTGTAGAATCATATCTATACTACATGTATTTCGTAAGCAAACACAGCATATCCATCTGATCTGGATCTACTCTGCTTGCAAAGGCGTATTTATGGAGTAAAGGGTTAGAATTTTGAAATATCTGTTTTTTCTACAATTATCATCAGAAAGCTAATGCAGAGCTGCTTACTTTTTCTCTTCCTGCCCTCTGAAGTCCAGGAAACTGTTGATCACTTTCCTCTGTAACACATTTTCATACATTAGTTTGTAAGTAATACACTTAAAATGAATAACTTCAATGACTTGCTATTCCATATTCATACATTACCTCGTTTGTAGACAAAAAACAAGAGCACTGCATGTGGGTTTCAATGCTCGTCTCTTTGATTGTAGCCCTTATGATGGTAAATAAGTGTGTGAAGTTTCATAAGATTTGCATGAATTGTAAAGAAGTACGGTAATAGCCAATGTTTCCTGACAAAGACATTAACATGGACACCTTAGTTACGACAATAGCTCTTATTTTTTATTCGTAACACTAATTTAAGAATGTACCAGTCATTTCAAATACAGTAGAACCTGTCTTAACCCTTTGCCTCATATAAACGTGTTTTCACGCATTTGCAAACAGAGTAGATCCAGATCATACGTGTCCTAAAGGAGCCGTCTGATCAGGGTCTACTCTGTTTGCTAATAGAATTTGAAAGGTCCGTTTCTTTTCTTTCTAAAATGGCTACAGTGTTCCCCTTTCCATATTTTAATATAACTATTTTGTCCATGAATATTCAGTATGAAATGAGATTTGGAATAAACATAGAACAGGGAAAGGGTTAATTAAGCAGCCATCAAAAGGTCTAAGTGTGTGTTTGTAAGGCAGGTGATGACAGGTCAAAAGTAATGTAGAAAAGTCCTATAGGAGTCTGCATTAAGCAACCACCTGCTTTTTAAGACTCCTATGTTCAATAAACCAATGACTATTTAGGACAGGTTCTAATGTATTATTTTTTTAAAGAACTTAATGCACTCTAATATGCCTGAATCAGAAGTCCAACTGACACATGTCATGCCCTATACAAGAAAAAAAGACAGATACTCCATAATGGTGCTAAAATTATGCTTCTCAAACACAACATATGGTTTTATGATTAACATGTGTGCCAAATTAGTATTTTAAATTCCACTGTCAGGTGAAAATAAAAATTGTGCATTTGAATAAAATCATAAAAATTGTCAGTTAACAATGGTAGCATTTAAACATTTCCCTGATATCAATGCTTTTTCATACCTTAGCAAACAGAGAAGATACATCAGCTCCTGTAGAATCCGTCTGAATGTGGGCCTGCTCTGTTTGCTTATAAAATAGTAACAGATCTGACTCTAATGTTCCTAACAAGACCAAACCGTCCCATGTTCATATGCCATTATAACAATTCAACTTATAAATAATCATGGTTTTATTATTTCTTATATGAATATTCAACAGGACAGAGATAATGGCATCATTTTTCCTCAAAGGCTATTATTAGATATACCCTCTTAAATCTACCAAAAAGGAGAATTTACTAGAGAAAGGGAACATTTACAATTGTGTAGTTTTGAAACCATTGTGATAAATAGAGCTTTTGCTCCATAGGAGCAAATGCTCTATTTATCACAATGGTTTCAACAAGTGACTTCAAAACGAGGGAATCAAAATGAGGGAATAGGTTAACACATAATTAGTAAACTACATTTTTCAAGAAAACTTAACACAAACCAGTGTCAAAGTCTTCAGGTCACACATTTTGGAAATGCTGAAAGACAACATACCAGTTTCTCTGCTGCATTATTTTCTATAAATCTTGACCCATGACCTGGATTTCCTGGGCAACGAACCATCACCCCTGCAAAGGACAATTCTTAAAATCATTCATGCAAATAAGAATATACATCCCAGTAAAATACATAATCTGCAAAAGGTTGTATGTGTGACAAATGTCTTGAATGTCATGAGAAATATGCCATGAAATATAGTTCTTATGCACTTGCTATTTTGATGAAACATGTATGCTTCACAAATCTATTCCATCAATAATGCTGCATATAAAGTGGTTCCATATGACAGATTCTTCTGAAGACCTAAGTCATCAAAGCTTTTATTCACAACAATTCTTAAAGCAAATTTGAGAAATATTGAGAATTAAATGAAAGTGCTAGGTGAAAAACAATGTATTATGATACACGGACAGACTGACGGACAGACGAACGGATGGGTAAAAAACTCTATACCCCACAGATGGATAAAAAACTCTATACCCCATGCAACTTTGTTGCGTGGGGTATAAAAATCAATATCTCAAATACTAAAATCACCATTTCTGAGCCAAACCAAATATTGTGATCATTCTCAATTTAGAATTGTCTTCTTGAGATGATTCTAAAGAATGGTCACATCACCAGGTTTGGTCAAGCTTTGGACATGTGGAAGCTGTTGCTTCCATCTTATCATGGCTCAAACTGAGAAAACCCTGGTTATTATGCCCTGAGTATTGGGACAGACAAAATTAGGTAAACAGAGCAGACCAATTTCAAACCACTCCTGAAGGAAGTTTGATCTTCACTATTTGTAATTGTGTCAGTCTACTTGTTGGAAGTTTTCAAAATTGTGCCAAATTAACTTATTCAGCTTGACAAACTTGTGGAGAAGAGTGACTGAATGTGCGATAAATTGGAGTAATTAGAAAACATTCATACTCACACCATGGTGATCTCTCTCCATAGAATACTGTAAAAGCATCCTTGGGATTGGCAAGACCTGTGAAAATAGAAGTTAACAATGGTGTTTAGAAAAACAATGGTGTGTCTGTAATCAAAACCCCTTTTCATTTGCTAAGATACGATATATATATTCCCGAAGATTCAGACAGGTAGAGAGTTTTAAGGCCTATCTACAGCAGAAGCTAGAACTTACAATTCCCCAATGGATGAACATTTATTATATTCCATTCACAGATATATACTTTTAAATTATAATGTTCTTAGCAAAATTTAGAAATATGTCTTATAAACATATTTTACTGCATGCTTATTTTACAATGTTTTACTGAATATTTAACAGTGTTTCACTGCTTAATTTAAATTTTACTGCATATTATACAAATGTTGTTTTTTTTTAAAAAAATATTTTACAACGTTATACTGAATATTTTACAAAGTTTTACTGCACAACATTTTACTGCATATTTTACATTTTACTGCATAATTTATGTTTTACTGCACATTTTACAAAGTTTTACTGAATATTTCACCTACATATTTTACATATTTATTGCATATTCTAGTAATACCCAAAAGAAATAGTAAACAATAATACACTGCTACACAATCCTTCCTTCAAGCAACTAACATGCAGCAAACATCCAGTCAAATCGTAAAATTGTTCTTCCCAGGCGGGCATTTTTCTTTTCAATTAAACACTACCAATTTTTTGCACAATTAGCTTCATTACAATCAATTAAGCTTGTGACTAGGAGTTCACATAATTTCACTTTTTATTTGTATCAAAATTAAAATAACAAACTTGCACTCTAAAGTACATATGTTACTATCAATTTATCAAATTACACCCCATTTCCATGTTTAATCTTACCTTCATCCAAAGCAAAACCAATGTTAAGTTTCTTAAACTCCTCATGTTTAACAAAAAGCTTCATTCCAAGAATTCCACCTATTTCTTCATCTGAAAGTAAACCAACAATAAGCAATACATGGAAAAAACGCTTCTGAATTATCACATTGAAATAGTCTTATTATGGTAATGCATTCTTTTAGGTAGTTGAAAGCTTAATAATCTCCCTCTCCTGGTGAATATCTGATGAAAACTGTTTGCGTTGGAGAGCTGACAAAAAAATGCATACAGACTGACGGACGGATGGACAGAATGATTACTATAGGGTAACCACATACAGTGTGGGTCCTAATATTGCTTTCATGAATATTAATAAAATGATGTTTTTTATAATTGCATATGAACACAGGAATTTTTGGCCATGGCTAAAGTGCATAATCATATTTATATTATTCCATAAGCAAATGGAGAAGATGTTGCTCAGAAGGCTCCATCTACATTGTTTGCAAAGGCATCAGA